>VZQC01004570.1:83857-182027 GCA_009823505.1 Rhizomys pruinosus
TATATATATATATGCAGAATATGGTGGTACACTCCTGTAATTCCAGCAAGCAGTGGAGTGAGGCAAGAAGATCACGAGTTTAAGACCAGCCTGGGCTAAACAGTATGACCCTGTCTCCAAAGAAACACACAAGTAATATAAACTTAGCACAAAATAGCCATGATTATGGTGATCAGAACCCGTTTTTTTTTTCCTAAGTTCAAATTTATTTACTGATTTTTGCAGTGCTGGGAATTATTTTTTAGTGCTGGGAATAGATCCCAGGTTCTTATATATATTAGGCTTGTGCTCTACCATTGAGCCATCCTCAGTCCTACATTTATTTTGTTAATTGTACATATTTATGAGGTACAATATAATGTTACAGTACATGTGGACATTGTGTAGTGTTTAACCCAAGTGGATTTTCTATTCTTCATTCTTGCACACTTTTTGAGCAAAAATATTAAGAAATGGAAGAAGAGAAGTGGGAATTCTGTAAATAAATGTGTCATTTGAGAAGAAGATAAATTGATTTTATTTCCAGAGGCTATGTATGTAATCCTTTGGTTATATTCAGCCATAAATAAAGTATAAAGAGAAAGTGGTAATGTGAACATATAATACAATTCTACACAAAGAAGTGGCCTGATGATCTGACTACAGACAACTCCAGCGATACAACAGAGATAAGGATGTCATTCCTTCCTCTCAGACAACTGTTTCTGAAATTTTTTGTTTCTGATTTTTTAAAATAAAAGTTAAAATGTTAAAAAGAAAGAACGGCTCTTATGGAGAGTTTATTAAAATGCACACGTAACATTTATAGCAAGCACCCAGATACAATTACTACTGAGTTGTAAACTATACTCTGAATAAAGTTCCTGATGGATAATATCACCCTATTTCATTCTATAAACTATCAATATCTCCATTTTACAAGTTGGGAAATCAAAAGCAGTGGGGTAGGTATTCTGTATCCAACACTGTGTTTAACATGCATTTATTCAAATCAGTGGATCTAATTACCTAGAGAGCTTTAAAATACAGATGCCCTGGCTTTTGGAGAGGGCTGGGAGAAAGTCCCAGTAATCCAAACCCAGGTGAGACAGAGGCCTCAAGGGCCGAGTGAAGGTCCCAACCACCAGAACCCGGGATGAGATAGAAGCGGTGAGAGCCAGGTAAAAGTCCCAGCCCTCTGACCTGGGGTGAGACAGAGGCCCCGCCCCTACTTCTTGGGAGGGCTGGGCGAAGGTCTCAGCCAACTGACCCAGGGTGAGATGGAACCCGTGGGGGCTGGGTGAAGGTCCCAGCCACCTGACCCAGGGTGAGATGGAGCCCGTGAGGGCTGGGTGAAGGTCCCAGCCATCCAACTCGGTGAGATGGAGGCCCTGCCCCCACTTCCGGGGAGGACTGGGTGAAGATCCCGACCACCAGATGGGGTGAGTAGGAGGCTTCGAGTGCCTGATGAAAGTCCCAGGCACCTGACCCTGAGTGAGATGGAGGCCCCACCTTCCCTTCCAGGTAGGGCTGGGTGAAAGTCACGGCGACTTGACCCAGGGTGAGACAGAGGCCCCGTCCCTGCTTCCGGGGAGGGGTGGATGAAGGTCCCAGCAATCCAACCCAGGGGTGACATGGAGGCCCCCAGGACCATGTGAAGGTCCCAGCCACCCAACTCGGGGTGAGATGGAGACCCTGCGCCTGCTTCTGGGGAGGGCTGGGTGAAGGTCCCACCCACCTTACCCAGGGTGAGACGGAGGCCCCGTCCCTGCTGGGTGAAGGTCCCAGCAACCCGACCCGGGGTGACACAGAGGCCACCAAAGCCAGGTGAAAGGCCCAGCCACTCGATTCAGGGTGAGACAGAGACCCCGTCCCTGCTTCTGGGGAGGGCTGGGTGAAGAGCCCAGTGACCCGACCTGGGGTGACAGGGAGTGCATGAAGGTCCCAGGCACCCAACCCAGGGAGAGACAGAGGCCCCACCCCTGCTTCCTGGGAGGGCAGGGTTAAGGTCCCAGAGACTGGACCCGGGATGAGACAGAGGCTGCGAGGGCCAAGTGAAAGTCCCAGCCACCTGACCCTGGGTGAGATGGAGGCCTCAACCCCGCTTCTGGGGAGGGCTAGGCGAAGGTCCCAGCAACTTGACCCTGGGTGAGATGGAGGCCTCAACCCCGCTTCTGGGGAGGGCTAGGTGAAGGTCCCAGCAACCTGACCCAGGATGACACAGAGTCTTCAAGGGCCTGATGAAGGTCCCAGCAACCGGACCAGGGGAGAGATGGAGGCCCCGCCCCCACTTCTTCCAGGGAGGGCTGGGTGAAGATCCCAGCGATCTGACCGGGGTGAGATGGAGCCCATGAAGGCCAGGTGAAGGTTCCAGCCACCCAACCCAGGGTGAGACAGAGGCCCCACCCTCGTTTCCTGGGAAGGCAGAGTTAAGGTCCCAGAAACTGGACCCCAGATGAGACAGAGGCATGAAGACTGCGTGAAGATCTCAGCCACCTGACCCTGGGTGAGATGGAGGCCCTGCCCCTGCTTCCAGGGAGGGCTGGGTGAAGGTCCCAGCTACCTAACCCAGGTAAGATGGATCCCCCCACTTCTAGGGGTGGGTGGCCTGGGTGAAGATCCCAGTGACCAGACCCAGGGTGAAATGGAGTCCATGAAGGCCAGATGAAGGTCCCAGCCACCCAACCCAGGGTGAGACAGAAGCCCCATCCCTGCTTCTGGGGAGGGCTGAGTGAAGTTCACAGTCATCTGGTGGTTACTAGCCTGGCACAAGTCAGCTGCCCCCTTCCCCACCATTCTGGTGCAAACATCACAGTGGGAATAGCAGTAGTGATTCTGGAGCACAAGGTAACAGAAGAGACAGCAAAACTGCCACTCCGCAGCCAACCTAAAGGAAGAGGCTGGCAGGAAGCAACTGGAATGATTATGTGTGAATGCTCAGCTGTGAAGTGAACTGATTTGTTTTCAGTCCAGAAAGAGAAGTGTTAGCTGAACCTTCCAATATACAACAAAAGAAGAAACCCTGAAACCTAGACCAGCCAGCCATTCATAACCAAGAGGAAAACAACAAAAGCACCTGAAGTAAGCAAGCAAAGTAAGCCTTCAGTGCATAGAAGAAATACTTTAATTTTGCATTGGATCACAACAGAACAAATCCACATGCCAAAAGCATGACGAAAAAAACAACATAGCAAAAGCAAATAATAAGTCCCCACCAAACTCTTATCAGTCCTATAGAAGACTCCAACAATGAGATCTCCCTGGAGGTAACCCAGGACACAGATTTTAAAAGAACAATCATAGACATACTCAAAAAAAAATCAAAGAACTGGGCTGGAGAGATGGCCTAGCGGTTAAGAGCACCAAGCGCTCTTACAGAGGACCCGGGTTTGAACCCCAGCACCCACATGGCGGCTGAGAACCGTCTGAAACTCCAATTCCAGGAGAACTCCAGTTCCAGGGGAATCCGAGACCCTCTTCTGACCTCCGCGGCATTGCACGACACGGGTGCACAGACTTGCATGCAGACAGTACATTCATACACATACAGAAATAAATAAAATAAAATTAAATTAAAAAAAAATCAAAGAACTAAACGGAGAGAATGACAAACTCTGGAAAGAACTAGAGGGAGAGAATGACAAACTCCAGAAGGAAGTGGAAATACTGAAAAGATCCCAGGCTGAAATGAAATAGGAAACTGACCAGTGAATCAATGATTTAGAAGGAGAGAATGTCAAGCTCCAGAAGGAACTGGAAATACTAAATAAATAGAAAAGGAAATCACAGGATTAAATGAAAAAGGAACACTCATCCAATCCAATCAGTAACAGAATGGACGAAACAAAATAAAATACTAAGACTGGAAGATAACATGGAAGAACTGAAATGCTCAAGCAAAGATTATGAAAAATTAAAAAAAAACCACAAGTATGGAACAATCAGGAAATGTGTGACACTATGAAAAGACCATACTAGACTTCAAAATATATTACAAGGCTATATAATACAAACAGCCTGGTACTAGCACAAAAACAGACCCATACATCAATGGAACAAAACTGAAGATCCAAACCTGAGCACATGCAATTTCAGCCACCTCATATTTGACAAATGGGCCAAGAAAACTCAATGGAGGAAAGACAGCATCTTCAGCAAATGGTGCTGGCAAAACTGGATCACCACTTGTAGAAAGATAAAGCTGAACTCCTACCTTTCACCATGTACAAAACTCAACTCCAAATGGATCAAAGACCTCAATGTGAAACCAGAAACCCTGAAAATGATAGAAGAAAATGTTGGCAGTAACCTGCAAAATATGGGCATAGAAAAAGACTTTCTAAATCAGTCAACAGCTCCATTGGAAACAAGGTCAACAATAGACAGGTTGGACCTCATTAAACTCAAAAGCTTCTGTACAGGGAAAGAAACAAAGAAGTGAAGAGAAAACCCACAGAGTAGAAGGAAACTTTCACCAGGGATACATTGATACATCTGACAGAGGCTTAACATTCAGAATATATAAATTACTCAAAAAGCAAAGGAGCAAGAAAACAAATAACTAGATCAAAAGATGGAGTAAAGAAGTGAATAGAGAATTCACATACGAAGAAGTGAAGATGGCTGAGAAATAGTTCAGGAAGTGTTCAACATAACTAATAATTAAGGGGATGCAAATTAAAACCAGTTTAAGATTTCACTTTACCCAGGTAAGACTGGGTAAGATTAGGAAAAAAAATGAAACCAAATGCTGGAGAGGTTGTGGGGAAAGGGGAACACTCCTTCACTGCTGGTGGGAATGTAAACTCATATAACCACTATGGAAAGCGGTGTGGAGAATACTTAAAAGACTCAAATTAAACCTACCACCTGACCCAGTCATACCACTCCTGGGTATATACCCACAAGATTCAATCTGTCCCAGAGAAACATGAAAAACCATGTATATTGCAGCTCTCTTCATAATAGTAAAGAGCTGAAAGCAACCCAAGTGCCCGTCAATCGATAAATGGATAAAGAAAATGTGGTACTTCTACACAATGGAATTCTATGCAATGGTAATGAAAGACGGCATGATGAACTTTGCAGGTAAGTGGATGGAACTAGATGACATTATGCTCAGTGAAGTAACACAGTCCCAGAATAACAAATGACGAATGGTATCCCTCATTTGTGGATGCTAGCACCAAATCCCTAGTTGTAAAGCAAACTGGAGAAATATTAATGCTATATTCTTTTTATCTGGAAGCAACTGTATGGTTAAAATGTGAATTCCTTAATGGGCTCTAGAATTAACCTACCACTTATTTTCAGACTTTGTAATTTTGGTATATGGGTGGAGGGTATATATGCATTATTTAGAGTAATATAAAATTAAAGGGAAAAATGTGAATTCCTAAACCCGTTTTGGAATTATAGATTATTTTCAGAAGTCATAATTTTGGTATGTGTGATAGATAGATAGATAGATAGATAGATAGATAGATAGATAGATAGATATTTTAGAGCAATACAGATTGGAGGGAACAACAACAACAGGAATGGGTTAAAGAACTGACTGAAACAATAAACTTTTGCCCAAAACGATAAACATCTGCAAAGAAAAATTTTAAAAAGACCGAGAAAAAGATGCAAGACATATATGGCAGAATGAGCATGAGCTCTGGTGGGGTGGGGGGCATGGAAGGGGAAAGGAGTCTGAATTGGATTGTGAGAAATGTTGTATGAAATCCACAAAACTTCAATAAAAATATTAAGATGAAAAAATATACAGATGCCCACAGCATAGAAAACAGATTCTCTGAGAATGGACCCAAGTATCACTGTTTAAATTAAGTTCCCTGGGTCAGCCAAGTCTGACTGTCACACACATAGGCCATCACTGTCCACAACAATGAAGGAAATGGACACACCCAAAGAGTGAATGCTTATGATAATGAATCCAAGTCTCCATATGACTGGGCCCTGTTAGCATCCTATCATGAAGGACAAAGGTGCTGAAAAGCCCTTAACACTCTCTTAGTATCTTATCTATAGGCAGTTAATGGTTGCTGGAGAAGGTAGTGAGATTTTCTTCAGTGATGTAGCCACTGGTAAGTTGCCCAAACTCCCATAAACAACAAATTATTGGTCAAGAAAGTAAAAGGACATGAAAATAGAAGGGGGCTAGATGGGAAGAGCAATGGAATCAACAAGAATGGGAAGAAGACAAGAAAGTAATAGGGATGAATATGATCAACACACATTATATACATGTAAGAAAATATAATGAAACCCATTATTGTGTACAATTAATATATGCTAAACAATAGCAGCAACAATAACAAAAAAACCCCAGGTCTCTTCATTGAGCACTCTTGTGAAAAGCCACTGTACTGCAGGCTGTGGTTGGGGAGAAAAGCTTATTTTTCTTTTTGTAAAAAAGAAGAATATAATCCATACAAAATTCTCAACTCACAAAACCATATGACACATTCACTGAAAGACATTAAAATGGATTTAATTTGAAGGACTAGAGAGATGGCTCAGCATTTAAGACCATTGACTGCTCTTGCAAAAGACCTGGGTTTGAATCCCAGCACCCATATAGTGACTAAAAATCATCTGTAAGTCCAGTTTCAGGGGATCTGAAGCCTTCATCTTACCTTTCCAGGCATTGCATAACATGTATCCACTTACACACATGCAAGCAATACGATCATGCACATAAAATAAAAATAATACATAAAATATTTTAAAAGGGGCTTAAGTTGAAACTAATCGAGAGTATTTTGATGTGTTTAGAAAGACCAAGCAGGATCAGATTGAGCCTTGTAAGCTGAAAAGAATGTTGAGTGGTGGTGGATATACTGTTAACATACTATTTCTACTTGGGGGTGGGAGAGAAGAGTAGAAAACTATACTTTGGGTTGATATAGTCAAATTACCTCAAAATCTCAACAAATACACATTTAACCCTAGAATGCATAAGATCACTGTTCTAGTTTCTCTTCAATTGCTGTGACAAAACACTCTGACCAAAACCAACTTGGGGAGGAAAGAGTTTATTTGGCTCACATCTCTTGGGTCACAGTTCATCACTGAGGAAGCCCAACATAGGAACTCAGGGCAGGAACCTGGAGGCAGGAGCTGAAGCACAGGTCATGGAGGAACGCTGCTTATTGGCTTGCTACCCTGGCCCATGCCTAGCCTGCTTTCTTATACTGTATATAACAACCTGCCCAGGGTTGGCACCACCCATAGAGGTCTGGCCCCTCCCACATTGCTCAAAAATAAAGATAATACTCCATAGATGTGGCCACAGTCCAGTCCAATGGAGCCAATTCTCCATTTGAGGCTCCCTCAATCCAGGTGTGTCAAGTTGACACTGAAGCTATCCAGCACAACTGACCCCTTGTCAACTTGACACGCAAAACACATCACTATTAAACCATCACCTTTCCATTTCTTGTCACCAAGGTATGATGGTAACATTAATCACAACATAAGACAGTACAACCTTAAAAGCCCCACAGTCCTTAAAAAGTCCAAACACTGAAAAGTTCACAGTTTGTTAAAAGTCTCTTAACTGTGGGCTCCTGTAAAATCCAAAACACCAAGGTCAGGTCTGTCACATCAATAGCCCATTCTCTGGTACCAATTTCTGTTGTAGTTTGTCTTCAATTGTTGAGACAAAAAACACTCTGACCAAAACCATCTTGGGGAGGAAAGAGTTTACTTGGCTCACATCTGCCAGGTCACATTTCATCACTGAGGGAGCCCACATAGGAACTCTGGGCAGGAACCTGGAGGCAGGAGCTGAAGCACATGGAGGAATGGTGTTTATTGGCTTGCTCCCCTGGCCCATACCTAGCCTGCTTTCTTATACTTTATATAACAACATGCCCAGGGTTGGCACCATCCATAGTGGTCTGGCCCTTCCCACATCGCTCAAAAATCAAGATAATAATCCACAAACATGGCCACAGGCCAGTCCAATGGAGCCAATTCCCCAATTGAGGCTCCCTCAACCCAGGTGTGTGAAGTTGACACTAAAACTATCCAGCAAAATCACCAATTTTGCAGATCTCTGGATTCACTAAGTAAAGTTTACACTATTCACAAAATGAGTGATTCAGTGGTACAGTCAACAAACATTCCTTAAGCACTTGCTATGTGCTAGGCGCAAGTCTTGAAAATATGGCAATGAGCCAAGCGTGGTGGCGCACGCCTTTAATCCTAGCACTTGGGAGGCAGAGGCAGGCGGATCTTTGTGAGTTCAAGGCCAGCCAGGTCTACAGAGTGAGTTCCAGGACAGCTGGGGCTACAGGGAGACCCTGTCTCAAAAAGACCAAAAACAAAAAAAAAAGAAAAGAAAAGAAAAAGAAAATATGGCAATGAAAAAGACAGCTATATTGGCTATAGTCAGAGAAGAATGTTGCCCATCATAAATATTTGGGCTCAACTCCAGAGAAAGCATAATATCTCAGCTTAGCCATTATTGATATTCCTTCTTAGTTACTATGTAATGCTCCAAGCTACACAGATCAGAATCAGACTTTTCCCCTGTAATTAATGTATAATGAGTCAGGAGATGAGCTTTCTCTTTCTCCACTTAGAATATCATCTGGGCTAATATAAGCTGGAAGTATCTGCAGCCGTGTCTTATTCTGCTTAGCACAGAAGAAGCCTTTATATAGAAGGGCACTGGTGGTGGTGGGGAATGAGAGAGAGAGAGAGAGAGAGAGAGAGAGAGAGAGAGAGAGAGAGAGATCCAGTAACATAATTTGAATTCCTGTTTTCAGAATCCATCTACCTAATGTCATTCCCAGACAGGAGAACTGATAAATTCCCTTTCTTACTTAAGTTGGTTTGAGTCAAGTTTCTGTCACCCTGTACCCAAAGAACCCCAACTCAGACTGCTCATGGCCTCCTTGAATGACATGCTACAAGATCCTCTGGCTTCGCCTAATACCAGGGCTCTGAAACCAGCATCCTCAGTCTTACTTGGAAAATTATTTGAGGTGTAAACCCTGAGATACCACCCAAAACCTACTGAATCAGAAGCCTAGAAGTAGGACTCATCCCTTAGGCTTAACAAACCCACTGTATAATTTTGATCTTCTTTAAATTTGGAGAACTATTGTTCCAGTGCCTCCTTTCTTTGAGACATGAAACCAGAGGCTCAGAAAAGAGAATAACTTACTGAAGATCACAGAGCTTGTTAGTGGTGGTCCTAAACCTTTTTAGTAAGTGAAGAGCTGTGAGGTTGAAAAAGGAGGGCCACTTGGAGTTTTGAGAGAAGTCACATGGGTTGGCAAATAAGAGGGGGAAAATATTTTAGGTCAAATAATACAGTATGGTTGGAAACACTTGATGTGTGTTTCCAGAGGAGTTTAGAGAATATTTTACTCATCTTGGCTCCCCAGCTGAGCCAACAACAATGTGTTAAAGCTCCATAGCCAATGGCAGAGATCCAGGAGAGTCCTTTATATGTGCCAGCAAAGAGGAATTTCTTAGAAAAGCTACAGAAATTATGCTACTATCACATTTCACTTTGCGAAGTGCAGAAATAGGAGAACGAAGCACAAAGCAGAGGATCGTAGTCATTCCTGAGTGTCACCTCTTGTGTTACAAGAAAGAGATTTTTTGATTGTTGTTCTTGCCAGGGCAGCAGCTCCTTGGAGGGAAACTGAGCGCCTAATCTGGTGGACTTGGAGACTAACTTGCACTTTCGAGCTTTCTTTCTCAGGTTGAGAGAGATAGAAGTGTCCTTGGAAACTGTTTAGCAGCCAGCTTTCCAATGATTTGCCCAGTCTTCTCTGGAGACACAGTCTATCTAGAGCTAAGCCTGAAAGAGGAGGGTCCCTGGAACCAGTATTTCTTTTTTGTTGTTTTTTTTTATTTGTTTATTTTTAAGGGATTCTACAATATAAGAGCACAGTTGTTTTCAGATCACATTAATGTTGCTCAGTTTGCCATACAATTAGGTAATTGATGAGGAATACCATTCGTCGTTTGTTTTTCTGGGACTGCGTTACTTCACTCAGCATGATATCTCCTAGCTCCATCCATTTATCTGGAAAGTTCATGATGCCATCTTTCTTTACTGCTGCATAGAACTCCATTGTGTAGATGTACCACATTTCCTCTATCCACTCATCAGCTGAGGGGCACTTGGGTTTGTTCCAGCTCTTTGCTATTGTGAAGAGAGCTGCAATAAACATGGTTGTGCATGTATCTCTGCGGTAAGATGAGTCTTGTGGGTACATACCTAGGAGTGGTACGGCTGAGTCAGGTGGCAAGTTCATTCCTAGTCTTCCAAGGGTTCTCCACACTGCTTTCCATAGTGGCTGTGCCAGTTTACATTCCCACCAGCAGTGGATGAGGGAACCAGTATCTCTTAAACTTTCCCATTAGTCTCCCTCTTCCTACTCTGTTCCTAGTAAAGAACAGAGAAAAACATAAATTTTAAAGACTACAAGTTTTGGGTAGTCAACATATGCTTTTCCTTTGAGAGATCTACTTAGGCAAGGCCAATGCTACCTAAGAAGGCACTTGTTAAAAAAAACAATAAAATGAAGTAATATCTCATCTCATATGAATCCATGGTTCACAGGATTGGTTATTCAACAATTATTTCTAGCCTAGCCTAGCCTCGCCTAGCCTAGCCTGCCCTGCCCTATCCTATCCTATCCTATCCTATCCTATCCTATCCTATCCTATCCTATCCTATCCTATCCTATCCTATCCTATCCATCATTTTGAGACAAGTTTTCATGTAACCCAGGCTGGCTCCAAGTCGCCATGAATCCAAGGATGATCTTGAGCTTCCAATCTCCCTATTCTGCCCTCCCAAGCTCTGGACATACAGGCATTTGCCACCAAGCTTAGCTTCATTTATCAGTTATTTATTGAGTGACAGCTGTATGTCAGGTACACACCTGGACACTGGGGAGAGGGCAACAACAAAACTAGTTTTAAAAAGCTAGTCTTCATGGAACTTAGTTTCTAACGTTTGGGGTGACATACAATAAGCAAAGCAAATGCATATGCTAGTTGGCAATTCACGATATGGAGAAAGATAAACCAGGGAGAAAGTAGAGAAAGCAAGCTGAGGGTGGAAAGGAAAGCAGTTTGAGAGTATAAATGGGATGAGCCGGGGCAATGTCATTGACATCTACTCTGGTGTGGTTCATCCGCCCTTAATGAAGATCTATTTCAGCTGGAAAAGGCTCTGAGAAAGACACCTAAACTATCAATCAAGAAACAACTACTGGCCCTATGGATCTATAGGGATAGTGAGATCCATGGTATAGTAGATATCAAATATTCAGTGTTCTTTCTTTCCCAGCATCTCTTAAAAAGAAGATGGAAGAATGTGACTACCATTGACCAATTGATTGTGGACAGAAGTGATATATCTTGCTTCTGCCTCAAGGCATTTAAAAGCTCAAGTGTTTCTGCTTTCCTCTTCTCTCCTTCAGCCATGTTGAAGGAGGTCCTTTTGGCTTCCCTTTGTGTTAGGGAAGGTTATCTTGTCCTGACTCAGGGTTCATATCTGGAGGAAAACATCTTCATGCAGTTAAGTCACTGGATTTTAAGGTTGTCACTGTAGTCTAGTGTGACCTTCTTTAATTATATCTACTATACCCAGACGCCCTCATGAACACCATCAGGAGCAAAAGAAGCTGCAGATCTTGTACTCTATGTACTCACTATAGGTACTTAGGCTCTAGGTGAAGACTAATACTGCAACAAGGACCTCAAATTCAAGGTTCTTAATTATGGCTGTGGAATGAAAGGTACAGACAATGAGGGCTATGGAAATTTGGGGGAGAAAAGGACATATGACTGCTTCCTGGCATCCTGGAATTGGCATACAGCACAGAATCAATAAGGATAGAGAACAAGGGAGGGTGGTTATTCAAAAAAAGGGCAGAAGTTTGAGCTTACCTTTGAGAAAAGTGTACAATTAAAAAAAAAGATTTTTGAAGGGTGGGGATTTCAGGCAAGGGGTAGAGCAACCACAAATATAAAGCAATGGTATTTGGCTAGTCATATTCTAGGCAGAATATATGGGGACTCTGAGTGGAAGGGAGGATTTAAACAGTGAACTAGGTTGAGGACAGATTCTCTCAGGGTTTGAATGCCAAGCTAAAGACTCTGGGCTGGATCCTGCAGATGAGAGGGAATGCTGTGGGGGGATTTAGGACATTGACTAGACCAATTACAAACAAGAGACCAAGGATTCTGTTAGAGAGCTGTTGCCCCACATAACCATGGGAAATGAAAGCCAGAAGAGTAGGGTGCATGGAACACTAGCATCACATGGCTGAAACGCAGATTCTCAGGTCCAACACCAATTATACTGAAATAAAATCTGCATTTTAACAAAACTTCCATCTCTCTCAGTATTTGGAATTGAACCCAGGGCCTATGGGTGCTTAGACAGGTGCTCTACCACTGAGCCACATCCCTAGCCTTAACAAGACTCCTAGGTTATGCATTAAAGTTTGAGCAGTGCTTGTCTTATAGACACTTGTTGGTGGTTGTCTTATTTATTGAGGCTATCATGTGAAATCTTTGGGTACTTCTAAATGACAAATTTGTTTCTCATAATTCTAAAGGCTGGAAAATCTAAGACTAATGTACCAAGCGATTCAGTGTTTAGTGAGGCCTATGTCCTAGTTCATAGCAACTATCTTCTGATTGTCTCTTTACATGGTGGAATGGGTAAGGAGATTCTCTGAGGTCTTTTTAATAAGAGCACAAGGACATGACACAGCTGCTGCACTCATGATCGCAATAGCAGTTGTGCTTATCTTCACAAGGTCCAGTGAACGTTCCAGCATGGATTCGAGAAGGGCTTGGGAGGCCCCATCACTATCTTCTGATTGTCTCTTTACATGGTGGAATGGGTAAGGAGATTCTCTGAAGTCTTTTTTAACGAGAGCACTGATTTTTTATTTAGATAAGTTCTAAAATTATGAGCTAATCACCACCCCAAACCCACATCTCTAGTAGTCACCATATTGGGGGTTAAGTTTCAAAATAAGAAATTTGAAGTGACAATGACACTTATATTATAGCAATCATCAACCTTGAATCTATTCTTCTCCTCCTTAGTTTTTTTTTTCTTATTATATCATTTGTTCCTCCTACATAGAGCCCATGGAACTTAGGGTACACTGATCCCATCTCTAAGTGCAGTTAGTATGAGAAGTGTACCAAATGGGTCTCTCAGTGTGGATTCCAGACTGAAAACAGCATCACTTGGGAACATTTCAAAATGTTGTTTACATTTTTATTCATAGATTAACGCTAGTCTCAACCTTGGTCAGTGACACTTTGTGCAATGGGCAGCAGTCACTGCAGAGACTCATAACTGGTCAAAAAGCTGAAGATAAGTGACTATTGCATACTCACTCTTAAACAGGACATCCATATCAAACCCTTTCCACACAAGGCTCAGGACACATCTCAGAAGAAGAGAGAGAAAGACCATAAGAGCCAGCGAATGGGAAGAAGTGTTGTGAAATGCTGTCTTCTGGACATGACACAGCTGCTGCACTCATGAACGCAATAGCAGTTGTGCTTATCTTCACAAGATCCAGTGTACATTCCAGCATGGATTCGTGAAGGGCTTGGGAGGCCCCATCACTAGCCAAGGATGATTTCTGGGTGTATTAGTCACTTTTCTGTTGCTGTGATAAAACCACCAGGATCAAGGGAACTTATAAAGGAAGAGTTTATTTGAGCTTACGATTGACAGTTCCAGGGAATTAGAGTCCATTGTGGTGGGAGGCATGGTGGCTGGGGCTGGAGCAGAAAGCCGAGGTTCACATCTCACAATGAGTACAGGAAGTCAAGAGAGAGCTTCTGGAGATGAGCAAGGCTTGTTAAGCTATCTAAGCCCGCCCCCAGTGACATACTTCCTCCAGCATGGCTACATCTTCTAAGACCTCCCCAAACAGCTCCACCAACTAGGGACAAAATGTCTGAATACTTAAAGCCTATGAGGGACATTCTCATTCAAACCACCACACTGGGGAAAGGGGAGTCAATTTTCTTCAGGGGTGTGGCTACTGGTAGGTTTCCTATGTTCCAATGTCTGTTCCACACCCATGTGCATGCAAGCAGCAGAGAGTTAGAAAAAAAATGAAACCAGACATGAAAGCTGGAGGGAGAGATGTTGGGATGGGGTTTGGAGAGAAGGGGATGAGAAGCGAGGGGGTGGATATACTGACGATACATTATATATGTGCATGACATTGTCAAAGAATAAATTTTAAAATATTTTCAAAAATAGAAATGAACATTGCAAATACTGAGGCCCAATAGGTGATCATTGAATTAGGAACTTTGGGGCTGGGTCCCAGTTATCTGTATTTTATCTTTCTTTGTTGTTGTTTTTGCTTTTTCTTTAATATATATTTTAATTGAATTTTTGTGCATTTCATAGAATACATCTTAATCATATTTAGATTCCCTCTCTTATCTTGAGGCAAGATTTTGTTACATAGTCCAAGCTAGCCTAGAACTTGTAATTTTCCTGCCTCAGCCTCCCTGCTGAGCTGAGATTACAGATGTGAGCCATACCAGCACAACCTGGTAGGGTTTTTTTTATTGTTTTTGTCATCATTGTTGTTTCTTTCAGACAGGATCTCATCTCACTCTGCAGCTCAAACCAGCCTGGAACTCACTATGTAGCTCAGGCTGGTCTTGAACTTGACAGAATCCTTTGCTTCACCTTTCCAAATGCTGGAATAACAGATGTTGAGCTACCATGCTTGACTAAAACCTGTATTTTAAGTGGTACATGTTGGTGCATGCTTGTAATCACAACACTAGGGAGAAGAGGAATGACTGCTCAGAGCGAGAGGCTAGCATAAGCTATGTAGTGAGATTCTATCTCAAATAGAAAGGAAAAGAAAAGCCAGGAGTAGTGGTAAATGGTTTATGCCTATAATCCTAGCATTTGGGAAGGGCAAGATGATCGAGTACAAAGTCATCCTTGCTGCATGTTGACATCAAAACCAAACTGTGCTCCATGAGACTCTGTCTCAAAACAAAACAAAAACTAGCTGTATTTTAATAAGCTCTCTTGGTAATTTTTATTCAGGCTTAAATTTGAGGATCTCTGGTCCTCATCAGTCATGGTACTAACATGCTCTTTAATATTGACTGGCTTCAGCCAGGCATGGTCGTGCACACCTTTAATCTCAGCACTCAGGAGGCAGAGGCAGGCTGATCTCTGTGAGTTGAAGGCCAGCCTGGTCTACAGAGCTCCAGGCCAGCTGGGACTAAAAAGGAGACCCTGTTTCAAAAATACAAAAAAAAAATATTGACTGGCTTCGGAATCAAGCTTTAAGCCAATTATGTCCAGTGTTGCCCTGGTAGCTGTTGTTGCTCCAGAGGTGACAGTGGGCTCAATAGATTGAAAGGAAGACTATTTACCCCATAGTTGAGTCCTTTTCTCCTCTCTTCTGCCCTTTCCTCTACCTCTCTTGATGACACAACCAAGATAGTATGTTGCCTCCTTTGTTACTAACCTTCAACATAGAACTATGAAGGAAAGCAGGATGAAGGTAGAGCTGAAACAAAACCTTTGCACTGTGCCTCTGATCTTCCTGTTTCCCCAAACTATGTCATTATAGTTAAGTCAGTGGGATTTGTGGTTTCTGATATCTATAGCCAAAACTGCTATAATAACAGATGAGACTAAGGAAGTACAGGTACAATAAGCATACCAAAAATATTTCAGGATGAATAAGGATATATTTAACAGTCTTTTTTTTTTGGTCTTTTTGAGACAGGGTTTCCCTTTAGTCCCAGCTGGCCTGCAGCTCGCTATGTAGACCAGGCTGGCCTTAAACTCACAGAGATCCACCTGCCTCTGCCTCCCTTGTGCTGGGATTAAAGGCCTGGGCCACCACCCACAGTCTTATTTTTAACAACTTTGAAAACACTAGAAAGACCCAGTGGAATAATTGTTACAATTTGGGAATAGCAACATAGTACAAATAAAATGGAGCATCAATTTATGCAGCTAGTTTCTGACCAGAGAATTGGCTAAAAATGCAGAATTTTAAAAACAAACAAACAAAAAACAGGGACATTGTTCAAGATGAACCTGGAGCATATCTCGAGCCAGAAAGTAGGGAAATGCTCAAAGTAGGATGCAGATACAGGAGCCAAACTTAAAGGCTCCCAATGACTGAAGCTAGGACAATTTGACAACAAAATAAGTAACAATAGCATTGGTCTATAAAATTGAAGACTAAGGTAACTCTCTAGGAGCCAATATTTATTTAAATAGCACTTGAATGAGTAAAGAAATGAAAGATAAGTTACGGCTCTTTCCTCTAGAAGAATTCCGATGACTTAAGGAAAAAAGCAATGAGGGAAATGGCACCATGACAGTAACATTTGTAGCAGGCAAGATCCACCAATGGATATTACAGTTAGTGGGAGAAAGGCTGAGGCGAAATAGCATAGTCTCAAAATCCCTTCCTCCATGGGAAAATGGATAGACAAGGCTATCCATTTTGGATAAATGGGTGAGTGGAATCTGTCCAGATTTCCACAAAGACAAGAAAAGCAAGAGATCCGTTTAAAATCGAATAGCCAGAAAATCTTGGATTTCCCCCTCCCCAGGAACCAAAAGGGCCATTGTTGTTTGGAGCTTTTATATAGCACTGATCTGGATGTAGCCTGGTTTGTAAATTGTCTCCTTTCTCAAGTACCCGAAAAGATCCTCCTCCTCCTCCTCCTCCTCCTCCATACTAAACCCCAGGGTTCTGGGGTTGCTCTTCAGCTAGGGTGGTGGTGAGTTTTGCCAGCTAATTCCAGCATGCAGATTGACTGGGTTGCCTTTTATTTCCTCTAGGTTTTCTATTTGTGTTGGCCTACAGCCACATTCAGCCTTTTCCAAACTGGAACACAGTCTCAGAAAGGGTTGATCCCACCATCCTCATCTTAGTTGAGGCCAAAGTCTAGTTTCATTTTTCATTTAACTGCCATTTGTAACTTTCATTGAACAGAATGACAGCATGTCCAACTGTCTTCATTCAGTAATTTTTTAAAAAAAGAGGGCTTTCTTGCCTTCCAGGAGAATGTGTGATTTATTTATCTTTTCCATTGTGCAATCTGTTCACCACCATTTTATTTATTTATTTATTTATTTATTTATTTATTTATTTATTTATTTATTTATTTTTACCACTATTATATTTAACACGATGTTCTGGAGAAAAATGTTGCTATATCATACCGTGACTTCACTCAAGTTGGCAGTGACTGGTTTATTAACTAGATACACTGAAGCCTATGCCACAGGAAGAGAATTCTATCACTAGAGATGGGACTGGTGTAGTTTGACTGGGGGTGAGGATCTGAGGGATCAAGGTTATCTCTTGTTCTATCTTTCTCTGCCCAAGATCTGCCACTTGATAGGTGTGGTAATCATTAATGCTGTTCCCCAAGTATCTTCAACTCTTCTAAGATTCTCCTGGTCTAGACTGCTCCCCCTTTCCCCCCAAACTCAGAGTGCTTACAATATCTATAGCCCTCATGTCTGTCTTCGTTTTTTGTTTTTTGTTTTTTTTTTTTTTTTTTTTTTTTTGTCTTTTTGAGACTGAGTCTCCCTATAGCCCCAGCTGTTGTCCTGGAACTCCTTATGTAGACCAGGCTGGCCTTGAACTCACAGAAATCCACCTGCCTCTGCATCCCAAGTGTTGGGATTAAAGGCAGCAATATGTAGTTCCCATTTCTACAATGAATACATAATATAAAAAATAAACCTTTGAGCTGCACGTGGTGGTGAAAGCCTTTAATCCCAGCACTCCTGAGGCAGAGCAGGTGGATCTCTGTGAGTTCAAGGCCAGCCTGGTCTACATAGTGAGCTCCAGGCCAGCTGGGACTAAAAGGAGACCCTGCCTCAAAAAGACTAAAAAATTAAAAATCAAAAAAATAAACCTTTGTTACATTAACCACTGAGATTCTAAATGCTGTTTGTTATGGAGCATAACTTAGGTTGTCCTCACTGATAATTATAAGTGTAAAATAAATGGTTATTTTGTTTATAGGGTTTAATTTGTTTTTATTTTTTGTTTGTTTTTTTGGAGGTTTTGTTTAGGATTTTTGGCTTTTTTGTGACAATGTCTTATGTAGCCCAAGCTGGTCTCAAACCAGTTATGTGGCCAAGGCTAGCCTTGAACTATTGATCCTCTGCCTCCATCTCCCAAGTGTTAGGAATATAGACATACACCACCATACCAGGCATATATATGGGGGGTGTTTCATTATGTAAACTGGCTGGCTTGGAAATTGCAGTTTTCCTTCCTTAGCCTCCCAGGCACTGGGATTAAAGGCATGTACCACCACACTCAGCTAAAACAAACTATTGTTGAATGAATGAATGACTTAAGTCAGAAAAGACTACTAAGCAATGTTGCAATATAATTTGTATAAAGGAGAGATGTAAGCATGTTTATCTGATTACAGACATGTGACAAGTTAAGGCTTGTTGGCTAGGGGGCTTATCTTGTTTTATTTGCATAGTACCTTGCTTTTATTAGGCACATTTTTCTTGGGATATAGGAGTATTTCTAAAGATTAAGAGGGTTTCTAAATCACCCAAACCAACCAAGCTTTGGTGCTACCACTGTTGTTCTGATTGCCTTCATTCTTCCTATACATTTCATAAATAAAGAACTTAGACTCAGAATATTTAAGTGAAAGTAGTTACTGGCTAAACTGGTAGACACCCAACCATCAATTTTCTGATTCTATATTGGGAAGTTTGCTAGGTCATTGTTCCCTTTCCTATGCAAGTGTTAAGAGAACATGGGTTCAAGAGTCATATTCCTACTGATTGCACTTTGGGCTTGGGCTCTATCACTTTATATGTTGTAAAAAGCTAGTCAGTGTCTTTTTTTTGTCTCAGTTCCTTCAGCTGTATATTTCATCATGAGTTACCCTGAGTGAAATAAAGAATAAAGTATGCAAAGATCTAACAGTGTTAGTTGCTTATTATGATTGTTCATATTCTAAAGCTTCGGCCAACTGTCTTCCTTTGTACTTGACGCCTATATTTTTGTCATGCTGTCCTGCCTTTGAAAAATAATGTTTTAGAAAACCATGTGGTGTATTTGTAGATGATTCAGTCACAGACCAATTTCCCTGAAAGTTCTCATGGGCACAGGTGAATGCTGTCTTCCTTTGCTGCCTCCTTTGACCAAAAGCTGACACATAGAATTTATACTCAGTCTCTGCCTTGCTTGCTACCTATCCTCTTCCTGGTGATCAAACCATGTCACCAGTTCAAAGGCTGTGTTGGGTAAAGGCCAGAGTCACCCACTCTCCAGTTATTGGGGTATCAGCCCACAGGCTTTGGATAAATGTTTAACCACCAAGCTTGACCATACACCATGTTTCATGTACCTGAGTAGGAGACCAGTGATCAGAGCTACTTCCTGTAACAGGCAGAGAGCCTTCCGGCTGGAGGGCCAGGTCCCAGCCTCTTTCTTCTTCTTTAGGCTCTGATGTCACTTAATGTTGATTTTTGAGTCAAAAAGAATGCAAGTGGCTGGAAGTGAATTAAAATACGAATTTTTAATTTTAGGGTAAAGATCGACTCACATTAGTTTTTTAGACATATTTCCTTAAATTGCTTTTTTATAGCAATTTACTTAAAGGAAAAACATACTTATCCTGGTGTCTTCATTTTAGTGATGCAAGCAATATTTAATATGAGATAGCCACATTAGAACTTTTTATTGAAGTGAGATCTACACACCATCAACTGCTCGTACCGTAGGTGAGCAGTTCATGAGCTTTTACAAATGTAGATCCATGTAATAACAAATTTCTAGGTCAAGGTCATTACCTGAACTCTGTAAACTCTTCTTATTCCCCCCCCTTGAAACTCCACCAGTGACACTTGCCTGACTCCTGATAGCCTAGAACAGTGGTGTCTGATTTATCCTTTATAGAAACAGAATCAGTGTGTATGGTTATCTAGCTTCCCTCACTCACACAGTTTCTGAGATTGAGCTATCTTCAGCATAGCACTGCTTCATGCACCCTCATTGGCAGCCTGCTATCCCATTTTGTCACAATACCACCAGCACATTTCTCTCTCTCTCCCTCCCTCCCTCCATCCCTCCTTTCTTCTTTCTTTGTTCCTGTGATGGAGATTGAACATAGCTAGGCCTTTGTACATTTGAAGCAAGTACTCATACCACTGAGCCACATCCCCAATCCTCTTTTTTTAAATATTTTTTACTTTTTCTTTTGAGACAGGATCTCACTAAATTGCTGAGGCTGCCGTTGAATTTACCGTTCTACTGCCTCAGCATCGAGAGTAGCTGAGATTATAAGCCTGTGCTCCCAGACTGGGTTTCTTCTATAGTAGATGGGCATTTCACTTTTTCTAATTATTACAGATTCAGTTCCGTGCCATCCTAGCTCATGGCCTTTGGTAAAAATGCACACTCATCTAGAAGGGGAATTGCTCATCATAAGGTCATGTGGTACTCAGGTTTGATACATTCTGCCAGAGTTACAAAGGGCTAAAAGCAATTTACATTCCCACTAGATTTGTATGAGAATTCTTGTGGCTCTATACACTATGAAGTCTGCTTTATAATAAAGCAGCCACGTAAGTTAATGCAAACAGAGCCAATTTAACTCTTCAGAGTAACATCCAATTTGTGTATTGAATATACTCATTTTTTTGGCCTCGTCTCTCCTAACTTGTTATGTAACCTGAGTGACTTTGCTGACCTCCATCTACGCTCCCTTAATCCAACCACTCAAAAGTCTCTCTGAAAACACTGCCCATTTATTTATCCTGCTAGAATGTTGTGAGTATTAATAAATTGGTGTTTGCAAAACAAATTCAACCCATCTTTCCATGTGGAGTAAATATCTGAACTCTCCACATAGCTAAAACAGCAAAGTCAGCCCGGATGTGCTCTGTAGATCTGTTCCGTGTAAACATCACATCTTCAGAGTTGTGAATGCAATTCAGAATCCAACTTTGGTCTTAAACTAAAGAAAATGCTGTATTATCCTGTAGGTTTTTAAAAAATAGAACCATACTTTTTTTTTTTTTTTTTTGGTCTTTTTGAGACAGGGTCTCCCTGTAGCCCCAGCTGTCTTGGAACTCACTCTGTAGACCAGGCTGGCCTTGAACTCACAAAGATTCGCCTGCCTCTGCCTCCCAAGTGCTAGGATTAAAGGCGTGCGCCACCACGCCCGACTTAGAACCATACTTCTCATTCACATAAAATAAAAATAAATAAAACAAACTAGATATGAACAACACAGATCGCCTAAGCAAGTTGTCAAAGTACCCATTATACAGTTGGGATACTGGAACCTGGGTTCTACTATGTGAATCTCCTATAGAGATCAGAAAAAAAAAAAAAAGAGACAGAAAGGAAATTCAGAGAGCATTTTTTTTTCTGATCTCAATAAGAGATTCACATAGTAGAACCCAGGTTCCAGTATCCCATCTGTATAATGGGTACTTTGACAACTTGCTTAGGCGATCTATGTTGTTCATATCTAGTTTGTTTTATTTATTTTTATTTTATGTGAATGAGAGTATTACTTCCCTGTAGTTAGGTGCCCCCCCCCGTGTCGTGCAATGCCCGTGGAGGTCAGGAGAGGGGGTCGGATTCTCTGGAACTGGAGTTACAGACGGTTGTTAGTCGCCATGTGGGTGCTGAGAATCGAACCCTGGTCCTTGTAGGAGCAGCCGGTGCTCTTAACTGCTGAACGTGCAAATATTACAGATGCTGACAGTAGGAAAAGGGTGACAGACCCAGAGAAATTTCTTATCATGCCACATAAACCCTCATTCCTGCCACTCATTGTTGTCCCCACCGGGTAGAGAGGGTTGAGGACCCTAGTTTCTAGATGCCTAGAGAATTAGTGCTTCTTTCAGAAACCACTAAGCCCAGTCCTATCCCAGGATGTTTTTCTTTTACTAGTGTCTTCAGTCCTCACTCCGCCCTTCTGAAGTGGTCTGGTTTCTGCATTCAAGTACCCTCTGGCAAAGGAAAGGGCAAGGGTTCCCATCTATCACAGGCATGGGGCTCAAAGTGGCTGGTCTTTAGCGACCAGGGCGACCCCTAAAGGTGAGCCGCTGGATGTAGAGGATGGAGCGGAAAGAGCATGGGGACTGGCCGCCTAGCCTAGGAGGGTCTCCCTAGCAACGGATGCCAAAGCTCCCCTGGGGCTAGGCCCACCTGGTCGGCACCCCGCCCACTCCCCACCTCCACGCCCAGCCGGGCCTCAGATGAACGCCGCGCCACCCGTGGGGCGGGAGGGGGGGGGTTGGCTGCTTAGCCAGAGGGCGGACAAGCGGTCCGGGAGCAGCGGGGGCGGTGCCCAGCCGATGGGAGGGAGGAGGGGGAGGGACGCGGCCCTACAGAAAAGGGAAAAGGAGGGCCGGAGGGCTCCTGCAGCCAGCTGCTCGCCAGGACCCGCAGGTAAGCGTGTGGTGAGGAGAAAGGGGATCTGACCCACTCAGGCTCCTGGGATCTAGGCGACGGAGGCGACAATGGGCGCGGCGGGCTCCTCCGCAGAGTGAGGTCCCAAAGCGTGACGGTGCCACTTGCCTGGTTCGCTACTCCGAGCCTGGGTTCCGGGCCGTCCTGAAAAGCAGAGGCAAAGCTAGGAGCCCAGCTGCGCGTGTCCCACAGTGGGCAAGTATGTACGGTGAGAAAGGGTGCTCAGGAGACGCGATTCTGGGAGGGGGATGTGAGAATCACAAAGCTTAAAACGCTTTCAGACCCTCCCCACCTCTCTGGGCAAAGGAGTCACAAACCTACTCTCGAGGTCGGTCTGCAACACGCGACTTCCTGGGACTTGGTCTACCACACTGGGCAAGTAAGTGGGTGCTAAGGTGCGGGAAGAGAACGGACCCGCCTAGGACCCCGGACAACTGGGCGAAGCACCAGCAGGTGGGACTCGGAACAGGTGGCCATAGGATGAACCCGGATGGGATGGATCTGCATCCCTGAGCCAGGAGTGCGCATCATCAGGGAAGAGGCCAGTAGTAACGGGGTGAGCATGTTTCCACAAGAGCCCGAGTTTCAAAACTCAGGAACCATATACAAAATGAAGGGAGAAAGAGAGCTGACCTTCCTAGCACAAGCTGCTGAAGCGGGAGACTGAGGTCTTCTGTGGCTGCTTCAGCCGCGACACTTCTGGTCTGGACTGGCACACATGTATACATCCCTTGGAGAACTTGTTAAAATGAGTTCTGATTCAGTAGTTCTGGGGTGGGACCCAGAGTCTGCGTTTGGGTCCAAGTTCCCAAATGCTACTGCTGCCTCATGGACTACACTATATGCCAGGGTCTATAGAAATACTTTTTATCCAACAGGCTGAAAAGCTTAGGGAAAGTAAGAGATCAGGAGGAAACACAAAGTCCCAAGATTTCCCAAACACAGCCAGAAAAACAAAACAAAACAAAACAAAAAACCCTCGATTGATACTCATTTAATAGTGAAATGTTTTACTTTTATTACCGACTTTCTAGCCCAATATATGATCTGATCGAACCAGCCGGCTTCATGGGCTTGCAACCTACACTTGGTTTAATGCTGCAATAATCCTTCATAGTTTTTGAACAAAGGACTCCACATTTTTATTTTGCACTGCATTCCACAAATTATATACTTTGTCCTCTCTTGTAACCTTAGGTAGAAAAAGAACAGTATCTTTGATTAGGGTTCAACCTGGTAAGTGATGTTGAGTTAAACTAGGTTCATTAAACTAGATACTGCGGTTATTATCTTTCACAGTTTCTCTTTGGCTATCTTAAGTAAGTCTGTTTAATTAATAGTAAAGCTTAACAGTGCGTTAAGAGCATAATTATGGCTAGACTTGGTGAACATGCCTGTAATACCAACACTTGGGAAGTGGATGCAGTCTGATCAGAAGCTCAAAGTCATCTTCAGCTCCATAGTGACTTTGAAGCTAGCTTGGGCTACGAGACTGTGTCTCAAATAAGTAGAAGAGGGTGGTGTACAAAAAGAGAGACTAATTATTAGTACATTATACAATTAGATTTAATGTCAAATTAACAAAAAAGGTGTGTGTTATTTCCAAAGTATTTGAGGAGTCTTCTTAGTGTCTCATAAAGTTTTGCTTAGGCACCAACTAGAAGGAGCTGAACATTTGGCCGCCTGCATAGCTCAAAGCTGGAAAATATAAAGCAGCCAAATTTTGTGGCTATTCAGGGGTATTGTTTTACAGGGCCTCAGCACCATACCATCCCTGATTGGATTCCCTTCTGCTTTTATCATTCCCAAGCCCCTGCAAGGTGACTTTCATTAAAATGGGGATAGAGCAATAGAGCTACTGAAAAACACTGAAGAAATGCAGGGCCAGCATCTGTGTTTTGTCTGTGAATAATTCCTACCTCAAACCTCCTCAGATCCAGGTGCGTGTACTTTTCTGGAGAAAAAAAAAATGCTGGAAATACAGAAAAGAAAAAAAATTGCAACTCTAACTATGGATATGAGTCTATTCGGCAGAGGGAGAAAAAGTCTGAGAAATGGAATTTCATTGGTGGGTTTGGCAGGGAAAGGAAAGCTGCTGTTTTTGGTACGGTGAGGCACCTTCCAGAAATGGTGAAGTCAGTTTGCTCAGGTGTTAGGGGGAGCCAGCAAAGAAGCTGATTTTCCATGGGAAATACAGTCATTCTGGGAACTCAGAGGGGCGATATCATGACTTATGTTACTGATGCTTTCATAAATTGTGAAGGACACCATTAACTTCCAAAAAACTGGAAGTGGAGAGTTGTTCTGCATTGTTAATAGTGCCAAATAGACAAAGAGTTTATGACTTTAATAAAAACCTGGGAGTAATAAAGAAAAAAAAAAACCTGGGAGTAGACTTTTATGCCTCAGTGAGAAAGGTACATATATAGAGATAGGAAACAAATGTTCATTCAAAATGTTTGTAGCTTCAAAAACAAGTAGATATTTAATCTGTGTGGAGATTACTTTGGGGATATGGTGGAAGGTGGTGTAGTTGAAACATTTGGGGGAAATAATCATAAAATAAATCCCTTGAAAGATTCTGATGAACACTTCCATTTTACAATATTTAATTCTTCAGTCTACTTCAGGTTTGTTTAATTGAATTAAAATTTATTTACAGTATAACTCACCTTTTTATTGTAAGATTTCATAAACACATAGTCATGTAACTACTACCGTATCAAAACATAGAACTCCATCACTCCAAAAACTTCCCTATTGACTCTTTGTGTTCAACCTCTGCCACTACCCTCAGCCCCTGAAAATCACTGATTTATTTTCTTTCTATATAGTTTTGTCTTTTCTAGACTATTTCATTAATAAAATCATATACTATTGTAGCCTTCCAAGTCTAGCCTCCATTACCTAACATAATTGGGATTTATCTATATTGTATATTCCTGTTATTTGTTCTTTTTATTGCTAAGTAATATTCCATAATTTATCTACTATACAACTCTAGCTGATTATGAATAAAGTAAATGTAAACATTCACATGTAGCTTTTCACACTTGATTTCAGATCTAAAAGCAGGATTGCTGTTTTGCATGGTAACTTAACTTTATTAAAAACAACAACAACTGCGTGGGGTGCGGTGGTGCACACTTTTAATCGGAGTACTCAGGAAGCAGAAACAGGTGGATTTCTGTGAGATTGAGGCCAGCCTGATCTACATAGCAAGTTCCAGGCCAGCTGGGGCTACAGGGAGACCTGTCTCAAAAAGACAAAAAAAAATGCAAAAGAAGAAAAAACAAAAACAAAACAGAACAAAACCCCAATTGCTTAACTTTTGCAAAGTGGTTATAGCATTTGTTTGTTGTTTATTTATTTATTTATTTATTTATTTATTTATTTATTTTAGAGTGAAAGTGCCTGGGACTGAGCCAGGGCTCCACACATGCTAAGCAGGTGTTCTGCCACTGACTTTCTTCCCAGCCCAGGTTATCCCATTTTGAATTCCTGCCAACAGTGTATGAGAATTCTAAGTGCTTGGCATTCACATCATCACTTAGTATTGCCAGTTTATTATTTATTTTTAACTTTTTGCTGACGTTTGCCTTCTAATCATGCATTTAAACCATTATTATCTGGAGTCATTATGAATAATAAAGGCTTATAATCGCTCCCATTTTTCTGGTTGCTGCTGTTGTTTTTGTCTTTCATTTACACATTCCCATGCTTCCATCTTATTTTTGTTGCTTGGAGTACATCTCCTATGTCTTTTTTAATCATCACTCTAGGTGACATACATATATAATACATCACAGTCTGCACGTAATGCCACTGTATGCCTATGAGCAAAATATTGAAAAAGTACTTCCATTTATATCCTTGTATTATTATTATTATTATTGTTGTTGTTGTTGTTGTTGTTGTTGTTGTTTTAGCAATTCTCCTGGGTTTGTAATGGCATGACCTTGTGGTTTTAGTTTGCTCTGCCCCTGATCTTTGGCCAGTGGTATATATTTTGTGAAGTGTCTTTTTTATTCCTCCAGAGTGTTTAATAATTGAATCATGGGTTGGGTTCTTCATACAATAAGATACAAGTTCTCTGTCAGATACATAGCTTCATTATTTGTGGCCTGCTGGTTAATTTTCCTAATGATGTTACTTTGAAGAGCACATGTTCTTAATTTCAAAAGAAAAGTCAAATTCATCAATATTTTCCTTCAGTTGACAGCACTTTTAGTAACCAGCATAATAAACATTTGTCTGCCCCAAGGTCACCAAGATATTCTCTAGTGCTTTCTTGTACACACTTTATTATTGCTTGATCACTTGCATGTAGTTCTAAAAGTATGCATTGCAGGCTAATTTTTTGGTCTTTTTTTTTTGAGACAGGGTCTCCCTGTAGCTTCAGCTGTCCTGGAACTTACTGTGTAGACCAGGCTGGTGTTGAACTCAGAGATCCACCTGCCTCTGCCTCCTGAGTGCTGGGATTAAAGGCATGCACCACCATGCCCAGCACAGGATAATTTTTATGTTACATAAGGATTAACATTTGCTTTTGACATGTAGACATCCAGTTCCAATACCATTTGTTACAAAGATTCTCCTCATCTTCCATTATATTCCCTTGGCTCCTTTGCTAACAAATGGATTGTATGTAGTGTCTGTTTTGATATCCCCATTTATCAGAGTCAAGTGACTGTGACTATCTTAGTACTACACTGTAGGTCTTATGCATTTTTTTTGACCCAGGGAATCATGTATCCCAGGATTGTCTCAAACTTCAAATTCACTATAGAGCCATGTATGATCTTGAATTTCTGATCCTCCTGCCTCCATCTCCCTAGTGCTAGATTACAGGCATAAGTCATTACATCCCAGTTTTATAACAACACTGGGACCAAACCCAGGGCTTCTCACATGCTAGGCAAGTACTCTACCAAATGCACAACATCCCCAACCATCTTATACATTCTTTAGGTGAATTTCTAGATTGGCTTTTTTTGGGGGGGTGCCTAACTTTAGCTGGTTTTAGAAATAGTAACTCCTTCCCCCATTTCATCTCCCGATTACTATACTGTTGAGTAGGAAGGCTATTTAATTTTTTATAGATCTATCTTACATTCAAGCTATATTACTGAACTTTTATTCATATCATAGTTTTTTAGTTGCTTACTATAGATTTTTTTAAAGATTTATTTTATTTTTAGTTACGTGTATGTGGATGCACATGGGTGCAAGTGCTTATCTACAGGGCCAGAGCAGGAGTTACAGATGGTTGTTGGTTGCCTGACATAGGTGCTGAGAATTAATCTTGGATCCTCCAGAAGAGCAGTATGTGCTCTTAACCACTGAGCAATCTCTCCAGCCCCCTTGTTATAGGTTTTCAAGGTAAACAATCAAATTGTCACTGAATAACCATAGTAAAATGATCTGCTTCCCAGTGGTTTTGCCTCATTTTGTCTTAGTGACTAGGCTTCCTCCTAGAAGAAAGCTTAGTAGTGGTTTCTGATTTGGGTTGGAACATTTCTAACCCTTTTGCCAATAAGTGCTCCTTTTGTTGAAGAGCTCTGGTAGTTGCACTTCTCTTTAACATATTTTTGTATATTTTAGCTTGTTGAAAATCTGAAGTTTAATTAAAAAGTCTTTTTTTTTTTTTTGCTCTGCTTTGAATTATTTTATTCGCTGAAATCCTAACAAGTTTATGGCCAGTGAGTCTTTTCTAGCTTTAAGGGTTGAATGTTCATCTCCTTAGAGAACTTAGTATAGAAATAAAGCCATCCGCTTTACATAGACAGATTGGGAAAAACTGCCTGTGAAGAATTTTCAAAATGTTCTCATGGAGGGATGCTGGGGACAGTGCTGGAGGAAATGACAGGGCCAATTTAACCCTACATATGTATAAATATGATAGCTTTTGAAGTGCTTTTCAGAATTCCTTGTCTACCATTCCCAGTGAAAAAAATGCTTTTTTATATTCCAACTCTGTAAAAACATACATGTATATAATTGAAACAAAATCTTACAAAGTATTGTACATTCTATTTTCATATTTTATTCTCTTCCATCTGTTCTGTTTTGTTTTATCTTGATGATGACCTTCTATGTTGATTTGACCAACCTTTCATATAAAGTCATGACCCACAGTTTGTAATATACTGCTTTTAAATTTTTTAATTAATTTTATTTATTTTTGTATATGCGTGAATGTACTGTCTGCATGTAGGTTTGTGCACCCATGTCGTGCAGTGCTGCAGAGGTCAGAAGAGGGTGTCGGATTCCCCTGGAACTGGAGTTAAAGATGATTCTCAGCCGCCATGTGGGTGCTGGGGATCGAACCCGGGTCCTCTGCAAGAGCAGTCGGCGCTCTTAACCACTAGGCCATCTCTCCAGCCCCAATATACTGCTTTATAAAGCTTTTCTGGGCCAGAGAGATGTCTCAGCACATAAAGGCACCTGCCATGCAAGCCTGATGACATGATTTCGATATCCCAAATCCACAGTAGGAGACAATCAACTTCAGAAAGTTGTCTGCTGACCTCCATATTTATGCATACACACACATACACACACCACACACATGATGATGATGATGATGATGATGATGATGATGATGAAAGAAAAAGTTAAAAGCTGTCATTGAGTTCTTCTGGTTTTTTAAAAATTATTTATGTGTGGCCGGGCGTGGTGGCGCACGCCTTTATTCCTAGCACTTGGGAGGCAGAGGAAGGTCATCTTGGTCTACAGAGTGAGCTGCAGGCCAGCTGAGACTAAAGGGAGACCCTGTCTCAAAAATACAAAAAAAAATTATATGTATGAGTGTATTGCCTTCAGGTAGGTAGGACACCTGTGCCCTGCAATGCCCAAACAGGTAAGAACAGGGCGTTGGATCCCCTGGAACCAGTGTTTATGGATGGTTGTTAGCCCCACGCTAGTGCTGGGAATTGAACTCAGGTCTTCTGCAAGAACAGCCAGTGCTCTTAACTGCTGAGGTGTCTCTCCCACCCCCTCTGCTGGATTTTATGTGTAATAAGTTCATTTTCTATCAATTCATGTCATGATGCAAAGCGAATTGTTTCATAATATCCAAAGATAACTACCCATTTTTCTTTCTCTAATCACCATGGAACCTCTATTCCAGCAAGCATTTTTGACCCCACAGACTAGCCAGTAAAGATAGTCTTATAATTCCACTCTCAAAACCTTCTCATGACATCCTCACACTATTAGGATGGATCCCTATATGGTCTCTGTAACCTCTTGTAATCACTTTTCTTCTTATACTTCTTCAAACACACATCATATACTTCTCTTCATGGTGTTCCTCATATAAGCTACATATTTTCCTGCCTGTCAGCCTTTGCATCTGCTGTGCTCCCTACCTGGAACACCATCTCACCAGCCAGTCCCATAACTTGTTCCCTGGCTTCATTAGGGTGCTTTGTAATTCTCATTCTGAACAGTAGTCCAACTACCACCAGAGAGGTAGAATATAAGTTCCAGAAGAGCAGATTTTGTCTATTTTGCTCACTGTTGTCAGGATCTTGACTATTACTGAGATATAAGAGATGCTCATAAAATATGTGTTGAATAAACATACCTAGAATCTGTAAGAAAGCAGATACTGGTCCTAAGAGAAATTCAGTGTGCTCTACCTTTCAGGTCAAGTTTAGTGTGGAATTTTCTTTAGGGTAAACATTGAGTATATTTTAGTGGAGGCAGTTCACTGACTAGCAGAGACTTCTTTGGTGTTTATTATATTTCTGACTCAGTGACAAATATGATAGTACCTGATAGATGGTATTCGCTGAGTGGACATTCTCTTTCCGCTTTGCTTGTACAAGCTCATTTAATCTTCCCAACCTCCTGAGGCAAGTATATTATTAATTTACAGAAGAAGAAACTGAGGCATGGAGAAGTTAAGTACCTTGTCTAAGGTCATACAAAAGGTTTGATTTCAGAGCCTATATCCTTACTGCCCCTGTGCTGGCTAGCTTTAGTGTCAACTTGACACACTCGGGTTGAGGGAGCCTGAATTGGGGAATTGGCTCCATTGGATTGGCCTGTGGCCACATCTGTGGAGTAATGTCTTGATGGTCGAGCAGTATGAGAGGGCTCAGCCCACAATGAGTGGTGCCACCCTGGGCAGGTTGTTGTGTACCTTATAAGAAGGCGGGCTGGGCATGAGCCAGAGGAGCAAGCCAGTGAACAGCATTCCTCCATGGCCTGTGCTTCAGCTCCTGCCTCCAGGTTCCTGACCTAAGTTCCTGCCTTGGGCTCCCTGAGTGATGAACTGTGACCCAGGAGATGTAAGCTGAATAAACCCTTTCCTCTCCAAGTTGGTGTAGGTCAGAGTGTTTTGTCACAGCAATGGAAGACAAACTAGAACAGCCCCCAACAGTAGTATCACTGTATACAGTCTCCACAGTTTTATTTGTGTGTTAGATTTCTGACTCTTTTAGCATAGTGGTTCTCATCCCAATAAAGAATGATCCCTGCCCAAGTGTCAGTAATACTGAAGTAGAGAAACTGTCTTGAGAAGCTCATTGCTTCTCAATTCTGGCTGCCTGTTAGAGTTATGTGAGTGAGAACTTAAAAAAAAAAAAAAAACGTAAATAGCAATGTCTGGGGCCAATGTTTGACCTTAATAAACTTCCATGGATCTTCAGCAGTCCCACTATACTGGCCAATGTGCCTGCTTTCCAGTTCTCCACAAGAGCTGTTTTCCACTTTCGTTTACTTCCTCAGCACTTAACTTGAGCTCATTAGACAGGAATCTCCTCAGATTTGCACCAACCAAACTTTCAAAGTGTCCACATTTGTAAAATACTTAGTGTTCCCCACTGTTCCTCTTAAACTGTGTAAGTTGCCCCGTGTGTCAAAGTGACATCTTTTCTGAGTTCTGGCCCTGTTGTTCTCTGTCTTTCCAAAGACATATTCTTTTTTTAAAACTTCTTCCTTAGAAATAAATGTTAACTTTACAAATTGTTAAAAGTTAAAACAGGACAAAAATACCTATATCCAGTTTGTCCAGAGTAGGCTCATGTTAACATTTTACCCCATTCATCTTATCAGCTGCACTTTTACCCTGTCCATATTTTTTGAACCACTGGAAAAAAAGTTACAAACTTCATGACCCTTTACTCCTAAATACTTCGTGTGAGTTTCCTAACAATTAGAATATTCTCTTATATTACCATAGTACCGTTATCAATTCAGTAAGTTTAGTGTTGATAAGATACTGTTATCTAAACTAGCATTTTTATTCCAGTTTTGATATTCGGCCTGATAATATGCTTTACAGAACCTTTTCCTTCTAGCACTAGATCTGGTTTAGAGTTTTTATTTCATTTAGTTGTCCTGTCTCTTAGACACTTTTTGTCTGGAATAATTTTGTAGTTCTCTCTCTCTCTCTCTCTCTCTCTCTCTCTCTCTCTCTCTCTCTGTCGTGTTTAAAGGGTATTGACATTTGAGATGAATACATAGAGCATCCCCCTTATGTATTTATTTGTTTGTTCATTTGCTTGCTTATGGCACTCCTATATCCTAGGCTAGTTTCCAACTCTACCGAGGTAAAGATGACCTTGAACTTCTCATCTTCCTGCCTTCACTTCCCAAATGCTGGGATTACAGATATGTGCAACCACCAGACATGATTTCTGCAATACTGAAGATTGAGCCCAGAGCTTTGTGGATGCTAGGCAAGCATGCTACTAACTCAGTTCTCTCCCCAGCTTCATCCTTGAATTTATTTTTAAATTATGCTTTTACTCGTGTGTGTGTGTGTGTGTGTGTGTGTATGTGTGTGTGTGTGGTGTGTATATGTGCATGTCCACATGGCATACATGCTGAGGTCAGAAAACTCAGGTCATCAGGTTTGGCAGTGGGTTCCTTTACTTGCTGAGCCATCTCACCAACCCTCCATCCTTTGTTAAGATAGAACACCTACACCGACACTCTTGCAGAGGACCCGGGTTCGATCCCCAGCACCCACATGGCGGCTAAGAACCGTCTGTAACTCTAATTCCAGGAGAACTCCAGTTCCAGGGGAATCCGAGACCCTCTTCTCACCTCCACGGCATTGCACGACACGGGTGCACAGACCTGCATGCAGACAGTACATTCAGACACATACAAAAATAAATAAAATTAAAAAAAAAAAAGATAGAACACCTAGCTGGGCATGGTGGCTTTCCTGAGTTCAAGGCCAGCCTGGTCTACATGGTGAGTTCCAGGACAGCTGGAGGATACAGGGAGACCCTGTCTCAAAAATACCAAAAAAAAAAAAAAAAAAAAAATAGGACACCTACCACTTGTGCTTGCGTGATGTTTTTTGTTATGCATTTGAGGCTAGAATATTGTACAGAAGATGATGTGTTTGTCTTAGAGTATGGCATCTTCTAGGCCTACGATATCAATCTTCTTGTTGGTGATGATAAATTTGAATACCTGATGATGTTTTATTTCCTCACTGGGTAGTTACGGTTACTGCCTTTTTTCCTTCCAAGTCAACAAGCTTTGAGAAGAAACAAATTCTGCTCCTCATTAATATTTCTCTCTAGCTTTAGCATCGTTCAGTGATGAGTTTTGCCTGATCAATCTTTAATGTGATGGTTGAAAATAATGATTTTTCTAACTCTACTTAGTCTAGGCAAGAGCCATACTGTCTCCCCTATTTATTTTTACATTCATTTATTTATTATTGATAGAAACTCATTAATTGTTTTTCAGTGGTTTATAATTTATTAACATACTTAATGTTTGGCTGCTCAATTGTGATGAACTTATTTTTCTTGTACTGGGAATTGAACCCAGAGCCTTGAGCATTCTAGGAAAGTGCTCTACCACTGAGCTATTTCCCCAACTCATGGGCTTACTTTTTTCTTCTGTGCCCTTCTCTCTTTAACAAACTCTTTTATTTTCTGGCTCATTCCATCAGCCTAGACTCATGCTCTCATACCTATTCTGTAACATCTACTCTTGTTCTTAATTCCACTCCCTCATCTATCTGGTCACTTCTCCTCAGAGGAACTTCTTCAAAGGATGCTAATACCCTGTTGCTCCATATTCTTCCCTTGTTTAATCTAATCATTAGATTCTGCGACTCTTCTCGGTCCCTGATGAGTTCCATATTGCTAAATACAGGTGTCACTCCCCCAGTTTACCGTGTTTAACTTTAAAGAGTACTTCATACATACTCATCCTTTCCTTTTCTTTGTTTTCAAATACTTTCTTCCTCTGCTCACTATTATTCTACATTCTCTTGGTTTTCTTACTTTCATTCTAAGTCTTTATTTTTGTCCCATCCTCTTCTGATCAACTTACAGAGGTTGGCAACCCTATAAGGTTGTCAAGGTATGAAGATTTTCTTTTTCTACACACTCTTCCTGAGATGAACCCATCTGATTCCCTCACTTTCCATATGTGTCAATACCCCCAAGCATTTCCATTCCCATTAACCAATACTAAGTCTGCATGGATATTGGATAGGCACACCACACTTAACATTTCCAAAACAAAATATCTATTCTCATAGAGAATCTGTTCCTTCCCAGTGAAACTGATCTCAGTCTGTGAAACCACTCAGTTGTTTAAACTTCAGACCCATAAAGTTCAAGTCTCATGCCATCTCATCAGCAAATCTTATCAATTTTGCTTCTAAAGTAAATCCCAAGTGTTCCTACATCCTATCCCCACCTAACCAATACTTTAACCTGCCATTGTCTGTTTCTTAGATAACTGTAGTGGCTACCCAACAGCTAGATCTTAGAAGCCCTAATTGGAACATGTCATCCCTTGACTGCTGGATTATTCTGTTCTTCCTGTTCATCCTGCTTCTGCTTTCTCTTCCTTCCTCTCTTGTTCCTTCCATACTCCTTGGGATTCTGTCAGCACATCAAGCGCCTTTTTGATGTTTTGTATTAACTTTTCTCCTTGGAATGTTCTCAACGTACCGCTCCCTCCATCTTTCTATGGCTGGTTCATCATTCAGATACCAGTTTAGTAGCACCTCTTTGATGAGCTAACCTAAAATGACCACAAAGTCACCCTAGTTCTTACTTTAATTCTCAGTACTACACTTCCACTTCCCCCTCTTCACTGCACATTAGTTTCCTTGTTGATTTTAATTTTTATTGTTCTTTATCCTTACTGTCCACAATTGTATTTGGTATACAGTAGGCATTCATTAAATGCTTGATACATGAATCATACATTTAAGTTGTCTAAGGTGATTTTTCAGCACATGACCAACATTAAGTAAATTCATTCTATCCCCCCTCCTTTTAGTATTCCTCTTGCTTTAGCCTCTCCAGTGCTAGGATTATAAGTGTGCATTACCATACCCAGCTTAATTGTTCTCTTTTCCTCATTGTACACCCATGTGTCTGAGGTTAGTCTAGAAGAGTCTGGTGAAGACAAGGATTTAGTAGATTCATATTTATGTGATAGTATCCTAATTAAGGTTTCCAGGCAAAGGGAAATTCTATTTTACCAAGAAAAAAAAAAAGCAATGCTAGGATTCCAGAGTTCGCCACTGTTACATTTTTCAGTGAGGGACTTTCCTGGTCCTCCTAAATATGACTTGTTCTCAGACTGTTAAAAACTGACATGTTGACCTTGGGATTCAAGAATGTAAGTTTCTTATTTATTTATTTATTATTTATGGGGGTAGGGGTGTATGTGCCACAGCAGGCATGTGGAGGCCAAAAGACAACCTTTGGGAGTTAGCTTTCTACCTCAACCATGTGAGTTCCAGGCTCAGCTCAGCAGTGAGAGCCTCTAGCTCCTGCCATGTTGCTAGCCCTCCAACATACAAGTTATCAAAATATTTCTTTCTGGAGGCCTACATGTGGATGTTGAGGCAGGAAGAAGGGGATAACAAAGGAATTGATATTCTTCACCTTTCTATTATCATTGTTCATTTTGGCATGAACGCTGGAATAACACAAGTGATAAGTTGTGTATATGCATGATTGGAATCTGGGGAAAGAGGACACACACACACACACACACACACACACACACACACACACACACACTTACCTCTTTGGATACTAGGCTGGGTCCTGAAATTCATGAACTGAATATATGGAAGAAAGAGAAGAAAATTGGGAGGTTCTATACTGAGGTGGCTTCCCTTTTAGTCATAATTTGAAAATTATATATTATGCTTTTGTTTTCTGAAGCTAGGGATCAAACCCAGGGATCTGTGCTTGGCTTGGTTGCTTATGCCCAATCATTACCTGAGTTTTTTTTTTTAAATATTATTTTAAACCCTTATACAGGACTCTCTAAGTAAAGCTTCCAGAAAAATGAATACAAGTGAGTTCTGGTGATTTTGTTGTCCAGATAAGTAACCTTTTGACGGAATGTATCACATGTTTGAGGAGGAATCTGAAGGAACCACTTATCTTTGACCCAGTAGGATTTGGTTTTCAGAATGGGGCCAAATGTTTGTTATATTCACAGTTTATACATGCCTCAAGAGCTGTGTGCCATTATTCATTTGGATAATATTTATCACTTGTACATCACCATAAGTCATTTTCTTTCTAGCTCCCATTCTTATGAAGTAGGCAAGTATGTCAAATAGTATTTCATAGACATTATTTAGAGGCTGTCCTTTATTGCTTTGTTTGTGAAAGTGGATGGACTCTTCATGCATATATTTATATTTTTTCTAAATTCTTTATTGAACTTTTACTCATTTCATACAACATTTCTTAATCAAATTTAGACACATTCCCCCTTCTATGACTCCTACCCCACCAGATCTTGTGCATTCTGCCATGCATGTCTTGCATCTTTTTCTCAGTATTTATTTATTTATTTTTGATGCAGAAGTTTACTGTTTGGGGCAGAATTTTACTGTTTCAGCCAGTTCTTTGACCCAATCTTTTGTTGTTGTTCATTTCAATTTGTATCACTTCAAAACATGCCTATATGCATGTCACATACATAATAAAATTGTGACATCTGAAAACATACTATAGGATAATTCCAAAAGAGGTTTTGGGGATTGACAGTTTGAACTGACCATAAGGTTGTATGCAGGTATTTACATTCCTACATTACATAGCAAGTTGATGAGTAACATCAGGTATTATATTTACTAAAAAGAAAGAAAGAAGAGGAAAAAAAGAATTATTCAGTTTGCCTTGGAAATAGAGATTTGGTGCTAGGATCTACAAATGAGAGACCCCATACTTTGTTTGCTTCATGCATATATTTTTAAATTAATCTTTATTGAAGTGAAAATCATACACATTGTACATGTACAGCTTGGAGAAGTTTCACAAACTGGCCGCATCCTTTTCACCAGCCTCTAGATCAATAATCAGAACATGAATAACCTCCAGATGCCCTCTTCTTGCCCCTTTACCAAGCATCAATGTTCTGTCTCAAATGCCAAAGATCATTTGTTACTAAATTTCATATACATGGTACCAGACAGGAGCTCTGACTTTTTCCAGTAGATGTTCATGAGAATCCTGCATAATGTTGTGTGTAGTTATGGTCACTGTCATGAAGTGATACAACCCCTGACCGACACAGCTCATCTATTCTGCTGATGATAGGCATTTGGTTAGTTTTCACTTACAGTGTTTTAGAAATAGCCCTGTGAGGAACACTCTTGCATGTCTTTGGGTGAACACATGTGTGCATTACTGCCAGGATACTACCTAAAAGAATGCTTTCAGTATTTTTCACAGTGGTTTTCTTCTGGGAGTTCAGTTAGGGTTAGTAGATCTCTTTGGAATATAATTACTACATCTATATCCATATGTGACTTATGGATTTTTTATAACTTAAGTTTTAGCATTAGGTTTTCATTTTCTTTAAAACGATCTCATTCTATGCCTCTTTATTCCCTTACTAGCTACCTATATCAACACATCATTTTGCTTTGCTTTTTCTTTTTGTACAAACTGTCTCTGGTCTCTGTATTTCCATCTTCTTTTTTTTTTTTTTTTGAAATAACACCATCAGACATGTTGAATATGTTCTGCAGATACTGAGGCACAGATATACCATCTGAATTATTGCTTTAGACTGATACAGGCTGACTAGGCACAATCCATAAATTTTCCAAGGAAAAGAATAAAGGGAAAATAAGAGAAGAAATATCCTGACACTCAAGACCAACCGTCACAGAGGTATAAAAAGATTTGGAGAAACTAAAATATGCTTTATTTTATTGTGATTATACCTAGGTCAGAATGTTGACAAGTTTCCCCTTTCTTCAGCAAATTAATTTTTTCCACCAGCTGGAACTGAACAAAACAACTCCATTATTTTGTTGTTGTTCTGAGACATCTTTATATGTACTTACTATAGAGAGAAAACAATTAGCAAATAATATAACCTTCAGTGGCACTTTTCAAATTGCAGTGTGCAAAATAATAACCTGGGAATGTTATGTTAAATGCAGCTGATAATTCAGATGCTCAGGGCTGGGCCCCAAGAATTCTGTGTTTCACTTCCTAGGGTATGTAAGTGCTGTTGATGAGGGACCATACTTTAAGCAGCAAGCCCAGCCAGGAAGTCCATGAGGCAGTTATTGGCCTTTTGCCCACTTATGATGATAAGTGTTCCTAGCCAGGAGCCTCTCTGGGATGAAGAACAAAGCTCTGCGTGTGCTTTATGAATTACAACAGTAGATAAAGCCCTGTGTGCTTTAAACGTTTCTTTTTTTTTAATTTTATTTATTTCTGTATGTGTATCAATGTACTATCTGCATGCAGGTTTGTGCACCCGTGTTGTGCAATGCCTCGGAGGTCAGAAGAGGGTGTCGGATTCCCCTGGAACTGGAGTTCTCCTGGAATTGGAATTTCAGACAGTTCTTAGCCGCCATGTGGGTGCTGGGGATCGAACCCGGGTCCTCTGTAAGAGCAGTCGGCGCTCTTAACCGCTAGGCCATCTCTCCAGCCCCAAACATTTCTTTTAACCACAAGTAACTACCCTTTTTTCAAACCCCCTTCCCCTAGTTTCTACTCACATGTATCCAACATCTGAAGAGAAACCACTAAATTCCTAACATCTGCCAAACCACAATACACACACACACACACACACACACACACACACACACACACACACGCACACGCACACGCGCGCGCGCATGCGTGCGCGCGCATAGAGAAGTTGGGGCAGGCATAACACCACTTCTTTCTCGAAGTATGCATACCACAAGTCCTTTGCCTTTGGGTAGCATAACTCCCAGATTTCCCGACTATGCGCCAGTGCCCCCAGTGGTACTGGACATGATAATGTCCTGTTTCATCTGCCTCCTGCTCCTGTCCCACTGCTCCATTCTCCATCAGTGCTTCCCTGGGATCACATCCTAAATCAACCACTTCATGTCTAATCTAAGCCTTCAAGATAGCAGCTGGAGGGACCCAAAGTAAGGCAGGGTTCTGCAAGGCCTACCGTCAGGAAGTGTTTTTGTTCATTTTAACACAATACCATTTCAAGACAGCAAGCTCTAAGAAAGGGCTCAGCAGCAGTTATTTTGCTATGTTAGCATGACACCCAACATTCAGATAGCTGAAAACAAGGCAAACAAGGATAGTGACAGAAAATGCTGCCATGTTGCTCGGCTGTTAGGGGAGCACAGCCACAGGCTGGTTTTCTGGGCTCCCTAGCAAAACAGGTTGTGTTTCTGTCCCCACCCCAGGGAGATGTATCGCTGACTTCTGCCATGTCCAGGCTGCCTCTAATTCCCATACTCTCCAGTGGCCTCTCTGACATTCTCTCTTGTTGACTCTCTACCTAGCTCCATGGGATGAGGAGTCTTTCTTGGACCTTCACTTTACTAAGTGGAGATCTATGACATTAAACTTCCAACCTATATCCACGCCTATTTTGCCAAGCTTTGCACCAGTGGTCAAAGGGTTGAGAAGAAGGGTTCCTTGCCCTTCTTCTCAAAGCCCGAAGTGGACCCTAACATTAGCATTCTGTTCTCAGTGCATTTAGGGGACTTTAATAGTGTGTTGGTCCTGTCATTTTTCCTATGCTCAGAAGTGTGATAGGATGAACCTTCCCCCACTCAAGAACTTGGACTGGAAATTCCCGTTCCTGTGATTCCTCCCATGTTTGGAACTCAGAGAAGATAGGGGTGTTGCCCTAACTTGGCACTCTGGACTGAATTTCTCACAGTGATTATGTAGACTTTTAAAAAATATATTTATATTATTTATAATTTATAAAAATATATTTATGTGTAGGTGTTGTACCTGCATGTAAGTGCACCCAAGTCTTACAGTGCCCTCAGAGGTCAGAAGAGGACATAAGATGCCCTGGAATTGGAGTTATGGACAATTGTAAGCTGCCATGTGGGTGTCAGGAACCGAACTGGGTCTTCTCCAAGAGTAACCAGTGCTGTTAACTGCTTAGCCATCTCCCCAGCTCCCCTTTCTCGGTAATGTTGGAAACCATAGATTACAACTTTCTTAGCTATCAGAATAAAGTATCACAGAGTAGATGGCCTCTGCCTGTACTGTTTGTCTGGCATACCCTCCACCCAGTGCTCTCTGTCTGCATGTCATTTTCTAATGCGGCAATTTCTTATGACTGCTTTACCATCCCAGCCCAACTTGCTTCCTGATCATTCCCTTCTTTTAAAATATATTTTATTATTTTTACTTTATGTGTATGAGTGTATTGCCTGGATGTGTGTAAGTGCGCCCATGTCATGCAATGTCCATGGAGGTCAGAAGAGGGTGTCAGATCCCCTGGAACTGGAGTCATGAATGGTTATTTGCTGCCATATGGGTGCTGGGAATTGAACCCTGATCTTCAAGAATAGCCAGTGCTCTTAACCACTGAGCCATCTCTCTAGCCCCTCACTTCCCTTCTTTATAATTCCTCTTTGTACTTCTGATTAACACACAGGTTTTACTGAGCTCCTGATAATGTTCTTAATGCATGTATACATTATGTGGTTATTTTCATAGAAAAAAAAACCCAAAATATGTTTTGTCTGTAAGATTTATGTTTTCAAAAATAATCTTTTTACACTATAATTTTGAAAATTTCAGAAGATAGCAATGAAGCAAACAAATTTATCATCAGAGGTGGAGTCTTGATGTAAACTTAAAACAGTCGCTTCCCCCCTTGCTTTAGAGGGGGTACATTTCGCACTTGAATTTGTAGTCATAAACAGTTTACAAGCAAAGAACCACTCTCTAATGTTCTCTAAGTACATACTGAGCAGCTCTAATCTGAATATCTAAAGTTCAAAATGACTCCACAATCTGAATGTTTTTTGAGTTGCCTGTATGAAGTTCAAAATGTTTTAGACTTTGAAGCATTTGATATTTCAGATTTTTTTTGACTAGGGTTGGTCAATAGGTAAAATCTATGCATACATTCCAAAATGAAAATACTTCAAAACCTGATGCACTTCTAGTCAGATGAGGGATATTCAGCATGTATTGCAATTTTGATTTTTAAGATCATTTTTCTTCCACAGTTGTACCTGAAATTTAGTGTGACAGGAAATATAATGTACCAAATTTGTCTAGCTTAGACTCTAGAAGTAAAGAGGATGAGAGAAATAGAGAAGAGCAACTTAGTGCAATGGAACATTTTCTGGCTAAGGTTTTCTGGCACACAGGCACATTGTGTCTTGATAGAAATGATCGTATGTATCACATTTTTTATTTGGTAACTTTCTTTATAATGGGCAATTTACTATGTGTGTAATGGTCTTTTTTAAGAATAAAATTTGGCCACCTTGTGTGTTTGCTTCATGACTCTGTTGCAAACTGGTCACTGTCTCAAATTTCTGCATTAACATTTGGATTTGTTTGAATGCCTGCCAGTATGAACGATCCAGAGAAGGCACACTTGTGTCTCTCTTTCTCTTACTCACCACTGTGTTCTTAGTGCCTCACATAGTGCCAATCACATGGTATTTACTTAATAAATATTTGTTGGCTGGGAACATGCCCAAGCAGGCCAGAGCACTCACCCTCCATACAGTGGCAGTGCCCTGCTACCAGGTTCAGAGAGGGGATAACCCATAACCTGCCTGAAGTCCCTAGCAGTGTGAGAGAATACTCTCTCTCTCTCTCTCTCTCTCTCTCTCTCTCTCTCTCTCTCTCTCTTTCTCTCTCCCCCCCCCAATTGCTCTAAGAAGACAGACCTATTTAATTCCACCATGTGAGTTGCTTTAAAGTACAAATGCCTTTTGAGATAGGGCTTTCACTCTGAAGGGTCGACTGCAGAGTTTAGCTGTTCTGTCGATATGGGGGCGGGTGAAGAGAGGGGCGTGGGAGGGAAGTTGGCAAAGTACTGCGTGAGGTAGGCTGGCTAAGGAGGGAAGAGGGTAGAAGAGCCATGAGCACCATAGACATAATCTTTTCTAGAGAAGCACAATTCTACCCACAGGCTATGGACAGGTTTGGAAGTTAGCAGAGTGTCTGGGACACTTAAGCAGGTGAGTATGATGACGCCTATAACTGTGGGATATACACCAAATGCTGGGACAAGCACTTTTCCTTTATTGACTAGCCCCCTACTCTCATTAGATTTGAGGACACAAAGATGGCAACGCCATTTTACAAGTGAATAATCTGAGGCACAGAGGCAGTAAATATCAGTAATCACTTTATCCTGTAATGTGATAGACTCATTAAACATCGGTTATTGTCATGACTCAGTGAAATATCTTATTGCATCCCTCTGTCTTTTCCCCCCTAAAATAGTACATATCAAAAGGCTTTGACAGTTTTGCATCTGCTGGGCGTCATTGGACTGGTAGTACAGTTCCTTGATAGATACATGATTTACATGCACTCAGGCCCTAGGTTCAGTCCCCAGCACTGCAGTAATAATAATGCTAATAATAATAATAATAATAATTTGCCATTATTATAATAAAATAATTAGAGGCAGCTTATATTGCTTTTGGAAAATCATTTTCAAAAGCAGACATTTTGAGATATTGTAAGCTTGTTTTTACTTGTATGAACTTATTACATCTTATTCAGGCAGCACCATTTTCATATGAAATAGTGTTCTTAACCTCTTCCTAACTAAAATACTTGTAATTCTAATTACTATAGTGAATATTTGCTGAGTTCCAGGGATTATCTCATGTGTTCTACGTGTATTGATTGATTGTGTGTGTGTGTGTGTGTGTGTGTGTGTGTGTGTGGTGTGTGTGTGTGTGTGTGTGTGTGTGTGTGTCCTAACAGCCAGGAGACAGATACTATTTCTAGTATCTCTATTTGGTAGATGAAGAAACTGAGGCACAATTAGTAGATGAGAAGCTGAGTTATTTGCCTGAGGTTTTAAGGGCAACAAGTAGCAGAGTCAGAACTGAAATGCAAGGACTTAGGCCCCTTTAAATGTTTTGCCATCTGCTTTATGCAGGACACAGAAAGCTTTCTTTGCTGTGATTGATACTTAGTGACAGCCACAAGGTCTTAGCAAGTTACTGAGCAAGTTACTTTCCTGAAAATACCACCAGCTATCCCTAGATTTTCCCATTTTCTCCATGGCTTTGTTTTGTTTCATTATTTTAGGGTTTTAAAAAATATTTTTATTATGTATATGTGTGTGTGTGGTTGTGTGACTGGGCACCACATGCATGCAGTGCCATCTGAGGCCAGTTGAGAGGGTAAGAGACCCCCCAGCACTAGAGTCACAGGTAATTATGAACCTGCCTGTCATGGGTGCTGGGAACTGAATCGAGGTCTTCTGCAAGAGCAGCAAGTACTTTTAAGCACTGAGCCTCTCTACAGTTCCTAGGGGGACTTTTTGAGATAGAATCCATAGCCCAGGCTGGGCTTGAGCTTGCAGCAATCCTCCAGTCTTAGCCTCCTGGGTGTTGGGATTGTAGAAGTGCACCACCACCCTGGCGATTATAGATTATACTTTTCTTTTCTCTCAGTGCTGTGGCTTGCACATGGCAGACAAATGCACTACCATTGAGCTGGACCCCCAGCTTTCCAACCTCACTCTTTCCAAAGAGAACCTGGAAGACAGTGGAAATATTTTGATTCATATTCACTCTGCATTTTGTTTTATTATAAGGCTTCTCATTTGTCCCTGAGATTAACCTCTGTGAAAATGGTGTTTCCCCTCTCATCATTCTGACTCTAGTTTTACCAATAATTTTTTTGTCTTTTTGAAACAGGGTCTCCTTTTTAGTCCCAGCTGGCCTAGAACTCTCTATGTAGACTAGGCTTGCCTCGAACTCAGAGATCCCCCTGCCTCTACCTCCCGAGTGCTGAGATTAAAGGCATGCACCACCACGCCCAGCCCAATAAAATGTTTTTATCATTTCATATGCTGAGTAGCAAAAGTTGGATTGATGGTCAGGTCTGAGGTCAGAGGGTCTACTGAGAGCTGTCTCTAGACATCTCTGCTGTGATGCTTGCTAGACACCCATACCATTTATATTTTGGCTGGCACACAAGTGTCATCCTACTCTCCCCTGCAGTGTAGTCAAGTTATAGGCCTTGGGACAGTTTGGCTCAGTGCACCTCATAATTCCTGCAGAGTTTGGGGTCTAGCGGTGAGTGATTTGCTTGGCAAGTAACTAAAACTCACACCATCAGTTCCAGTTTTCTCAAAATATCTGGGGAGTCGGTCTTTTACTGCAAGGGAAAAAATAGTCACACACCAGTTGGAACACCCCAGTTTTGGAAAAATGGCTTTAAAAAGTGCTGCGAAGCCACCCATGCTGCATCAGTGCTGGGGGTCATATGAGAGAAGACACATGCAGACGCTTGTGGGTGGTAGGAATTTTATGGTCTGTTTGTGTGTCCAGTTTTGCAATCTTCAGAGGACTCCCTTCAGGCCGTCAATGAGACCCATTGAACCTGACAAGTTGCTGTTTGCCAGGTCTCCTGGAAAAGCACACTGAAAAACTCTCAGAGCTGGGTGGGTCAAAGAGGATAGTACTAAAAAAAGAAGAAAATGGATGGCCCCGCTTTGGTGTGGGGCCAGAGCTTGATGCTACAGCCAAGTTCCCTGGTGATAGAGGACTTTCCACTGCTGGAGGCTTCCCGTTCTGGCTTTCCCCACCCTACCTTACACCATCCAGTGTTAAAAATAACTCCACTTCCGGTGCAGCCACATCACATCATTTGAATCTTTGTAAGCAGAAAGAGCAGGTAGTGTTGCTGCTTTAAGAGAGAATGTCCTTGGTGAAGGAGGAAGAAAACTGAACAAAGATGGCAGGGCCATAGCTGAGAGAGTTTTCTGGACATGGGTGAGCTGAGTGGAATAGCAGTGACGTCTCTTACCCCACTCCTATTTCATTTTGTGCCCCCATAGAATGAGGCATTGACTGATGACTGTGCCAGTTTTGAACTGTTGATCCTTGTTTTATGTTCTAGTTTTTTGTGTGGACTGGTAAGAAGGGGGAAAGCTGAAAAGCCTTAGATGTGGAGAAATTGTAATTATGAAGACCAAGAACATTTTGAGGAAGTATCCAATATAGTTTGTGTCATTGTTCTAGTTTCCTTTCCATTGCTGTGACAAGACACTCTGACCAATTCCAACTTGGGGAGGAAAGGGTTTATTTGGCTCACATCTCCTGGGTCACAGTTCATCACTGAGGAAGCCCACCACAGAAACTCAGGGCAGGGACCTGGAGGCAAGAGCTGAAGCACAGGCCATGGAGGAATGCTGCTTACTGGCTTGCTACCCTGGCCCATGCCCAGCCTACCTTATTATACTGTATACAGTATACAGGCTAGTCCAATGGAGCCAATTCCCCAGTTGAGGCTCCCTCAACCCAGGTGTGTCAAGGTGACACTAAAGCTATCCAGCACAACTGACCCCTTGTCAACTTGACACACAAAACACAACACTATTAAACCATCACCTTTCCATTTCTTGTCCCCAAGGTATTATGTTAACATTTATCTCCACAACATAACACAGTACAACCTTAAAAGCACCACAGTTCTTAAAAAGTCCAAACACTTAAAAGTTCACAGTTTGTTAAAAGTATCTTAACTGTGGGCTCCTGTAAATTCCAAAACAAGTACTGTCTTATTTCAAAGGGAAGAATCCAGCACACCTAAGCAAAACCTAAGTCCAGCAAAGTAGTTCAAAGCTGGACTTCTGGGATTCACTCACGATCTTCTGGACTCCAAAGGGTTTCAGCAGCTCCACTTCTCTGACTCTGCCATCCACAGCACACACAGCTCATCTCGAAGGCCATGGCTGACTCCATTCCACACCTGCCGCTGCTCTTGGTGGTCGTCCCATGGTCCTGGCATCTCCAAAAAGCTGGGGTCTCCACTGAAACTGAGGCAGCACCTTCACCAATGGTCTCTTCTGACCTCTCCTGGTGCAAAGCCTCAGCTTCTCTCCATGACCCCTGCAATCCTGGGATCTTCACCGCAACCGAGGGTGCACTTTCACAAATGGCCTTTCCTGGCCTCTCACAGTGCCAAGCCTCGGCTGCTCTCTGTGACCTCTTCACATTTCAACACCAGAACCATATAGGAGACTCTTACACATTACCAAGTCCTGCTTCTGGCTTGAGGTGGAGGGTCAGGCCCCCTCTGGACCACAACTTCTGTGTGCTGACCTTGAGGAAATTCTTCCCAGATTTCATCACAGTGATGCTGGTCTCTTGTTACTTACAGCTGACTTTTCAGCCCCAGCTGACCAGAACCCACAGATTGTTAATTAAAAAATATCGTGCAAACAGCCCTGTTGGTCTCTGCTTCCACCTGAAGCTTCACAAGCCAGGCCTCCATTGTGTACAACTCTTTCAGCATAACTGTTCCAAGTTCAACAGCAATGATCTTTAGGCATTCAATGATTTTTCTAGCCCAAAGTTCAAAACGCTTCTACAATCCTCCCCCAAAACACCAAGGTCAGGTCTGTCACAGCAATAGCCCACTCTCAGTACCAATTTCTGTTCTAGTTTCCTTTCAATTGCTGTGACAAAACACCCTGACCAATTCCAAGTTGGAGAGGAAAGGGTTTATTTGGCTCACATCTCCTTGGTCACAGTTCATCACTGAGGGAGCCCACCATAGGAACTCAGGGCAGGAACCTGGAGGCGGGAGCTGAAGCACAGGCCATGGAGGAATGCTGCTTACTGGCTTGCTCCCCTGGCCCTTGCCAAGCCTGCCTTCTTACACTGTCTATAACAACTTGCCTGGAGTGGCACCACCCACAGTTGGCTGGGCCCTCCCACATAACTCAAATGAAGACAACTCTCCACAGACGTGGCCACAGGCCAGTCCAATGGAGACAATTCCCCAACTCAGGCTCCCTCAACCCAGGTGTGTCAAGTTGACACTAAAGCTATCCAGCACAGTCATGTACCCCAGCAACTGTGGAAGGCTGGGACACTGTGGGGCCATGGATGGGGGGGGGCGTAGGCAGGGGCTATGATAGGAACTCAATTGGACTGGATTCCAGTGCATACCCTGCTATTTGGTTTTTCTGAACCTCCTTTGGTTCAGATGAAATCTATGTTGTGACCAGAATTCTTCTTTGGTTTTGTTTGAGACAGGGTCCCCTATACCCCCAGCTGGCCTGGAATTCACTACATAGACCTGGCTGCCCTTAATCTTGTTAAGATATGCCTGTCTCTGCCTCATGAATTTGAGAATTAAAGGCATGTGCCACCACACCCAGCCCATTCTTAACATCTATTAATTACTTTTATCATTGCTGTGATCAAAGTATCAGGCACAAATCAACTTAAAGGAAGAAAGCTTTATTTTGGCTCAGGGTTCAAAGGATAGAATCCTTTATGTAGAGGAGAGTATGGTGGCAGGAGCAGCTCACAGGGGTGGCCATGAGACCTTGTTCACTTCTGGGCCATCAGGAAGTAGAGATAAGGAAATGTCAGTGGTCAACTGGCTTTCCTTTTTTCTTCTTATTCAGTCTAAGAGCCCAGCCCATGGGCTAAAGCCACCCATATTCAGAGTGGGTCTTTCCTCCTCAATCCTCTCAGGAAAAGCTCTCACAGACATGCCCAAATATAAGTCTAAATACCCCAAGGTGTTTTTATTTTTTTTTTTATTTTTTTTCACATAAATTTATTTATTTATTTTTAACAAATCTAGACCCATGTTCCCACTCATTCCCCCACCCCACCAGAGCTCGTGCATTCTGCCAAACATGCTTTCCATCTCTCAGTCTTTCTCAATATTTTCCATGGGGAAGTTGACCGCTTTGAGCAGAAGTTCACTGTTTCAGTCAGTTCCTTGATGCAGTATTTTCTGTTGTTATTGTTGTTTCCAAAATGCATTATGCCCAACTGCTTTGTACAAAAGCTCAGGGGGCCCAAGGTGTTTTTAATCTAATTTAAGTCGGCAATTGAAATTAGCCATCACAGCATCCATCCAGACCCAAGTTCCATCCATCTCTCTCCTGATAGCTCATCACCACCATCACCACCTTCATCCAAGCTGTCATTGTCTTCTACCTTTAATTCCATAATCATGTTTTCATTGCTATAGTGCAGGGTAAGCAATTTCCAATGGCTCAAATAATGACAAATTACCTATTTCTGAAAACTAATGTTCTATTGGTACATAGCCACACCCATTCATTTACACACTGTAATGGTTTTATCCTGCAATCGCAAGTTGCAGTGGAGATCCTACAACTCATAAAACTGACTCTTTCTCGGAAAGGTTCATGACCCTTAGTGCATAACTATTTTTAATCTCCATTCTTTTTTTTTTTTTTACAGAACTTGTGTTCCCATGATATTTTAGATGTGTGAACCACATAAACAAACCTGGAGCTTCCATTTCCCTGATTTTACCTCTTTTATTTTATTTTTTGTCTTTTTGAGACAAGGTCTCCCTGTAGCCCCAGTTGTCCTGGAACTCACTCTGTAGACCAGGCTGGCTTTGAACTCACAAAGATCCGCCTGCCTCTGCCTCCCAAGTGCTAGGATTAAAGCACCACCATGCCTAGCTTAGATTATACCTCTTAAGTCGGGTTTTTGGTTTATTGAATTGCTTACACCTACAGAACAGTGTTTGAAAATGGAGCACAGAAATAGCAAACTGGACTCCCACTTCTGCTCTATCTTTCCCCAGTCCATTTTCCATGCAACAGCTAGAACAATCATGTCAAAATGGGAATCTGAATGGATTGGATTACCCATTTCAGTGACTTCCCATCACTCTGCAGAAGAAGAAATCAGAATCTTTATCTTAGCCACAAAGTCTCCCAAGTGGGAGTGGGCCTTTCTGGCTCTTTTGTGTTGTCATCGTTCCATTTTCTTTTCCCACTGCACATCAGTGTCTTGCCACCCTGGCCTTTTCTTCCTTCCTTCCTTGGGTGGTGCTTCCTCTCACCACACTGCCTTTGTACTTACTGCTTCTTCCACTTGCTATGGTCTTTCCCTCCATCTGTACTGGGCCAATTCTTGTCATTTACCTTTCAAACCTTCCCTGACCCCTTAGGGCAAGTATCACTGTCTTCATCTAGAATTCCAAATGGTTTTCTTTATGATCTTTATCACAGTTGCAATATTGTGGTTTTTGGTGTTAGTCTTTCATTGCATTTTCCCCCACTAGACAGTAAGCTCTCTGGGCCCCACTTACCTTGAGCTACAATATAGTCCTAGTCCCTAGCATAGGACTATGAATTTGCCTTGCAGCTTATCTGTAAACATCTGGGAGTCCAGTAAGGTAATGTATACACAAGTGTTTTGTCTACCACAAATCATTGCACAACTGGAATAGATTAGTATTATTACGGATGAATCAGATGTTGTGGTGCGCACCTTTAATCCAAGTACTTGAGAGGCAGAAGGATCATGACTTTGATGCCAGCATGAGCTACATAAATAAGTTTCAGGCTAGTCTTGGCTAGATAGTAAGAGGCTAGCTCAGAAAACCAAAATACAAACGAAAACCCATAATGAAAAATAATTCCTTTTCCCAAGAAAGGTTCTGTAAACAGTATAGGTCTATAGACACAGGAAGGGAGATATTAGACAATACTTGAAGCAATGAAGACTTCATCTGACCTTCTAGAACACTGCACAGAGAAATCAAGGACAGTCCTAGAAATGAGTTCCAGAGAATATACCTCCTGTTTACAGTTCTTGAACATGTCTGTTCACCTGATATTTTGGTGATCGGTTTGGAAGTAAATGCACCCAGAGAAGAAGAGAACTCCTTCAGGGAATTCCAAGGGAGAAAAGGGTTCCATTCAAGGTATCATCAAAAGAAAGTAGATATTTATCCAGCCCAGGCATCTCATTTGACCTTTCTAAACGTTAATGTCATAACCACAAACAAATGGTGAGTTCCAAGACACCAGGGAAAAGTAAGCTTTCAAAAGCTCTGAGAAAACATCATTCAGGAGGTGAAAAAAGCCAATGGGGTAAAAATAAAGTGCAGACTGTAAATGTGGTATAGGGAAGAAAATCATTTTAAGAAATGACCCTTTTTCTGGCTTCTGAGTTGTACTAAGTGGTTCGATGTCATTAGCAAGATGATCTTATTGATTTTCTTTTATTGGTGCAGTAAACAAATAGAAATCTAAGCATTTTACCACTCAAAGTGCATGATTTCCTGTTCTCTTAGACTGGGCTACCACATGAGGAATGGTAGAGGGGTTCTTCAATGTATTCCTTAACCCTTGAGTATCTGATATGCAAGTGCACTTTCTTATTATGCTGTGTGGCTAGGAGTAATGGAAAGTACACGGAAAGACTAAAACACAGTTAACAGTGACAAATGATTCTTTTGTGGAGATTATCACCAAAAATGCCCTTAGATGGCCTACTCTGTTCAGAAGCTTCCACCATATAGTCTGCTGGCCCCAGAGACATGTCACTTCAAGGCCTCCATATCATGCAACGTCTGAAGCATTCCAGAGTATATTAATCTGTTTTCTGTTACTATAGTCAAATACTTGAGGCTGTACAGTGATAAAGAAAGTTGGTTTATCTCCAAGTTTGATAGGCTAAACGTCCAAATCATAGTACCAACACTGGTTAAGGACCTCTGGTTACATTGTCTCATAGCAGGTGGCATCACCATTGTAGGGGAGCATGTGAGGTGGAGAGATGATATCATTAGACAGGAAGACAAAGAAACTAGGCTTGTTTTATAATGAATTCTTCACCAGAAAATTCAGGGGTTCCTCAAGAACTGCCTGGATCTCTTCTCAGGACCTAAGGATCCCCACTAGTCTCCAACCCTTAAAGGTCCCACTACTTCTTAACATCATCAAACTGAGTACCAAGTTTCCAATACATAGTCCTTGGAGGGACACATACTAACCATAACCAAACCATAGAGCTGAGGAAATGGTTTAGAAGAAAATGAAGCTTGCTTTGAACTAGAGGCAGCCCAAGCCACTCTCATGGTCCATTCCCTATAGTACTTGCAGAAAGAGAAGAATGAAGTAAGAAAAGGAGAGGGAGGGTGGTGAAAGAAAAGAAAAGTGAATGAAGAAGAACGGAAATAATATAGAAAAAGGAGAAAGAAAAAATGCACAAGTTAGCCTTAAAACTGTGTAATAAATCAGCCCTATACTAGCTAATTTTCTCATTTCTGTGACCAAATGTCTGGCAAGAAGAAACTTGAGGGAAGGACTTATTCTGGCTCACAGTTTGAAGGGATACTGACCATCATAGAGAGGAAGGCATTGTGGCAGGTCGCTCCATGGCTGTGTGTGTAGCTGAAACTCCTTACTTCCTTACGTCTCGCCAGAATAGGAAGCAGGGAGATTGGAGCTAGGAGTGGAGTTGGGATATAATGCTCAAAGCCCCTCCTCCTCCCTATACCACTCCACCAGCAACACATTTCCTCCAGGTAATCCCCATCTCAGAGTTTCCACAAGTTCCCCAAACAGCGCCACCATCTGGAGATCAAGTGTTCAAAACACTTGAGCATATGGTGGACATTTCACATTTAGACCATAACCAGCCCCAAACTTGGCAGCTTTTAGCAATGACCATTTCATTTGTTTGGTTTTGGAGTGCATACTTTTGGCTGAGTTCAGCTGGGCAATTCTGATCACAGTTGGACTCACTTATGCATCTGCAGTCAGCTACCAGTCAGCTACATTATTGTTCCTGGGGGTTGGCCATCTGTTGGAGCAATGGGGGGGGGGTGAGTGGGCATGTGGCTTTCATCATTTGGAAGGCTAGCTCAGACTTGTTTCCATGCTTCTGTTTGCATCCCAGTTGTAAGGCCCCATGGGACAAAGCCAGGACAAGGCCAGCCTTCACTGAAGGAATAGAGAAACAAACTCATCTTTTGACAACAGGGGCTGCAAAGTCACATTGTAGGTTGACAGGCCTACTGGGATGGGAATAATTGGTGGCAAATTTTGAAGTCTACCACATTAGGGAAGGGGTAGCCATTTCTTTTGCTAGCAAAATCAGCAAAGACACAGCTCTTGAAGTTGATTTTGAAGTCCTCAGTGAATTTTAAACCAATATCAATGTTATTAACTTTCTACCTTCTATAATTTTTTCTATCAAATAAGGGCAGATGATAATATAATTTCTTACTCATTTCCAGCAAGCACAATAGACTTTGGGGGGGTAAGAGTTTCCTCATTTTTTATTCCCTAAAATTTAAGGAACACTTAAGTGCTTAATACATCTTACATGGAAATATATATATTTGGAAACAAAAATTTAACACATTGGCCCAAGTTGAATTTCCAGCTCAAGTGTCAAATATGTGATGGAGATATACTGAATGAAGAAAACATTTATCTGTATGCTGATTTTAGTTGTTTGATGGGTCCATTCTATGTGTATAATTGCTTGTTCTTTCTTTGTGTATTGCTTGTTCATATTTTCTTTCATTACTGAAGACAAAGAATCAAAACATAGTTTAAATATAGAAGGAAATGCTCACTATTGTTTGACAGTGGAAAAAGAAGTTTGGAGTTAATTAGGATGTACCAGTCATGACAATTGGGATTGATTGTAGGTAATTATCTACATTTAATTTTCCTGGTAAGATGTTTTCATGTAAGTGGATGAAAGTTCATTTGAAGTTAGTTTTGTATGGCTACAATTTAATGTTAAGACTCACTTAAAAATCAAGTATATAAGTCTTCTTTGTGTGATAGGTTATGTTTTTGTAAACTGGTGAATTTTTGTAGGCATGTTTACTTTTAAAGTGACAATTGTTTATACCCTAAGGAGAGTCATCATTTGTTTTGAAACAACTTTCAGTGCTGCTATATTGTCTGGAAGGCAACAGTTGCCTCCTGCAGACCATTAGAACTGGAGGTCAGGGAGCCATTTGAAGGCGGCCATGTGATCTTTTTTTATTCTTTTTTCTTTCCTCCCTCATGTAGAGTAGGCTGATCTCAAAATAGGTAATGGGTAACTGGAGAGATGGTTCAGCAGTTGAGAGCACCGACTGCTCTTGCAGAGGACTGGTTTTGTTCCCAGCACCTATGTGGTGGCTGATGGCTAACTGTAACTCCAGTTCCAGGGGATCTGTCAATGTCTTCTGGCCTCCCAGGGCATTGCACATATGTGTGTACTTAATGCAGGCAAGATACTCATACACATAAAGCAACAAAAGCTCAAACTGGCTAATGTAGGTGAAGATAGCTGATCTCCTGATCCTCCTGACTCTACCTCTTGAATTCTAGACTTACATCACCATGCTCGGTTTGAAGCTGTAGAGCTAGTGATCAAACCCAGGGCTTGCTAGGCAAGTACTTTACAAACTTAGCTACAACTTTAAGTCTCCCCTCCCCCCCCCACCCCTCCCCTCCCCTCCCTTACCCCTCCCTTCCCCTCTCTTGTCCTTTTTTTCCAGTGCTAGGGATGGTCACATTCTACCTACAGGAACACACTTGTCAAACTTTAAGACAGGTAAGGGGAGGAAAGGAAGAGAGAAAATAAAGAATGAAGAGGAATAAAATGGAAAAGAGAAAGAGGAACTGGGAAAGAAAAGAAAGCTTTCAGTGTTACAGAAAAATAGCGTGGTGGTACTGATTTTAAGAGGTCTACAAGCCACTTCCAGGCTGGATCCTTCCATTTTAGCATACAGGCTCACCCCACTAGCTAAGACATCATCTTTTGAGATAGCTCAGAAAGTAATTCCAAAAACTTTCTTGGTCTCTTCTATTATTTAATAATATTGAATACCAAGATTTTCTTCCATTTTAAGTTCTTTGGCTGTGTCTCAGTTTAAGCTATTTCTTCTCTTTGTAATGATCTTTCACATCGAGGGAGTTGTGCATTCTTTAGGAAGTAGTCTGACCATTTCCTCTCTGAGGTAATTTCCCTGGATCCATTTCACCCATACTGGGTTAGGGGACCTTTCTTAGTGCTCTTGATGCTGCCCATAGCTAGTTTATATGAAAGCCTAGTGTTCTGGATTTAAGCTCCACAGCTTCCTTTGGCCAGGAGCCATTGAATATGGTACAACTTGCTTGGGGTATAGATGTCAGCATTTGGTACATGCTTATTGAATGAATTATATTTAGAATTTTTCAAGAGCCAAATCACAATCTAATCCCTTTTCAATGGGTTGTATCCCAAACTGAACGAAGTAGTCTGTACAGACATGGATCCTGTTTGGCAGGCTTGGGACATTAATTAGGCAGCTAGAAGTTTCTGGAACCACTCTTGTTTGGTCCTCAATGGCAGTACTGACCAATTTAAACAATGTCCTGATCCTGGACATGGCCCCCAAGCTCCACCTTCACCATCATCTCAGGTTATGCAATTTGTTTCCCTACTAGCTTGGAGGAAGTTCTCTTCACAGATTTCTGGCCCCGTTCCTAATTTGCCAGGGTCCTTTGTCCTCTAGTCCGTTCTTCCATGCGGTTAGTGTCATTGCTAGAGAATATGACCCAGTCTCTGAGTCTCAGTCTGGGTCACTAATTAATCATTATATTCTAAGGAAACACTGAGGCTCCACGATTCTGCATGTCACCACTTTATTTTGCTTTGATGATCCTTAAGCTAGGGTCACATTACTCCCAGACAGCAGTGGGACAGCTGCTTGAAGGTGCTATTACCTCTGCAATTTACCCCAATATGCATGGCCCTGGGACCAGACTCCCAGGGTGAGAATTCTGATTCTTTGAGACAGCTTCCCTGAAAGTTTTCTTCTGCACTGGAACAGGGCTCTAAGTACATCCAGAGACAGCTTCCTTCCCACCCAAACCATTTGTAAAGTCAGCTTGCTTTATTTTTTTTTTCTTGTTACACTGATCTTACCCTGGGTCTCAGCCAGCCTGATAAATAGAGGAAATTGGATGCATCCTCAGCCATCTGATGTCATGGTTTGAGACACTCTTCGAAAGTGGGAGGTTTCAGTTAATCCCAGCAATTGGTGAGTTTGCTCTTCTTCTCTGAGAAACTTTTCTGTTCCGTGCCATGTCTTATATAAGTTGATAGGGTTCCTTTTGTGACTTGCCCTTTCCTTTCGATGATGTAAGATCCCCAAACATTGGCAGCCACTGTGTTTTGTTTCTGAAGTGCTGGTGCTGATGGGATCCTACTTTCTGTTTGGTTTCTCTGGGAGATGTGGGATGGTGGGGGTGTGGTGCCCATCAGGGCAAGGGGGAATCCACAGGCTGAAGGATGGGCAGCTTTTTAATTAAGTTAGGCCTCAGTATCCATCAGGCAAAGTCATGTGATTGCTTTTGCCATTCTTTTCTGTAACTTGCTCAAGTGGATTTCTACTTTCTGGAAGGGCAATTGTTTTTTTCGTCTGTGAGATCAGAAGTTTCTGTGTGCCAGATTGGACCTGTCTTGTTGGGTTAGAATAGGAGGGGAAGAGATGATGATGAACACTTACTCAACCCCAGAGCTGGATTTCAGAGCTATTTGGTCCTTATGTTCTTCTGCTCTTCTTCACTGGAAAAAATAGTCTTATATAAATAATGTATGAAGATATAGGTGTGTTCTATAGAGTAAAATTTGAATTCATCCTATATGTAACACTATCTGTCGAGGCATTCATTGTAGGTTTTCTTCTGGGATTTTTATGTGAATTCACCCATGTCACTATATAAGCAAACATACATATATACAGCTTTGGTTGCTTCTTAATATGTTCTCATGTATACCTACTGACAGAGTAAGATCATGCTTTTTTCACTTGATTTAAATGTTTTGGCAGCCTTTATATGTCAGTACATCTAAATCAACTTACAGTTTTAGGCATCATATCACGTAATGTGGAAGTAGCATCATTTATCATGTAACAACTATTCATCTACTGATAGGCATTGAAAATTTCCCTGTCACCTCACATAAGGTGTTTTTGTTGATACTTTTGTGTATATTTGTCAGTATTTCTGTACAATCTCTGTGATTAAAATTTCTTTGTATTTAAAACATTTTAAGATAGTGTTTTAAAAATAAAGTACACGGAATACAAACTTCAAAATCTCAAAGTTTATATTTCCACTAATGATGTATGCAACTGTTTATTTCTCCACATGCTCTCCAGCTTTGGCTATTCTTAGTAAGGTTTTTAAGTTTTTTCATCCACTGGGAAAAACAAATGTCATTGTTTCTTGTCCTACTTTTCTACCTGAAAATGTTCCAAAGGAGCAAACAGAGCCTCCTGTTGTTCATTAATAAACCAAATCACCAGGAACCATTGTGTGCTTTATTGTGGTCATCAATAAGGTTCTGTAAGAGGCGATGTGCTTAAGCTGTGAAATTTTATCAAAAAAATATTATCAGAGATTCTCACATAGAAAATCATTTTCACATATGTCCAATGAAATTATTTCCATACTCAAGTCACAATTGATTAGTTTCCATTTGATTATGTTAATATTGATTCTATATTGAACATTTGAACATGTGTTTGTAATTCCCTCATCCTAGGGCAGAACAACATGTTTGAGCTCCATTTTTTTTTTTTTTTTTTTTTTGAGACTGGGTCTCCCTGTAGCTCTGGCTGTCCTGGAACTTTGACCTCAACTTTTTGTCTTCTTTAAACATTGCTTAATAGAGTTGCCATGTTAGATTTTAATTGATTAAGAAGTGTGTACATCCTGATAACACACAATGATAACAGAATCTCACTATGATTACTTATTTCTTTTTTGCATTTTTATCCTGGGTTCTTCCTTGAACATTAACTTCTAAGAATATGTTAACAGAAGTCAGAAGTAGGTCAGTTGGCTCCAAAACAACCCAATAGATTGAGTTTTTGTATGTTTTGTTTCACAAATCTTAAATTGAAAGTTGTGATGTTTCTATTTCACACGAGATAAAGCCATTAATGTGAAGCCACTGCCCTCTTTGAGCTAATAACTATACCAAACGAAAGTGTGATGGAATATTCTAAAAGATAAAAATCAGGTGGTCACCAATGATTTCTGCCATAAGTAGTTCCCTTGTTTCCTTTCACCATCATTCATTTGGTCTTTCTCTCACTCTCTTACTCTTGCCATTACAAATGACCCCTAACCCCCTTTTCAGCTCACAACCGAACTTAGTAGTCAGCAGAGAGTCATCTATTCAGCATTCTATAGAGAAAATAATCTTCTTCTCCCTTTGGAGACACCTGAGACACACTGACCCAATTCTTCATATGAAGGAGTTTAGGTTCTAGGAGAGTTAAGTCACAGAAGATGAAGTAATATTTAATCATCATTGTATCTAGAAGAGTCTATCCCATCCCAAATCTAGTCTGATCACTTCACCATCTGTATTAGTTCCTTTTCCTGTGGCCGTGATAAAATACCCTGACAAAAGCAGCTTCAAGCAGGGAGGGTTTGCTCTGGCACACAGTTCGAGGATACAGTACATTATGGCAGTGAAGTCAAGGAAGCAGGCACTTGAAGCAGCTGGTTACACGCTGTCTGCAGCTAGCAAAAGAGCGTGATGAATGCTTTTTCTCTACTAGTTTCTCCTTTTCATGCAGTTCAGGACTCAATCCATGGTAATGATGCTGCCCACATTTAGGGTGGATCTTCCCACCTCATTTAGTTTAATCAATTTAATCCCTCATAGGCATGCCCAGAGACTAACTCAATCAAAAAAATCCCTCACAGTTGTGCCCAGAAGTTTCTCTCCTAGGAGAATCCAGATCCTTGAGCCTTGGCAATCACACCATCCAGTTCCCCTACAATGCTGTTGATCCAGCCCTAGATTGAGTAGTAATGAATCCTTCTAAAACATGGACAAGGTCAGCCCCCACACTGGCTTCTGGGTTGTTCTTGCCATTTCTAATATATTCCATAGAAGCAGAGCTTGCATTGTGCATTTCTTTTATAGCTCTACTGCCAAGTTTCAGCCTTGGTGTGCAGTTTTGAAGCCTTCTGGGTACCAAGAATGCTCACTTACCATTGGTCTAATTTTCTATTCTTGTTTTCATTTTCAGTTGTATGCAGAGATCCTCCCACTCTTTTCTGAACTTCCTGTCAGGTGAGTAAGTCTAGATCTATGTGACATTGTAAAGATTACTGTAATTGGTTGGGTTTCTCTTCATTTCAAATCCTTATTCACTTTATTGCCATATTTGTTCCTGTTTGCTTGGCTTGTAACTCTTTACTCCCACTTGGGACACTCTTTGCTTTAGACATTTCTTTTTCTTACATAAAGACCCTTGTTGACACTTTCTTCTTGTTAATCCAGTCGTTTTTTAATAGACTTTCAGGAAAGGGTGGTGATTTTGGAATGGGAATATATTTTGAAATTATGTGTGCAATGAAAGTTGAAGATGGAGACTGATTATTGACATAGGATTATTTGGAATATTGTCTCACCGTTTGTCTCCTTTCTTGCTCCCAGTACTGCTCCAACAGCTCTTGTAATGTTTTGAAATAGAGACACTGATGTGTTTTCCTAATCACTTAAAGTGCTTTAAGCATGCAAGTTCCAAAATGCCTCCCAACCAGATTTCTAAAGCCACTGTTGACTTTCATACTTTACTTTCATTTTCTTTCCCTTTTTCTTTTGCTTTTTGACCTTTCCTTTTCTTTCCCTTTTCCTTTCCCCTTTCCTTTTCTGCAGTACTGGGAATCAAGCCTCATGTTCAGGGGAAAGTCATGTACTAAAGCCCCTGGCATTATTACTTCCTCTTGCTTTTGAGGCTCCTCAAGACATGCTTATCTCTTGGATTTCATTTATTTAAATTATCAAAATTTTATAAATGATATAAATATTTATTATAATAAATATAAATGAAGATAGTCCTGTGATTATAGGATAAATATCAAATAATACATACTATTAAGTTATTATTATAAATAAGGTTTGAACACCTGAATAGGGTAACACAGCTAGCAAACACCCAAACTATGATTTAAAGCAGGAGTTGGCATGGTATGATAACAAAAGAAAGGAAAGCCTCAGAATGTTGATGGAAGAGCTGTGGTATTGGCTTTCCCAAGTACCTGCCTTCGTCTCCAACATGATCTCCCAAAGGATCCAAGCCATGTGCTCTACTTAACTCCTGCATCCAGCCCTGGGGCAGGTCAACATCCTAAGGATGGTTTTGATGAGAGTCTCTGCCCTAGTTTCATTTCTGTTGAAGTGATAAAATACTTCCACAAAAGCAATTTGAGGAAGAAAGGGTTTATTTTAGCTCACAGTTCTAGGTCACAGTTCATCATAGTGGCAGGATTTCCAGGTAGCTGATTATAGCACAAGCATAGTCAAGAAGCAGAGAGAAACTAATTAATGTATGCATGCTAGTTCTCAGCTTGCCTTCTCTATTCCTATACAGTTCAGGATATGCTGCTTAGGGAATGATGCCACCCATGGTGGCCAGGTTGTCTCACTTCAATTACCATAATCAAGATAATCCTCCACAGACAAGCCTACTGGCCAACCTGATCTAGACGACCCCTGACTGAGACTTTCTTTTCAAGTGATTTTGGATGGGGTTGACAGTTAAAACAGACCATCACAGTTTCCTCTCCTACTTCTCTACATATTCATAGAATTGTTTTGTAGCAGGATGGAGAGATGGCTTAGCAATTAAGAGCATGGACTGCTCTTGCAGAGGACCTGGGTTTGATTCCCAGCACCCACATGGCAACTGAAAACGTCTCTAGCTCCAGTTCCAGGGGAATCCGACGCCCTTTTCTGACCTCCAAGGCATTGCGTGGCAGGGGTGCACAAACCTGCATGCAGTTGATACATTCATACACCTACGGAAAAAAAATAAAATTAAAAAACAAATTGTTTTGTAGCAGTAGATTTTAGATCAAATCCATTTGAAAAACTTTTATGAGTGCCTGTGGTAGGGATGAGGGTGAGTAATATCTGAGCCTCAATGGGAAGCATTCTGTGTTCTAGTGCCTTGTTTGTTGTTTTGTTTTGTTTTAAGCCAACTTATCTCATCAGCCATGAAAAGAAGGTACTTTTTAAGTTTTTCAAGTTTGAAAAACATCATTGATTTATTTTGCCATAGCATAGTCATTGAATCTAAGTAGTGACTGTAAGCTCTTAAGGGCAAAAAGATATGTCTTGATAATTGAAGACTTTCTAGGCCCTAACATGATACATTGCATGTAAGAAAACTTCAGCAAATATTTGTAAGCTAGATGAATGAATGCAAGAAATCCTTCCATAACATATTTATACTCAGCATTAGAGCACACTATAAACTTGTCTATAAATTATACACTATAAACTATGCTTGTAATCACAGCCAATACATTTGACTGGGTGAAGATATTATATTTCTACATTTGATCCCTACAGAACACTATGAATTCAATCTTACTATCACCTCTGTTTCTTTAGACAAGATTCAGAGAGGTTAAAGAATAACCCAAAGTTACACTTGTAGGTGGTAGAGCTCAGAAGCAAAAGCAGATGGTTCTACCATGCATTGTCTTTTAACTCCATGCTTGTTCATTTGTGGGTATTGAACATCCATATCTGGACATTGAGGGGAAACCCTAAAGGGTGAGAGGAGAGGGATGAAATTGGCTTTCATCTTATCTCTAGCAATTCACATGGGCAATCTGCAGTATGGTAGGAAATTTTGGAGATATACTAAGAAGCTGAAAAATAATACCTCTTACAAGCTTTTATGAGAATAATATATTTACTATGCATAATTTACTTCTAATCTTGCATTGTGATATTGATTCACTTGGGATTTTTTTAAATAATGCTTGCATTTTTGACATTAGAAATCTCTTAAGACTTATTAAGAAAATATTTTTGCACTGTGTAGACTAAGCAAATAATTTTCTTTCCATTTTCTGCATACTTTAACATGGGTTTTATTTTGTGCTATAGTGAATATTACACAAAGCTGTCATCCTAGAGTTCACATTCTGTACCATTTACCAGTTAACCCAGTTTCTGTCATCTGTAGGCTGTGGATATTGTTTTTCATTTTGGCATATGGAATGTTATTTTTTTTTACCACAGGAACTCTGGCTTTATTCCTGGTGACATCATCTTCCAAAAATTTGGTTGCCAAAATTCCCTTTGTCCTATATTTACTCAAATTACTTGGATTTACAAGCTTTGAAATTGTTACTACGCATTTCTGTAAGCATTCCAGAGAAGTCTGTCAAGGGCTATTATGTGTGTATGATGGGCACATGTGGAAACAAATGTGACTTCCCCTTCTTATGAAAATGAATTAGAATGTTCTTTTTTTTTTTCTCTTCTTTAAACTTTTGAGAGACTAAAATTCTTGATCCCTAAATATTTAGTGAAATCTTCTGGGTCTGGAATTTTCTTGGTCAGAAAGTTTTTGAGACTTTTAATGGTTATACATCTTATTCAGGTTTACTAGGTCTTGTTGAGCCATTCTTGGTGGTTCCCCCTTAAGGGTTTTTCCATTTCTGTCTAATTTTTGAAAATTACCAATAAAGTTTTCCCTAAAAAGCTTTCATCTTGCTATGTTCACAATTGCATGATGTTGCTGTTTTCGTTGCTTCTCTTGGTTAGTTTTTCCCTTCTCTTTTCTTCCCCCATGTCTTAAATTTACCAGAATTGTCTTTTCAGAGAGCAGCATTTGTTTTATTAAAATTATCTTCATGCTTTTTTCTATTTCATTATCTTATGCTTTTTATTTTGTATCATTATCTTTCTTCTCTGAGGTTATTTTGCTCTCATTTTCCAAACTTTTGAACATGGGCCTTAATTCATTAACTCTACCTTTCTAATATGTATATTTAATGTCTAAGTATTGCTGTATCTTCAGCTGTATCCATTATTTTTTGTAGTGTTTTCGTTACTGATCAGGTCAAATTTTGATGAACCATTCTATTGATAAGTAATGCTTTGGCTTTAAAGTCTAATTTTTCTGATATCAGTATAAACATATTTCCTTTTTTTGTTTTGTTTGAGTCATGATCTCATTATATAGCCCTAGCTGGCTGTGAAATCACTATGTAGGCCAGTCTTGCCTTGAACTCACAGCTTCCTCAGTGCTGCAATTAAAAGTGTGAACCACCAGGCCCAGCTTACTTTACTTTTTGTGAGACAGAGTCTCATATAGCCCATACTGGCCTCAAACTTCCTATGGGAAAGAGATGACCTTGAACTGGTCCTACTGCCTCCACTTCTCAACCCCTGACATTACAGGCATGTACCACCATGCCTGGCAAAAAAAAATAGTCATTTTTGTTCAGTATTGAGAAGGAAGCCCAGGGCCTCTTGCACGCAAGGCAAGTGCTCCATCACTGAACTATATCTGCAGCATTACTTTCCCTTGGATGGATGTTGCCATGGAGCCCTTCTATCCTTTTACTCTCAAACTTAGAGCATCAATAAGTTCCAAGTTGTACCTTTGTAAATAACATGTAGTTGAAGGTTGTATTTTTTACCTAATAATTCTTGCCTTTTAATGTGATCATTTATTACATTATATTTAATTAACCACTGAAGTAAGTGTTCATGTTTTAAAATTTATCATTTTTCCTAACTATTCTTTGTTTCTTTTCTTTGATTTTCTCATCTTTTTTCAGATAGACTGAATATTTTTATTATTTTTTATGTGTATGAGTGTACTGTCTGCATGTAGGTTGGTGTACTTGTGTTGTGCAATGCCTCAAAGGTCAGAAGAGGGCCTCGGATTTCCCTGGAACTAGAGTTAAAGATGGTTCTTAGCTGCCAGGTGGGTGCTGGGAATCGAACCCTGATCCTCTGCAAGAGCAGTCTCTGCTGAGCCATCTCTCTAGCCCTAGACTAAATATTTAAAAGTCATTTTGCCCTCTTCCACTACTTAGAAAGATATCTGCACCATTTCTGTTCTTCTTGTTCCCCATGCTGGAGACTGAACCCAGGGCCCATTCTACCACTGAACTAAACCACACAATCTTTCCGACATCTATTCTTCTGTAACTGCTATAGATATTATATTATACTGACAGTTGGGTATGGTGTCTCTAGTCGTATGTATGTGAAAGACTGAGGCAGAAGGATCATTTGAGCCCAGCCTAGGCAACATAGCAAAATCTAATCCTCACCCCACTCAATGTATAACATAACATTTCAACTTAGCTTTTCTATGTTTAAAGATAATCAGTACCTTTAGCCTAATCTCAAAGATGAATACACTGATCTTGCAGGAGTTTTAAAATTTTTTTGAGACAGGGTCTTATGACACACCCCTGGCTGGCCTGAAAGTTCACTCTGTATATCAGGCTGGCCTCAAACTCACAGAGACCTGCCTGTCTTTGTCTCCCAAGTACTGGAATTAAAGGTATACCCAACATACCTGGCTAGAATTTAATTTTTAAATTTTGTTATTTTCATCTCTTTATATTTTCTTATTGATTTCATACATGTGATACATACATGTATGAAATATCTGCTACATGTTTTGAAGGGTTATTTTGGAAACACTGTCTCATGTAGCCCAGGATGGCCTTATACTTACTCTGTTAGGATATAGCCAAGGATGATCTGATGATCTTGAACTTCTGATTCTCCTCCCTCTTCCTCCCAAGTGCTGAGATTACAGAGGTGCCCCACCATGACTGGTTTTATGTGGTCCTGGGGATGAAGCAAGTTTTCATGGATGCTAAGCAAGCATTCTACCAGTTGAGAAACATCCTCACCCCTGCTCTGTTTTTATTTTATCAGATTATTCTAATCCCTGCAAGATATTATTACCTGCCCTAGTTAGCTTTAAGCATCAATTTGACATAGCCTGGAGTCACCTAAGAAAAGAGTATCAGTTGAGGAATTTATGAGATGAGATTGGCCTGTGGGCATATCTGTGAGGGCTTATCTTCAATTGTAACTTGATGTAGGAGGGTCCAGCCCACTGTAGGCTGCACCACTTCCCGAGCAGGTGTTCTTGGTCTGTATAAGAAAGCTAGCTAGACATGTGAGCCAACAAGCACTGTTATTGCTCCATTTTTTCTGCTTCATATTCCTGCTTGAGCTCCTGACCTCACACTCCTCAGTGACGGACCATAACCTTTAAGCTGAAATGAACTTTTCCTTCCTTATGTTCCTTTTTGGCCATAGTGCTTAATCACACTGACAGAATAAAACTAGGACACTATTTTTTCTTATTTAGTCAAAATTCAAAAGGATTTCCCAGTAAATAGTAACACCCTTAGATCTAGGAAACTGGGGCTTTGAAGTGCTTCATGATTTAGAGGTCCGTTCGATAGGTCTTCTCTAGTTGTTGCCATTCTCCAAAAGATAAGAAGCCTCCGGCACCCAGAAGACATGCCTACCTGAAGCACACCTTCTTTTTCCTCTCCCAACTCTTGCTTTTGGATCTTGCTCTAGGAAGCTAGGAATTCCCTTTCCAAACGTTCTGAGCCTAATTCCAGAACTTGAGCAGGCTTGTTCCCTAGAGAAAACCCTGATGAACATGAGCAGACCCCTAGACCTCTAACCCAAGGATGGGACAGATGACAGAAGTGTGTGTGCTTGGACAAGGAAGTTGGATACTCCCGCTGTTGTAACTGCCTGAGTGTGCACAAAGCCTCTTGCAAACTGAGATGGAGCCTTACTGGAAAAGCAAAGGCAAACTCTACCTCCTTTTGAAATTTTGGCTTAGATCTTACAACTGTTGGGGATTGGCCTGACCATTTTCTTTAAGTATGTTTGTTCCTGCATCTCAAAATTATGTCTTCTTCTTGAATAAATGTTTTAGGATTGATTTCACTAGTAGTTTTCTGGTGGAAAACAATATCAGTTTTTGTCTGAAAAGGCCATCATCTTGCCCTCATTCTCCAAAGGTATTTTTTCACAGTGAGTAAAATTTTCTTTTGGCAAATTATAGGTAATATTCTACTGTCTTCTGGCTTTGGTCATGGCTTCTGAGAAGATGTCAATCTATCAGCTGCTCCTTCGAAGTTTAATAGTCTTATTTTCTCTGGCTATTGTCAAGACATTTTGGGACATTGTTAGGTTTCTCTCATTTCAGTATTACGTGTCTAGCTAGGTGGAAATCTCTTTTTCTGTGCTTAATATAATTGAGATTCTTTAGACTTCTTGAATCTGTAGAGTCTTTCACCAGTTTTCACTTGATTAGTCATTCTCGTTTCCCTCTCTTCTTTGAATTTTATTTAATTATGTACTGACCTTATATTTCTTTTCTCAGCATCTCTGTACTTTTCCTTAATATTTCATATCTGAAACAAAATTTTGCCTCATTGGCCTATAGTTTAAGTATATATGCTTTTACTGTTTGTGTGACCTTCCTGCCTTCCTGCTCTGTCTTCCATTTTGGCTTGACATGTTTAGAAAAATGTATCTAATATTTTATTCATGATTTTAAGTTGTCTTCCACAGAAGGTTTGGTCTAAATAATCAAACTCACTCTATTCCTAGAATGCTGAAGAAATGTTTGTGTCTTTTAAATGAGGACTTTGCTGCATGACGGTCTTTCAGCAGAATTTAAATAGAAATTTAATTATGCTTTCATTCACAGTTTCCGGGTCCATTTTTTCTGATTTCTTTTACAGTCAAACAAATTAAATCAGTTGCCTTTTCACTTTTTGACCTTGCATTCTCCACAATGAGAACTGTTTAGTAGCCCCCCTTTTAATTTCCTCTTATACTAGACTTAGTAGCCAATACTTATGACTCAACGTGAACATCTTGAAGGAATGGCGTGTTCTAGAAGTCATAAGGAGTGATTGCTGCACCTTTTTATTACTCAGGTCTAAAATATTGATCATTGCATATTGCAGTTATTAATTAGAACAATTATCCAGATATAATAGAGTGACCTTCATTCAGTCTTACACTATAGTACTATAAAGCTACTTCCCCCTCTTTTAAATTACACTTTAGCCGGGTGTGGTGGTGCATGCCTTTAATCCTAGCACTCAGGAGACAGAAGCAGGCGGATCTCTGTGAGTTCAAGGCCAGCCTGGTCTACAGAGTGAGTTCCAGGCCAGCTGGGACTATAGGGAGACTCTGTCTCAAAAAGACAAAAACAAAGATAAATTACACTTTAAATATTTTTATTTATTTTGTTTTTATTGTTTATGTGTACAGGTGTATTGCCTGTATGGTGTAAATGCACCCATGTCTTGCAATGCCCACTGAGGTCAGAAAAAGGCATCAGAGTTCCCTGGAACTGTAGTTACGGTTGGTTATTATTAGATGCCATATGGGTGCTGGAAATCGAACCCAAGTTCTCTGCAAGAGCAGTCAGTGCTCTTAACTGCTGAGCCATCTCTCCAGCTCCAAATCTTATGCTTTAATTATTCTGAATCTACATAAATTTAGATTTTTCATTTATTGCCATTAAAGGCTTGACTTGTGGTACTATTTAATGAAATTGAAGAGATCTATTTTAAACAGGTCTATCCATAGCTTGTACACTGTACAACCCTAGGGCTTGCCATTTATAGCTACATATACAACCTAAAAGGTGGCCTTGGCTAAAATTAATTTGGAATCATTTTTTTTTACTGATTAATTGTATTATTTGACAATTTCATACATGTATAAGATGTATTCTGATTACTCTCTCCCCACTCTCTCTCTTAATCTCCCTCTCATCCCTGTGAACGCTCCACACTCCTCTCCATCACTGAGTCCTTTTACTGGATTCATGAAGACTTTTGGTTTGTTTTGTGACTCATTTAGTTTAACTAGGACATGTGTGTGACTATTAGATTGGAACTACCCATTGGAGCTTGGTAGGATCATGCCTGGGCGCACAATTGAGGGCGATGGTTTCCCTTCACCCTGACTCTTATCAGTAGTGAGGGGTATGGTCTTCCAAGACCCTTTTCCACCTGTGTCTGACAATTGATGGGCCCTCATCTTTAATGAGTGACTACTGTCAAAGTTTAGGTTTTACTGTTTAAGTGCCAGCAAGTAGTGGTTTTCTGTAACTGATGCTATCATATTAGCCATTCTTAGGATCTTAAAACTTTTAAGGAATTGATTGCTATTTCAAATAAATCATTTGTTGATGATCTAGATGGCATCAACTTTTCTGAGTCTAGGTTACCTTGCTTAATATATATGATTTCCAGTTCCATCCATTTTCCTATAAATGTCATGATTTCATTTATTAATGGCTGAATAAAATTCTATTTTGTATATATACCACATTTCATTGAAGGTCATCTAGACTACTTCTATTTCCTTGCTATTGTAAATAGAACAGTAATAAACAAGAATGTGCAAGTATCTGTTGCAGGATTTAGTGTCTTTTGACAACTCCCTCCTTTATAAGAAAGTCTCCTGACTTCTCTCTCCATCTGTCAGATTTGCCTGATTTATTTATCATAAGAATTGTACCAAGTATAATATGTATTCTCTCATGTTTAGTTTCCTGGGCTGATGTTACACTTTGGAAAGCCATCAATATTGTGTATTGCTGTAGAAGACATTGAAACATGTTTCTTCCAGTGAGACATCAACACATTTTTGCACAACTATACTTATATTGCTATTTGAATAAGTCATTTGAGAAAATCGATAATATATCATTATGATTTGGCCATGCTGACTCACCCCTGTAATCCCAGCCCTTGGAAGGCTGAGGCAGGAGGATCACTAAAAGTTTGAGCCTAGCCTGGGTTATATAATGAGTTCCAGGCCAACCCGTGTCACAGAATGAGACCTTGACTTAAAAACAATGACTAGGGCTGGAGAGATAGCCTAGCGGTTAAGAGCACCGACTGCTCTTGCAGAGGACCCGGGTTCGATCCCCAGCACCCACATGGTGGCTGAGAACCGTCTGTAACTCCAATTCCAGGAGAACTCCAGTTCCAGGGGAATCTGAGACCCTCTTCTGACCTCCGCGGCATTGCACGACACGCGTTCACAAACCTACATGCAGACAGTACATTCATACATGAACAAAAAATAAATAAAATTAAAAAAAAAAACAAAAAACAATGTCTAGAAAGATTTAAGTGCCCAAGAGATAGGACAAATCATAGAAATGTATTATTTAGTAATAAATTATATTCATATGTAATATAATTTATGAACTTTAAAAATGTAAGTACACTTATAGTCAGGCATGGTGGTACACACCTTTAATCCCAGCACTCGGGAGGCAGAGGCAGGTGGATCTCTGTGGGTTCAAGGCCAGCCTGGTCTACATAGAGAGTTCCAGGACAGCTAGGGCTATAGGGAGATCCTGTCTTGAAAAGACAAAAAAAATGTAAGCCCACTTTTGAAGAAGTCATAGTCTATGACAGTAGTAAGTCATGTTAAGGAAACACTCATTGTTCCTGATACTGCTTTGACTTAAATGACAGGAATCTTGAAGATGGCCAGCTTTATTTGGAGATTTGGAGACTGAGACAACTGTGTTTTTTGTGTTTCTTTCTCAGCCCTCACTACTTTAATCCCTGCATTGCCTGACTCTGCACTTGCTAGGTATAAAATCAGGATTGGTTGAATGGATGGATGAGTGAATGAATGAATGCATGCATGAATGAATGAGTGAATGAATAAAGAGTACAGCCACCAGTTATAGAGCATTTGCAGTGCCAGCCACTAAGCAGAGATCTCTTGCTCGCTCATTATAGCAGTCCTATCAGGTCGAAGCTGTTAATCCCAATTTGTTAAGTGGGAAATTTGCCCATTGGAAATTAGTTGTCCAGTGACACATCATGTAAAAGAGCCAGAAGTTTTGAAATAATTTTCTCTAGTCTTTACCAAGTAGTGTACACACTCTGTCTCCAGCTTTGCAGAGTTGCAGTGGTGTCTGGATTCGAGGGCACCTTGGCCAGGAGTTCTGCTAGCTGAGAGTACCCAATCTGGTCACAGCTACTTCCCCTCTGATTATATAGGAGTCTGATGGATGAATCTCACTGCCTCCTTGCTGTGCCTCAGCCTTTTACTGTTCTCTCTCTCTCTCTCTCTCTCTCTCTCTCTCTCTCTCTCTCTCTCTCCTTCCCTTGCTAACTTTCACAGCATGAGTACTGACTGCCCTTAATAGAGTTCTGTTGGTGAACTTCTCCACAGGAGCAAGGCAGATCCAATCTTATTATTTTCAGTTTTCGTTCTGTGTACTGAGCTCTCCACAAGCCAGTGCCCCACCTCTACCACATATATTTACTCTAGTTAATTCCCATCAAGCCCTGATGTCTTATCTGGTATACACTGAGCCTCAATAAAGATTCATCAAATGAATAAATATGTGCATGGTAAACGAGCCTTTTAAATTCAATTCTACTGGGCTGGAGAGATGCTTCAATGGTTAAGAGCACTGACTGCTTTTGCAGAAGACCTAGGATCAATTCCCAGCACTCCCATGGTGTCTAACAACTAGTTCCAGGGGATCTGATGCCCTCTTTTGTCCTCCATGGGCATTGCATGACACAGATGCACCTACCTACATGCAGGTAATACACTTGTACACATGGAAAATAAAAATAAAATACTTTTTAAAAATTCGTTCCTGCTATAAACTTTGCCTTTTAGGAAATCTTGTTTCAAAAAAAAAGAAAATGTTTCATTGATGACTGAAAATATAAGCATTGGTAATACAATAAGATGTATTAAGGAAGAAATGCAATATAGCTGGCCTTTTATAATATAAGAAATAAGTAGTGCAGATTATTTAGATGTTTCTGTGACCCCTTTTGATTCTTAATGTAGCCTTTAGCCCCCATATAGTGATAATAATTATATATTAAATATGTACTTGTTAAATTCTTCTCTTGATAACTTGAATATGTACATATTTCTTGTAAATATACACAGACTACTGTTTACATTTTAAATATATCTTAGTGGATGACCATCCATTAATGAACACTTTTTTTATAGCCAGAGTACACATGGCATTTGCTAACTCTCAGGAAGCATAATCATTTAAAGGAGGCAGCATGGATGTTGTCTTGACTGAGGAATGACCTTTGGGGTATTATGGCTTGATCAGTTGTACTCTTTATTTTATTCCAGGATGTTTTTTACTTCCGGGCAATGTGGCCACAATGGCAGATATGAAGAAGTTTTACCGATGTTCAAGATATTTCTTGTCATTGTTTGCCTTCATGTCGTTCTGGTTACATCTCTGAAAGGCAAGTGATCAGTTTTCCTTCTTCCTTTCCTTTATTTATTCATTATTGTGTAGTATGTGCATGATGGGGGGGCATGTGTACCATAGCCTGTGTGTAAAGGTCAGGACAACTTTATGAGATTGGTTCTCTCTGCTTTTATGTCAGTTCTAGGAATCAAACTCAGATCATCAGGCTTGAGGGACAAAGTGTCTTTACCCACTGAGCCATCTTGCCAATCATTCTTTCTTTTTCCTATTTATTTATTTTTGTGATTTTTTTGTTGTTCAAAATTTTATTATAGTAAAATAAACATAATATACCATTTATATTTATTTGTGTGTGTGTGTGTGTGTGTGTGTGTGTGTGAATATACATGTGGAAGTCAGTGGACAACTAATGAGTTGGTGAGTCAGTTCCTTTCTTCTACTATGTGGGTCATCAGGCTTGGGAGTGGGCACCTTTACCCACTGAGCCATCTCTCTGGCCCCAATAGTCACCATTTTTAAGTGTATAGTTTATTGACATTAAGTACAATCACATTTTAGGGGCAACCATCACCTCTATCCATTTCCAGAATGTTTTAATCATCCTAATTAGTAACCGTGTGCCTATTCTTTCTATAATCACTATTCTTTTTGTTTGTATGAATTTGCCCTTTTCAGGGACCTCAAATAAGTAGAAAAATACAATATTTATCCCTTTGTGTCTGATTTGGTTTGTACAACATATTTTCAAGGACCACTTAATTATAGTTATTCATTCGAGTTTTGTTCCTTTTAAAGGCTATAGCCCATTCTATGTATATGCACCACATTTTGTTTGTTCATTCATTCATTAATGAACATTTTTGTTTTTTCTGCCTTTTAACTAACGTGAATAATGCTGCTCTGAAGGTGAGTCATGGCTTTCATTTCTTTGTGGCATATAACTAAGATTAGAATTGCTGGGTTGTATGGTAGTTTAGCTATACTTAACTTTTTGAGGAATTGCCAAACTATTTTTCATAGTGGCTGTACATTTAACATTCCTATAGGCAAAGAATCCAAAAAAGGATTCCAGCTTCTCCACATCCTTAACGACACGTGTTATGTTCTTTTGTTTTAATGATAGGAATGAAGCAACACCTCGCTGTTGTTTTGATTTGCATTTCCTTAGTGATCAGTGATTTGCATTTCCTTAATGGTTAGTGATGTCAGCATATTTTCAAGAACTTATTGGTCACTTGTATATCTTATTTGGAGAAATGTCTATATCTTTTTCTCATCTTTAAAAATTGGGTTGTTTTCTTGTTGACATTTAAGAATTCTTTATGTACTGCATATATTAATCCTTTGTCAGATAAATGATTGGCAAATATCTTCCATTTTCACTCTCCAGAGTGTCCCTTCATACATATAAGTTTTTAACTTTGATCAAATCTAATTTTACATCTGTTTTCTATGATTTAGTATCATATCCAAGAAATCATTGTCACATCCTATGTCAGTAAGATTTCTCTCTTTCTTTCTAAGAGTTTTATGGTCTTAGCTACATGTATTGAAGTCCTTTAATTTCCTTAGAGCTCATTTTTGTGCCTGGAGCTATCCCATTTTCCCTTATAGTTTGTTGAAAAGACTGTCCTTATCCCATTGAATTGTCTTGGCACCATTGACCAAAATCATATGACCAAATGTATGAGGGCTTATTTTGTTGTTTGTTTTTAACAATATCTTCTTGAAGGCATATCTATATAGAAATTTAAAGAGAATATAGCCAAATGAAGCAGAATCTTTTTTTCAGAATAGGAGATTTTGGGAAGCTTATTAATCAAAGGTTGAAAATGGCATCTTAGGGAGGCAGCAGAAAGGCCAGGCATATTAAGGGTTCAATCTCTGTTTTTCTTTTTCTTTTAAAAAGAAAGAAGCAGAATCTCACTACTGCAGGCTAACCTCTAACTCAATATATAGCTAAGGATGACCTCGAACTCCTGATCTTCCTGTCTCTACCTACCAAGTACTGGGATTATAGGCATCCACTACTATACCTGGCAGGAGATATAATTTCTGTGGGCACAACTGCCAAAAGAATACTGTGTTATACAAATGTAAACAATATTCATTAAGAACAAGACTAGGTAATGAGTGTTTTTAAAGAGGATATTATTAAGAATACAGAGAAAGATATTTCTTTTTTATTTATTTATTTATCATTTTTTTATGTGTGTGAGTGTACTGTCTGCATGTAGGTTGGTGCACCCACGTTGTGCAATGCCACAGAGTTCGGAAGAGGGCATCAGATTCTCCTGGAACTGGAGTTAAAGATGGTTCTTGCCACCATGTGGGTGCTGGGAATCGAACCCAGGTCCTCTGCAAGAGAAGTCTGTGCTCTTAACTGCTGAGCCATCTCTCCAGCCCCAGAAAGATATTTCTTATTCAGAAGAGAGTAGCAGAAACAAGGAGTGTTTGATGGATGAAACAAAAGTTTACTAACAGGAAACAACAAAACGAATAAAAAGAGAACGCATGTACAAACATGTACTTACACACAAACTAAATAGAAAGCTTCTGAACAAGCTAAACACAGTTGACAACCCTGCAAAAAGTAGACACAGGGACATCTTGCCAGAAAGCTATTGTACTTTAAAAAAGGAAACGAGGGTCTGGGGAGATGGCTCAGTGGATAAAGTGCTTGCCACAAAAGCCTGACATGTAAAAGCCAGATGCAGAAGGGCAAGTGTCTGTAATCCTAGCATACTCCTACTGGGAAGTGGGAGATGGAGACAGGAGATTTCTCCAGACGCTCTTGGGCGGGCTGGCCTAGGTTACTTAACAGCAAAGAGACTATGTCTTAACAGGGTGATAAAGTGAGAACTAACACCCAAAGATTGTCTTCAGACCTCCACATGCATGCCAGGTGCACACAGAAAGGAGGGAGGAGGAGGAAGAAGGGGAGGGAGGAGGAGGGGAGAGAGAGAGAGAGAGAGAGAGAGAGAAAGGAAAGAAATAAAGGAGGGAGGGAGGGAAGAAAAGAAATGCTTAGTCGTCAATGGTGATTTACAATGTGCCGGGTCTCTACCTGCTTTCCAACGTGTCTATTTCCTCAGTCCTCCGAACAGACCTATGAAGGGAGGTGTAGTCTTGTCCCATTCTGCATACTTAGAAGGTGAGGATTATGGAGATAAGTAACTTGCCTAAGGTTGTTAGCTCCTAGGAAATGATAAAGCTGTCATTTGAATCCAGGGGTTTGTCTCTACATTGTATGTTTGTAATCCCCAAACCAGGGTTCTCAAACATGAACGTACATCAAATTGCTGGGGGGGGTGTTCTGTTGAGATACAGATCACCAAGGCCTTGTCCCAGATTTGATTTAGTAGGTCGTGCTGTGGGGATAGCACAGCCATTAAAGGCGGAAGCTAAGAACCTCAAAAAAAAAAAAAAAAAAAAAGAAGTTCGATTTAGTAGGTCTTAGGGCAGGGCCTGAGTATTGAGATATTTAGCAAGCTCCTAGGTGATACTGATGTGACTAGTCTAGGGACCACACTTCAAGAACCACTTTCTATACAACCGATAGAAAACATAAGGATGGAGAGAACATGTCTCCTGATAAGTATCATGGCATATAAATCTTGTTCTGAACATATGATGTCTATATAAACTCTGCTTACACAGAGAATCTCCTTAGGACAATATCCTAGCATTGAGGGATTAGCAGGGGAAAAAAATCAATTGTCTTGGGGCTGGAGAGATGGGTTAGCAGTTAAAAGCACTGGCTGTTCCTGCAGAAGACCTGGGTTCAAATCCCAGGACCCACATGGCAGCTAACAACCATCTGTAACTCCAGTTCCAGGGGATCCAATGCCCTCTTCTGTCCTCCATGGGCAGCGCAGGACATGGGTGCACTTACAGATGCAGAGATAACATTCATACACATAAAATAAAAATAAATAAAATATTTAAAAAAAATCAATCACCTTTACCTTACTGATAAGTAAATGTCCCCAGGGACATTATTGGTTAACAAGTATCAGGGGCATAAAATACCAGATCTGCCATGTCATGTTTCAGTGATTTATTTTTTCCACAACAGGAAGATGAGACAAATGAAAATTTTTATCAAAATGAAAAGTTTTCATTGGAACTAAATCTTCTGAAAAATCATATTTTAAAATGATGAGCTGGACATGGTGGTACATGCCTATAATCCCAGCACTTAACAAAATAGGAAGGTCGTGACTTTGAGACCACCCTGGACTATATAAAGAGCCAGACTGAACTACCTACTGAGACCTTGCTTCAAAAACATTTTTAAAAAACTCAAAAAAGCTTGGAATAGTAGTTTGAACCTTTAATCTTAGCACAAAGAAGGCAGAGGAAAGTCAAACTCTGTGCGTTTAAGGCTGTCTTAGTCTATCTCTAAGTCAGCCAACACTACATACTGAAACTCTGTCTCAAAAATAAAAATCAAAAGAGGAACAAAAAGGATGGGGGGGGAGAGGGAAAGAGGAAGGGAAGAAGGAAGAAAGGATAGAAGGAAAGAAGGAAGATAAAGAAAGGAAAAAAGGAAGGAAGATAAAGGAAAAAAGGAAGGAAAGAAGGAAGAAAGAAAGAAACAAGGAAAAGAGAAAGGAAAAAATGAAGGAAGAAGGAAGGAAGGAAGGAAAGAAGGAAGAGAAGGAAGGAAGGAAGGAAAGAAGGAAGGAAGGAAGGAAGGAAGGAAGGAAGGAAGGAAGGGCGGATGATAAGAAAGTACACGGCTTTGGAGCAAATTAGAAAAGGGCTGAGAGTCATTATTTAGAGCAGTTCACATGTTTCTTACTGAAGTTTTCTGATTATAGTTGATCAGATTTCTGTTCCCAAATCAAAATATATAAAAAAGCAAAGAGGTTCATTTTGGTTGTTACTTTTGGAAGTTTCAGTCTATGGCCAACTGGCCCCATCACTTTCTGGGTGTGTAATCAGACAACATATCATGGCAAGGAATGGGTGGCAGTGGAAACCCACCCAACTCATAGTAGGATGCAAAGAGAAAGAGAAGGAGGAAGCAACCAAGGAGCCTCCAGCCCCCTTCAGGAGCATATTCTCAATGAACTCAAACTCTCCACTAGGCAGATTTCCATCACCCATCCAGTAGCAGAAAGTTGGGAACCAAGCCTTTAATACATGGGACTTTGAGGGACATTCTGGATCCAAGCTCTAGCACCAAATGAATTGGTTTTATAATGCAGTGATTCTAAACATGTGGCCTCCAGATGGGTACCAGGTACAATCAGATTATTAAAATGCAAATTCTAGCCCTTCTTTCCCAGCCCTGCTGAGTAAGAAACTTTGGAGGAAGCCCAGCATTCTCTGTGGTAGGTAGGCCAGGTGACACTGGTACATGCTCAAGGGTAGAACCACTGGCTCAAAGCACTGCCTAACACATTACTGCTAGTAGCATGTTCGAGAAGAAAACTGAGGAAATGTGGGGTTAGAACCCCTATTTACTGTCTACATGCTATGGTATGATCTTGATTTGCCACGTAACCAATATAATAAGCCTCCACCTTCCATCTTCCCATCAGGGGAGCTACTGCTAATGTAAGTTTATATATATAGTATTTTAATAAGATATATAGAGTATATATATATCTCATGAATGCATTGAGGTTTTGAATATTTGTTGTTTTTCTTTTAGATTTTATTTATTTAGTTATATTGTGTGTGTGTTCCCGGTGTGTTATGTGTGTTGTTTGTATGTTGTGTGTGTGTTTGTATGTGTGTGTTGTATATGGGGTGCATGTTGCATGTGGAGGACCAGAAGATGGCATTGGATCCCCAGAGGTGGAGTTACATGCAGTTGTGGGATAAACCTGACTTTTACATGAGTACTGGGGATTTGAACTGTTTTACTTTTTTATTTTTTTTTAGTGTTTGTGTATGGGCATTCATTTATTTGTGAGAGAGTTTGCATGTCAAAGAACATACATGGAGAGAAGAGCATAACATTCTAGAATTGTTCTTTATATCTACCATGGAGTTCCTGGGATTCTAACACATATAGTCAAGTTAGCAGCAAGTGTCCTTGATCACTGAGTCACCTTGATAGCACCATAGTTCACATTTATTAATGAGAAAGTGACTAACCTTCCAGAAACAACATAGCCCATAAGAACACCAATTAGTACTGACATTGGTTCCAAGGTGAGTTCACAGATATAAATGGCAGGATTATGAACATGGATCATACAGACATCCACTTGGTATGTGTATTCTAAGGAGCACAGGGCACAGCAGAGAATAAATATTGCACCGATCTTCATGGATCCTTGCTTGTCTAGGTATCCTTTGTGACTTTGCAGAGTTCTTGAAAATGGGGATCCCACCACCAGCTTACAGGGGCCCTCTTTTAATAATTCTGTGAATAGCTATAATCAGAAGCCTGAAGGAAGAACAGAAGCTTGGTTGTTAGGGTTGGCTCTGAGCTAACACAATGACGTCACATGAAGTCTCCATCACAAAAAGCCCCTCATCAGTTGTGAACCCTTTACTCTTTACTCATGATTGCACAGAAAGCACTCTTAACCAAGGAACCACCTCCATAAAGTATTTATGCATGCTATTTAATGATCACTCCAATGGCACTCACCATGTGCCAGCCACTGCTCTGAGCCCTTAAAAAGACCAAGTTTTTAATTTTTTTTAATTTCTTTTTGTATGTGTATGAATGTACTGTCTGCATGTAGGTTTGTGCACCCATGTCGTGCAATGCCACAGTCTCGGATTCCCCTAGAACTGGAGTTCTCCTGGAATTGGAGTTACAGATGGTTCTCAGCCGCCATGTGGGTGCTGGGGATCGAACCCAGGTCCTCTGCAAGAGCAGTCAGTGCTCTTAACCTCTAGGCTATCTCTCCAGCCCCCCAAGTTTTTTAAAACTCACCCAATAACTCTTTGAAATTAGCACTGCTGTTAGCTTGTTTTACAGATGAGGAAATAAGCATGAAAGAGATAAGCAGCTCAGCCCTAAGTGGAATAGTTAAAAGAGTTGAAAAATTACGATTCAAATTCAGGCCCTTTAGCCACAAAGTTTATATGTATAACTTCTACACTACACTGCTTTCTAGGCTGGCCTCAAATTTACTGTGTAGCTGAGGCTGACTTTGACATCCTGATTTTCCTGCTTCTACCTCTCAAATGCTGAGATTAGAGCTATACACTATTATGCCCAACTTCTCTTCAGCCATCTTAACCCCTCTGTTGCTTCTTAGTTGTGTCTCTGTATATTAAGAATCATGTTCGGGGCCTGGAGAGATGGCCTAGTGGTTAAGAGCCCCGACTGTTCTTGCAGAGGACCTGGGTTTGTTCCCTAGTACCCACATGGCAGCTGAGAGCCATCTTTAACTCCATTTCCAGGGGAATCCGATGCCCTCTTCTTACCTCCGCAGCATTGTACAACACAGATGCACAGACCTGCATGCAGACAGTACATTCATACACATAAAGAATAAATAAAATTTAAAAAATCGTGTTTATCCAGGTGTGGTGGTGGGCACCTTTAATCCCAGCCCTTGGAGGCAGAGGTAGGCAGATCTCTGTGAGTTCAAGGCCAGCCTGGTCTACATAGCGAGCTCCAGGCCAGCTGGGATTAAAAGGAGTCCCTGTCTCAAAAAGACTAAAAAAATGATGATAGAATCCCTAATGCTATGAATCCTTTAATGTTGGTTGGTTTAGATCATTCTAATGCCTCAGAACCACATCTCTCAGTGAAGAGCTTTGGATTGAAGTAGGTTTGTTTTGCTTTGGTTTGTTTGTTTTGCTTTCAGTTCACTGTGGCTCTGGTCTGATCTCCAATGAAGGTCAAGGGAACTGACATGCTACCTAAGTATTGGTTATCATTTGTGCAATAATGAGTGTCTGTTATTTGGCCAGATGTTCTGGCTACTGAGAGAACATCATTTCTGATCCAGGGACTTCACATTCCAGTTGGTGGGACATGAGAACAAAAGAAATATAATGGAGTCCTACAGTGGGAGTCAGTGCTGTAGGGCTCCAATACATGGGCTGTTTCCAGAGCTGTGGATTCATCTAGTTAAATGCTAAGCCACCCATAGCAGCTACTATTGGTGTATTGATCATATCCCCTTACTCCACCCAAGAAGTCACTTGTGGACAGTCCCAGTTGATGTTGAAAACTTTCATGTGTCTGACTGAGAATTATCTCTGCCCAGGAGAGCATACATGCATGGCCTATGCATCGAATAAGCCAAAAGTGCAAAGGAGTAAATCCCTCCCCAAACAGGGAGGGATAGGAGTTGATATTGAAATGGCCATCTTACTAGGTATAATGGCATATGCCTGTAATCCCAGCATGTGGGAGGCTGAGTCAGGGAGATGATAAGTTCAGAGCCAGCCAGCGATATGGGGGTGGGTGGGTGGGAGACCTTGTCCCCAAACAATGACAAGGAAAATTTTATTTTCCTTGTCCCTTGGAGGGACAGTGCTGAAGAATATGCTACATTGTCTCCTTGAGTTCCCCAGTTGGATTGTGCCCCCCAGTAACCTTGGTAGTAACTCATTTGTTAGTGCCCCCATGATTGGCTTTGCTATCTTCCCTATCTCACTTAAGGGTTCCTTTCCTCTGCTTATTGGGATCATCTCCATTCAGAAACATATGCCCCTCCAAGTTTAGCCAAATACTCTTTCCTCTGTGAAGCTAGAGAGAGATTTCACAAAACACTCTCCCTGATGCTCCATTTTCCCTTTATCCTTTCCTGGTGAAACTTACGATCTGGGATCATGTTCATCCTAAACTTTCTGTGCCATTCCAGGTCCTTTTGGTGCATCCTCAGTGCCATTCAGGAAATGGGACTGAAGGGTTGATTGGATTGGTTTGGGGACAGACTATTGCACACACACACACACACACACACACACACACACACACACACACATACATACACACACACAAACCACCACTGAGTACTCAGACCCTGCTCTGGGCCATGCCCTTCTAGTGCTTTATGAACATTATCTTATTTAACATTCTCTAAAACTCTTCACAGTGAGTTCTGGTTTCACCCCAGTTTACAGATGGAGAAATTGAGTATCAAAGAAATTAAGTCATTTGCTCAGTCACACAACTAGGAAGATTTTTCCATCAGAATCTGTAGTCAATACTGTTTATACTCTCCTAGGCTACCCAGGGCACCATTAGCAAGCATCTGAGGATAGAGTGAATCTATTGTTGAGGCCTGGGGAGGAAGAGTAGGAGCCATGCAATAGGCTATTACAGAGGAGTGGCTCCCAGCGCTGGGATTCTGGGCTGCAAACACAGTAGCTTTACCCTGGAAGCCTGAGAGATGACTCAGTAGCTCTTGTCAGCAGGGAAAGGTGGGTCTGACACTCTTGTGAGGCCACCAGCCAACAGAGAGAATCCTCGGACCTCAACAATTTCAGCTGTCTAATTACGACATTTGTGGGAGCCATTTTCAGTCTATCAGATCCCCAAATGGGCTCTGACAAATCACTCTGCTCAGTTTGTCTCTGGTTTTCCCAGGCTGGGCTAATGCCTTTTTTCTTCTTTGGTCTTTGAAGGAGGTCTTCTTTTAGGTACAACTATTCTATTTTCCAGAGGCCGAGATGACATAGTAGTGGAATATGGTTATAATTTCATTCCTGCAGAATTGTCTTCTCCATTTGGAAACAATTACACATTTGAGCCAGTTTGGTGATCTCATAAGCTATAATCCCAGCTTTCTTTCTTTCTTTCTGGGCTGGGTCTAGAGGTCTTTCTGTGCTACAGGCATTTCTAGTGATAAGTTACTTTGTAATTCCCCTTCTCCAAGGCTTCACCTTCTTTCCTTTTTCCCTCTGATAATTTGTCTCCCTGTGTCCCTTCTTCCTTCAGTGGAATTTGTGAGTGAAGCAGGTGGACTGTCTCCTCCTGAAATACTGACACTTGTCCTCTTTCATGGTGTCCTCTACTATCAAAACTTATGCTCATCTCCTTCCTCTCTATCTTCTGTCAGTAAAAATGAGATTATAAATATTCACGCTGGCATTAATCTGATGCTCAGCCAGTCTCCCACATCCTAGCTCCATGCCCAGGCATGAAATCAATTCTGTTGGTCCATGACTCTCCCTGGGAAGTGGAATAGTGACAAGAAATTATAGAGACTCTGAATAAGTTGGAAGGAACTAAAAGCAGAAGTCACTTTATTCTGCTTTCCACTTGAACTCCTGTAAGCCCTCTTTGGAGGGGCTATACGTTAAAACAGGACAAATGTAGAGGTAAAAAGTCATGAAATAGTGCAGTTAGATCGACATAGAGAGGCCCAGAAATAGTTTCCCCATCAAGTCTCTCTCAGCTTTTGTTGGGGAGGCAGGGATTGTAAATGGCCCTTGGGTAGTTGTGTTGAGAGACAGGATGGGGGACAAGGCTGCAAAGACAATGGCATGAACAACCTCCACAGAAGTCAGATGAAGGATGTGACAGACACTGGTGAGATCTAAAGGGAGCCTGACAAATGGGAGAAGGACCTCCAAGGTTAAGCAGGATTTGGAGATAAAAAAAACTATGGGTCCACTAGATGCAACCTTCAGCATTGGGTACTAATTGAACACTAAGTATGTTAGGTACTTTTCTTATATCTGTGAAAACATACTCAACAAAAGCAAGTTAGGAAAGGAAGAGTTTATTTTGGCTCACAGTTCCAGGCTTCAGTACATTTTACAGGGGGAATTTATGTCAACAGAAGCTTGAAGCAACTGGTCAAATTGCATCCACAGTCAAGAAACCCTGAGATACACTCAAGTCTAGTTCTCCTTTTTATTTAATGCAGAACCCCAATTTATAAAATGGTAACACCTGCATTTAGGGTGGATCATCCTAACTCAATGAACCCAATTTAGAAATTTTCTCACAGACATGCTGAGAGGTTTGTTTTCTTGATGATTGTAAATCCCATTCAAATTAACCACTGCTTTGAGGAGCCCTTCAGGATGAGAGATCTCTAGAGAGGCCACATAAAACTCCAGGCTGAGCAGTAGATGAATTCACAGATCCAGGATCCCTTTTTCTTGTACTCCATTCCCAGACTGAATGCTATCTTGAATACCAGAAGAAAGAGGAGGCAAACAAAGCTTGTACATTCAACTGACATTAAGGTAACTAGGGGCCATTTAGAGAAAAGGAGACAAAGATCTTTTTGAGTAATATTAGGGCTTGAACCCAGAGCCCTGTGCATGCTGTACCTGTGCTCTACTGCTGAGCTCGATATCTGCCCCCCCAAATTACTGCCATTCATCAGATTTAAGGATCCTTTTCTCCTTTGCCTCTGTAATGGGAGTGACAAAATAAGATGAAGCAGTTCTAGACATCAATGGAAGCTTAGTCATTTTTTGTTCATTTTTTTTATCGTAACTATTATTTCTACAAGTCAATTATGTCTATAAACTGAAAATGTTCTAAAAGTAAGATATAGTGGATATTTGAAATGCATTTGCAAATTGTTGAAGGTCATCATATCCTGAATTTGGCTCCTTCTCTTGGTTTTATCTATTTAGCTCCTTGAGGTTAAGGTAACAATGTTTTCTCCCTTGATGTCCTCCATAGCATTTAGTATATAATAAATATTCAATCAATGATGGTTAGATAATTGGCATTGATTTGTGACCATAGACTTAAGCCTAGAAATATTCTAAAACATTGACCTCTACTCACAGCTCACATCATCATCATATTTTCTGAACCAAGTGAGCTCCAATAGAATGCAAGCTACCCCTCCATATGTACATAGACTTTAGTGATGCAGCTGTACCTTTCCAAGGATTCCCATTGAAGGATATGTTTTCCTTCTTCTATAGTATACATGAACTCAATTGGTGGCCTATTGAGATTCTTTAACAATCTGACATTCAATGAGTTCAACCACCCAGTAGAAAGGTGGTAAGATTCATAATTCATTATCCTATGATACTGGGGATCCATAAGTTCTGCCTTGGACATAATGTCATTCTGAGAATCCTCTTTGTAATGTCTAGGTTTCTGGTTATCTATGCCAGATTCTCAAACTGGCTGTTCATTGAAATCACCTAGCAGTTAAGAGCGCCGACCACTCTTACAGAGGACCCGGGTTCGATCCCCAGCACCCACATGGCGGCCGGGAACCGTCTGAAACTCCAATTCCAGGCGAACTCCAGTTCCAGGGGAATCCGACACCCTCTTCTGACTTCCGAGGCATTTCACGACACGGGTGCACAAACTTGCATGCAGACAGTACATTTATACACATACAAAAAATAAATAAATAAATCTGCCACTAGCATCTACCCCCAGAGATTCTGATGGCATTGGTCTAGGGATACTGCCTGGTTACTGGGCTTCTTTAAACTGGCCCAAGGAATTCTACCAGAACCATTCATCTCTGTAATCCCATTTGAAGACTGACTCTTATTCAAAGTTGCTTTTGTGAATGTGGACACATTTTAAAGTATTTTTTTGCAGGGATGGGGATTGAACCTGGGGTATTGTATATCCTGGGCAAGTGCTTTACTACTGATCCACATCCCCAGCTCAAAGGCATATTTTTCAGACTACATTTCAAAGTATTTAATTTATTATTTTTATTTTATGTGTCTGAGTGTATTACCTGCATGTGTGTTACTGCACCTGTGTCATGCAGTGCCCAAAGAGGTCAGAAGAGGGTATTGAATTCCCTGGAATTGGAGTTATGGATGGTTGTTATCCACGGTGTGGGTGCAGGGTCTTGAACCTAAGTCCTCTGCAAGAGCAGTCCATGTTCTTAACTGCTGAGCCATCTCCTCAGCTCCAATTAGGCTACATTTTTTTTTAACTCCAAGCAATTTAGAATGCTTTTAAAGTTAGAATGGAGCTGCCAAATATCTTTCAAAATATCTTTCAAAAGTGGTAAAAAAAACCTCTAGAGTTTTCTTTCTGACTGATAAGTCCCTAGGATGCCAGTGCCATCATTCCCTGGCCCTTCATTGACGTTTTGGTGTCTAGTAGGATCCAGTAGTTATAATTTATACTGAATGTCGAGGACAGTAACAGCAACCACCTCTAGACATTTCTATATGTCTTGGTGGTTTACAAAATATCTTGGCATATGTCATCTCACTGAGGCAGAGAAATTTATATTAATCCTCAGGATGCATATGAATTATTGAGGAATTTTCATTTTTGAAGTGGAATTTTAAAATTTCTAGTGAGTTGTATAATATCATTAGGAATGTGGGCTCTGAGGCCAACGACTTTGTTTTGTTTCCCACTATAACTCCAGCACATGGCACACAATAGACTTTCAAAAAATTAGAATGTAGCTGTGCATGATGGTGCATGCCTTTAAACCCAGCACTCAGGAGGGAGAGGCAGGTGGCTGTCTGTGAGATCAATCCCAGCCTGGACTATAGAGCAAGTTCCAGGCCAGCTGGGGCTATAGGGAGACCCTGTCTCAAAAAAAATTAGAATACATGAAAACAAATACCTTAGGTAAGTCATTTGATGTTTCTTTGATTTGAATTAGGTAAGCAGTGTTCACATATTCTCACTAACCAAACATTAGAGAATTGATAACTATAATATTTTATAGTTTGAATGGAAATCATATGCATGCAAATTATGAGAGAGATTTCATTATGTTTCGAATACACTCTATAAATTACTGATGCCACATTATTTTCACAGTGGGGAAAATAGCCACTTTATTACAGAAAGGTAAACTTTATTCAAGAACACAGAATTATATAATCTGGATGAATAATTACAGCATTTGATTTGTACTGTTGTGTTAAAATGCTTTGTAAATATGACTGTATTAGTCACTTTTCTGTTGCTGTGATAAAACCACCATGACCAAGGGAACTTATAAAAGGTAGAGTTTGGGGCTGGAGAGATGGCTCAGTGGTTAAGAGCACCAACTGCTCTTGCAGAGGACCCGGGTTAGATTCCCAGCACCCACATGGCAGCTAAGAACCATCTTTAACTCCAGTTCTATGGGAATCCGACACCCTCTTCTGACCTCCGCAGCATTGCACGACATGGGTGCATAGACCTACATGCAGACAGTACACTCATACACATAAAAAATAATAAATAAAAAAATTTTTAAAAACAAATAAAAGGAAGAGTTTATTTGAGCTTACAATTGACTTCTAGGGAATTAGAGTCCATTGTGGCAGAAGGCATGGCGGCAGAAGAAGCTGGAGCCGAAAGCTGAGGTTCACATCTTCCAATGAGCACAGGAAACTGAGAGAGAGCCACTGGAGACTAGCAAGGCTTGACCGGGCATGGTGGCACACGCCTTTAATCCTAGCACTTGGGAGGCAGAGGCAGGCAGATCTTTGTGAGTTCAAGGTCAGCCTGGTCTACAGAATGAGTTCCAGGACAGCTGGGGCTACAGGGAGACCCTGTCTCAAAAGAAGACAAAAAAAAAAAAAAAAAAAACAAAAAAACCCTCTGGAAGTCCGCCCTAGTGACGTACTCCTCAGCATCGGCCACACCTTCTAAGATCTTCCAGCAAAACAGCACCACCAACTGGGACAAAATTAAAAAATTCCCTTTGAAAAAAAAAATAAAAACCCCCCCTTTGAAAAAAAGCCCCTATGGAAGACATTTTCCATCCAAATCCCACCAGCATATGACGTAATTTTCTTTTTTTTTTTTTAAATTTAATTTTTATTGATGCTTTTTTTTTTTTATTTTTTTTATTGAATTTTCATGCATTTCTTAAAATTTAGACCTGTTCCTGCATCCATATTCTCCCCCACCCCCACCCCAGTCCAGGTCATGCATTTGGCCATAACTGTCCTGCATAATTTTCTTCAGTTTTTTTTTTTTTACATTTTCTTTAGCTATAAGTGATAATCATGAGTACAAGCAAGTGCCTTACTGCACAAAACCAATCTGCAGGCTGTTTGTGCCCAAACACCTACAGCCCACCATCCAGTGGGGGGTGACGGTTGTTTGTTCAGATCAAGTTGATCAATGAGTGTCCAGACTACATTTGCTGTAGTTTCAACCATTCCATACCCGACCCCAAATCGCAAGCCCCCTTATATTCTACCACATGCCCTCTTCCGCAGATTGTTGCGTAGGCTTAGAAAAGGGGCACAGTGGATGAGAAGAAAACAGTCCACTCTCGTCTGGAGTTTGTGCTGTTGTCTTGGATTTAGGTCAATTCTGGCTGTTTCTTTCCATGGACTGACATTTTGTCCAGGAATAGAGCCTTTCGTTCTTACTAATGAAGCACAAGCCAATTAGATATATTAGGTATTTAAGCAGCACTGAATAGTTATGGTAGGTTACTTTAGCATTGACACACATATGTTTGATGATATGTTAATCATGAATACATTTTTCCCCCCTTGTCAAATATGACTAGGGTCTTAAACATGGTGGCTTATAAACATCTCCTAACCTGTAGAGGATTATAGGCTTGTGATCAGCCATGGTTATTCCTCCAGGAGAGAGCCAATAGCCATTAGATTTGGGGGATATACAGACATATGGCTGCCACTTGTGCACAGTATTTCCAGGCAGGGTGAGGTGTAGCTGGTGAATGATGGTGGAGGTCTTCGCTTGAACCTCAGGGAAGCCATTTTGCTTTATTGTTTCAGTTGCCTTTGGTACACTCTCTGGTGTTCCAAGGCCATCTGTACACTTGCATGTGCGGTCTCAATACATGCCTCCCATGTTAACGTCAGGTCTGCTTGGCAGCAGGGGTCTTATTCCTCTCCTCTGCGAGGTATCCCACACTTAGGAGGAAGGAGCCGCTACCTTTTGTGGGCACTTGGATCCCCTGGCCAACAACCACCTGGTATAGCCAACCATTGCTGATGTCAGAGCTCCTGCTTAATATACTTTGCCTGGTGCGATGGCTAGGATTTTAGTGTTATATTTGGTTCTGACAGAGAATAATCCTTTTCATTCTTATGTTCTATTAGTTCAATTAAAGAAGGCAGTTTTTAACCGTTTATAAGAGTTACCTCTATATAGGTTTGTCTCCAATTTACAGTTGGAGAACGGCGTCGTCGTCGTCGTCTTCGTATTTCTCCTTGTTCTGTGGGGGAAGTCCAAGAAAGTTTCTCATATCAAACCTTTGTGGCACCTAGAAGGTAAGTTTCATTAGGACTCGTTATAAATAGGTGTTGTTACAGTTAGGATCCACAGAGGGGTTTCGATGTTTATGCAATCTGGAAGGCTTTTCTTCCTTTCAAATTTAGACAGGTACCTTTCTGTTGGCACTTTTGGTACATCCTACTCAATGAAGAGCTGTATCTTTTCTTTCTGCAGCCATTAAGTGGCGTGACGTTTGGTGTCCTGTTGGAACATTTAAATCTTTTCCCGTAGTTATTTTTAAAATTTGAAATTGGAACGAGTTTGATCGAAATGGTTTCATGTTCCCTCTCCTGCTTCTCCTCCTCCTCCCCCTTTTTTTTTTTTTAGGCATAGTGTCGTCCAGAGACAGTTGTAGTTATATACCATACCTAACGGGTGGAGTCAAGGCACAGATTTAATCAAATTAACCCATGTTGTTTTGGGTGACATATGATTAACTTGGGAAGCAAACTTAAATTTTAACGTTAAATCATCTTAAGAGAATGCTACAGAGGTGATACTGTACAAGAGAAATTATAGAGAACATTTGTATGCCTCATCCCAAAGTTATTGCTCACAGATTTTATGTAAACAAATGTGGAACAACAGTATTATATCTCCATTTAATTCAGATGCCTTACCATTTTTATCAGAGTCTGTAAACGCGAATGTTGTTTTAATATACACATAATTCTACTTTTACTAAGTCCTAAAACAAGCCATGTGTTCCTGTAGACACGTGTCTCAGGTCGAAGACTGGGTTACTGAGTGAACTCATGTCAGTTAAATACACATTAATCGAATATGTACCCGTGTCCCTCTCCCACTCGTCCCCCCTTTCCAATCACCATTTCAGTCTTTTCTGATGCAGTCTTTCTGTTGTGTGCTGCTTTTATTAGCATTCATCCCTCTCCATGAGAAATTTTATATCTGGGTTGTTGGTACTGCCATCCACATATGAGGGATAACCATTTGCGTTTGCTTTTTCCTGGAGCTGTGTTACTCTCCAGTTAACATAAATTGTCTTTCCAGCTCCGTCCATTTAACCTGCAAAGTCCTAGATGTTGTCCCTTTTACTGCTGCATAGTACTCCATAGTATACATGTAACCTCACAATTTCTCTATCCATCGTCAGTTGAAGGGCACTGGGTTGGTCATGCTTTTTGCTATTGTGAAACAGAGCTGCAATAAATTTCTGCATCGTAAGTTTAGTCTTGTGGGTATATACCTCAGGAGTGGTATGACTGGGCGTCAAATGGAAAGCTCATTTTGAGTCTTCTGAAGGGTTCTCCACACTGCTTTTCCATAGTGGCTGTACAAGTTACATTCCCACCAACAATCGGATGAGTGTTCCCTTTTCCTCGCAACCTCTCCAGCACTTGGTACATTCGTATTCCTGATCCTAGCAGGTCTTATTGGAGTAAAAGGTTGAGTATCCAAGTGGGTTTTTTTTGCATTTCCTTAATTATAGAAGATGTTGAACACTTCTTAAGATTCTTCTCAGCCATGCTGCTCATATTCCTCCTCTGTGAAGTCTCTATTTCAGATCTTTGCTCCATCTTTTGAATGATTCTTTTGGTTTTCTTTCTTCTTTGTTTTTTGAGTAGCTTTGTATACTCTCGGAAATTAATGCTTGGTCAGATGGTATCTCTGCTGGTGAAGTTTTCCTCCCAATCTGTGGGTCTTCTCCTCATTCCTTTATTGCTTCCTTTTGATGTACAGAAGCTTTTGAGTTTAATGAGGTCCCATTTGTCAATTGTCGATCTTATTTCTTGTGCAGCTGCTGTCTGATTTAGGAAGTCTTTTCCTACACCTATGTCTTGTAGTCTGCTGCCAAGCTTCTCTTCTATCACCTCCAGAGTTTGGGGTTTCACGTTGAGGTCTTTGGTCCATCTGGAGTTGACCTCTGTACAAGGTGAGAGGTAGGGGTTTAATTTCATTCTTCTACAAGTGGTGATCCAGTTTTGCCAACACCACTTGTTGAAGATGCTGTCTTTCCTCCATTGTGTCTTCTTGGCCCCCTTGTCAAATATGAGGTAATTTCATTCAAAGTAATCAACCCCATTTTACAGAGAAGGAAATATAAGCAGAAAAGTGTTAGGATCTTACTCAAGACAGCCAGTATCAGAACCCAAGTCAGTTTTCCTGGAGCACTCAGTGTCTTAGTCACATTGAATGCTTGGTTAGCAGGCATGCTCATTCATCCATCAGAAGTAAATGGAAATTTTAATGACTTTATTCATACAGAAAAGATTACTGAGTCAGAGTCACAGATTGTTAAAACTGATGAGTTTCAGATCAGATTTTCAAAGCCCATGACAAACCAAAAATGCTAATAGAAAAAGCCAATTAGAACAGAAACCACCAATTGACAAAGACCTAGAGGCCTGATAAGGTTCTTCCACCCACAAGTACAATTGCAAAGGTTAAGGGTTAAAACAGGCTTCAAAACAGAGGCAACTCAAAAATGCAACTTTTCCAACTAAGTAGGCTTTCCATGCAGCAGGAATATCCATAATTTCAACCTTTCTTAGTGGTTTTCTACCAGTACATAGTTGTTTACAGAACTTTTGGTCACGTGGTAGTTCCACTGTTGAGGGTCCTGGAAGAATCATGATCTACATGTTTGCTGGGAGTGAATCTGAGAGGATGAGTCACAAAGAAAGGGGTATTCATGTTCAGGCTGAAAATGGCAAGAACTCCTCCTGAGGCTTATACTTTTTGCCTGACTTTGACCTTGTCAATATCATGACAATGAACAAGAGATAAAATGGTGGCTGGTAAGGACGATTTTCACATTAATCTTGTTCCATCATTAGTTTAATGGGCATTAGTTAAGAAGTAACACCATCTTCTTCTAATATGGCACAAAGTGGCTGTCATAAGACCCAAGCTTGCTTCTTCCTCAGTTCACAGGCTACACCAGATTTCTCAGCCCTCCTTATAATTATCAGTGACCATGTGAATTCTGACCTGTGGATGTGGACAGAAGTGGTATGTGCCACTTCTGGGCCTAGAAATTAAAAGCATCCCACCTGACCCCTCCACTGTTTCCCCTATTGTCATCACGATGCTGCCGTCCAAGAAACTTGGACTATTCATGGTAAAGCAATCAGTGACTGTGTCAGTCTGGGTCCCTGAAGAACACCCATTCCATGACTCCTCTGCCCTCAGTCCTCTACTTTGAGTTTGGTTGGACTTTATAAATGGAAAACAACCATATTTCTTTATGGCTCTTAGACTTCAGAGTTATTATTACAGCAGCTTATATTACCTTCTAGACAGGATTATTGGTATGTCTCATTCTGCCATTGAAGGTAAGGTAGAGTGAGATAAAATGTCCTTTCCTTCTTGAAATCATGTAAGGTCCCAAGTTCAGGGCTGGGCATGGTAGCATGTGCCTTTGATCTCAGCACTCAGACAGATGCAGACAGATCTTTGAGGGTTCGAGGTTGACATAACAAGTTCGAGGTTGACATAACAAGTTTCAGGTCAGCCAGCATTATATAGTGAAACCCTGTCTCAAAAACAAGAAAAAAAAGGAACCTGAGTTTACAGACTCCAAGGAAACTGTAAAAATCTGTTATGGTTACTACTGAGATAATCATTGTTCAAGCTTGAGTCGTTTGAGGGCAGAAAGCTCTTCCAGAGCCAGTATTCCCAGGTCACTGTGATGTCTACAGTGGGGCATAAGGTTAAACATTCTAGGCCCAAGATATTCTGGGACCAAATCTTAACCTCTGAACTTAACATGGTATTTTACCTTGTGCTTGGGTTTCCTTTTCTTTCTTTTTCTTTTCTTTTTTTTTTTTTTGTATAATTTTTTTTTTGGTAAACCCAGTGAGTTTTGGAGATTACATAGGGGTTTTAGTGAGGGGTCACTTACAGTAGTGTAGGAGTACAGACAACTCATTGCCAGCTGCATTGCCAAAAGCCATCCACCTTCCTCCTGCATAGGGGACGACTCACAGAAGCTATGACCCTGGAGCTCCCTGTATAACTTGCAGGCAGCTCCATTCAGATTAGAGGGCTCTTCCCGAGGCACGCTCAGCGTGAAGACCTGCTTCTGCACCAGGCCTTACTGCTTATATAACCTTAAGGAGGGAGGGTCATGTGCATCTGGTCAAGTTCAGGGACTCTTTGAGATTTGTGAACTATTTTGAGTCTTTTTTTTTTTCTTTTTTTTGAAGACAGGGTCTCCCTGAAGCCGGCAGCTGTCCTGGAAACTCACTGTGTAGATCAGGCTGGCCTTTGAACTCACAGAGGTCCACCTGCCTCTGCCACCTGATGCTAGGCCTTAATAAGGTGTGTGCTACCACACCCTGTATTTTTGAGTTTTTTTTTCTTTTTTTTTTATTGAATCTTTTGTGTATCTCATCCATCGATTTTCCAATTCGTTCAAGACATATTTCTTTCTCCTTCCCCTAAGACACCACCCCATCCGCAGATATTCGCATTTCTGCCATAAACTGTCCTGCATGTTTCTCTCAGTTTTCTTTTTTCAGTTTTTTAGCAATAAGTTGATAATTTGTGAGTTACAAGCATCCTTCATGTCAATACATATTGCAAGCAGTGTGTGCCCAGAACCCACACCACACATGGGTCCCCACCGTTCCAGCAAGGGGGTTGTTTGTTCAAATAGTTGATCAAATGAGTGTTCCAGACTATATTGCTGTAAGTTCACCATTTCACCGCCAAGTTGGCAGCACTTACATTTTATCACACCCCTCTTCTGCAGATTGTGTTCCCATAGGCTTAGAAAGGGGGGGGAAGGTGGATAGGACTATGCGAAAACAGGGGTTTTTGTCTTGGTTCTCCGTGGTAATTCTGGCCTGTTTCTTTCCTGGGCTGAAGTTGTCCAGGGATAACCCTTTTGATCCTTAAATGAAATGCACAAGCAATTCGATATACAGGTATTTAAACACGTAAAATTGTTATGGTAGGTCTTTGGTATAGACACATATGTTGGATGGTATGTTAAGTCCTGAATTACATTCTTTTCTGTTAAATATGAACAGGGTCTTCTGTGGCTTATAACATCGTCCCTACCATTAGAGGATGTAAGCTGTGGCATCGGCTTGTGGTATTCGTCTAGAGAGAGCCAATTAGCCAATTAGATTTGGGTCTACATGCTATGGCTGCCTCTGCTGCACAGTATGTCTAGGCAGGTGAGGTGTAGCTGTGCTGACAGAGGAGTCTTCTGACTCAAGGAGACCCATATTTTGCTTCTGGGTTTAGTGGCTTTGGTAACACTCTCTGGTATCCAGAGGCCATCTGTACACTTGATGTGTGGTCTCAATACATCTTTCCCTGTTAACATGTCAGGATCTTCGACAGCAGGGCCTTATCGCCTCTCTTCTTCAGATATCCCAGTTAGAGGCAAGGAGAGCCCTTTACCTTTTTTGTGGGCTTGGATCCTAGAATAAACATCTTTGGTAGAATAATCCATTGTGGATGTCAGAGCTCCTGTATTTATATATTTGCTTAAAGTGCTTGCTTTCAAGGGAGACTTAGTATTCTATTGGTACTGAAAGAGAAGAATTTCCTTTTCTAATCAGACCCCAAAAACAAAAAACGTTGGGGGCCAAATACAACTCAATCTCAACACGCAGGAAAACCTGACAACGCTACAAGAACACATGGAGAAACAACACTCTCCTGAAATAATGAATTGGGATCAATGGAAGAAAAAGAAGAAATAAAAAATCCAGAACTGAATGACAAAGATAAAAACACACAGCAAAAATCTATGGGACACTTAAAAGCAGTCTAAGAGGGGGTTTATGTCTAAGTGCCTATTTAAAAAAAAAAAAATAACAGAAAGAGCACCAGTGAATGATCTAACACTCTGCAGCTAAAAAGTACTTGAGAGACAAAAATGAACCGTATGGAGCACAAGAAGAAATATAAACAATCAGAGCAGAGATCAATGAAATGTAAACAAAGATACCATGCAAGAAATCAATGAATCCAAAAGGTTGGTTCTTTGAAAAAAAAGATAGACGACTCTAGCCCAGCTTAACCACAAGAAAGTAGGTGAACGAAGCTCCAAATCAAAAGAATCTGTTGATGAAAGGGGAAATATATAAACAGACAATGAAAAGAATATACATGGAAGAAATTGAAAGAGAAAAGTTAGCTCTCGCAACATAAAAAGCCTAGGCCCAGATGTTCTCATGGCAGAATTCTATAAAATATTTCAAAAAGACTTACAACCATTACTACTCAAATTGTTTAGAAGGATACAAACGGAGGGAGTTCTCCCAGATTCCTTCTATGAAGCCAGCATCACGCTATTACCAAAACCAGGTAAAGATACAACCAAAAAGGAGAACTATAGACCCATCTCCCTAATGAACACAGATGCTATTTTGAGTTTTAAGGAGCCTTCCTTTAAAACTTCTTGAATCTTAAAGACCCTTCTTTTGGAACTTGCTGAGTCTTAACAAGCTTCCCTCTAGGATTGTTTTTTGTTTTAATTTTTTATTTTTATGTGTATGAATGTACTGTCTTCATGTAGGTTGGTGCACCTGTGTAGGTCAATGCTGCGGAGGTCAGAAGAGGGCGTCGGATTCCCCTGGAACTGGAGTTAAAGACAGTTCTTAGTTGCCATGCAGGTGCTGGGGATCAAACCCAGGTCCTCTGCAAGAGCAGTTGGTGCTCTTAACCACTAGGTCATCTCTCCAGCCCCAGGACTGATTGTTTTAATTCAGAGGAAATTGCTTCACAGCACCAGCCTGGGCAACCTAGTCAGTCTCTATCTGAAAATAAAAAGTGGGAAGGGGCTGGGCATGTAGCTCAGCAGCAGAGTGTTAGGTTCATTTTGAGGGGAGACTCAGCGCAGAGAGGAGAAAATGTCAGGACTCCGATGAGAAGGAAGTTGGGTTTATTTCAGGCATGGTGGCTGGCCTGCCTGTGTTGGGATTAGGATAACCAGCAAACCGAATGTCCCAAAGTGGCAGTTTTTATACCCAGGCACACAAGGAAGTGGGCTTACAATGAAATTTGTGTGGGAAGATAAGGGAATGGGCATAGGTGGGTCTGTGTCAGGTATCAGAAGGAGCATCTTGGGAGAAACTGGGATTTTCGGCTGGTATCAGTAGAAGCATCTCCAGATAAACTGAGGCTTGTGACCAGTATCAGTAGGAACCTGATTGGGGCAACTTTCTAGGAACTTCTACCTCAGTTGGCTTCCTGGAAAATCCCCAATTTAGGTGGGTTTAGGTCCTTACATTCCACCCTTTTGTGTCATAGGGATAGGGGGTGATTTTTTTGTTCTAGCTGCTTTGAGCTGATTGGGGACGATGAAAAGGGGGCTAATGACACAAGAGGGTAAGATGCTTTACACCTGGGTGTAACTTTTGTCAGCAGGAATGAGTTTGTATTTGTCTGAAAGAAGAGCAAGCAAAAATTGATTAAAACTGGTACAGGTATGTTGTTGGATAGGGTCTTGAAAGCACCAGATAAGGCAGTGAGCTATTACTAGGATGAGGAATGAGGCCTAACCTTACTTAGGGGTCCAATTAGGGGATACAACCATGGGGGTTATGCTGCCCAAGATTCCTCAGTCTAAGGCCTTGGGGGAAGACACAGTTTTGGCATCCCCAGCCTTTGGCACAGACCAGGCTGCTAAGAAACTCAAGAAACTAGCCTAGCTACTTTTTGTCTTTTTACTAAGATCTGAAGTTTTATACCTGAAGTACAATTTCTCAGGCCTTACCAATTATTTCTGGTTATAATTTCCTTTTGGATGTTTAAGGCCACACAGTTAGCCCAAATTAACCAAGGTCAGTTGAGGATCTGGTCCTCAGGGGTCACTCAGGTTTGGGATGGGAGAGCCCCTGGTTCCTTTTGGCTTTTCATTTACCAGTTCCATCCACATGAGGACAAAGTTAGGTCTTGCTAGACCAGGCTTCCCTTTTTGAAGCATGAACAGACTTTCCATTTTATAGACTGGCCACTGGCTGGAGTCCCATTAGTGAATCTCCAAGACCTCCCTGCACAGGAAGACTGGTGATTCACATTTGCAGGACATTTCAAGAGATGCTCCCATGCATAGTCCCCTGGGACTTAGTTGATCTCAGAGGGCAAGGAACAAAGTTGTCCCTTAAGTCTCTCAGCTGAATTGGTATGGGCATTAAGTATGGTCATTAACAATTCAGAAGGCTAAGTCACACCAGCTTGATACTTTTAATTACTGTATAATATTTTAGAAAAGGCTTGGACAAAAGCTCAAGCAGCCTTGTATTACACTGACTGGAAGAGAGATTTAACACCATAGGTTGTGCAGGCATAGCCCATGAGAGAGAGAATTAAATAGTTTCAGACCTATCTTAAATGTAAACATTTTACTACAATTTATAACCTTTTTCTTTTCCAGACCCCCCATATTCTGATTTATAGTTCTCCCAGAAAGGCATGAGTTGTATCACATACCTAAAGACTGGAAGTAAGCTGATAAGGATTACCAAACGCATCCAAACTGTCTCCTTCTGGACTATATGCAGCTCGTTCAGGGAGGTAGAACCTAGCTTCTTTTGAACCAAATTATATTGTCAAAAGTAACACTTGCCTGATACAAAGAAGCATAAAGTATACCTTTCAGTAAAATTATATTGTCAAAAGTAATACTTGCCTGATACAAAGAAGCATAAAGTATACCTTTCAGTAGCCAGAGGTAACCCACCATTTGTCTATGCCCATTTAATTAATGATCTGTAACAGGGAGTCCAGTACAAGCCAGGAGTGGACTGAAAATTAACAACAACTCTGTATATCTTATGCTAGATATACATTTTGATTCTTAAACTACTTGACTGAACCTTAGAAAATTAAGCTTATTCATATACTCACACCTTTTACATGCCATAACAAACCTCCTCAGACTTTTATCACTTGCATAGCCTTTCTCATCATCTTCATATAAATCCTTGCTAAAAATATCTCCATTTCTATATCTCTCTAACATTTTTCTCACCTTCTCATTTCCTTTCTTAATACCAGAGATATAACAACATTCATAAATAGATTGACCCTTATTTGTGAAGAAATACTAAGAAGCACTCCCATAAAATAAGTACTGTGGTTAGACACAATGTCATGACAAATTAGTTTTAAAACCAAAACTTTAGAGCATTTTCAGAAATGCAGTAAATATCCCTAACTGGGTTTCCAACTTAATAAAAGATGGAAAATGAGATGGGCCAGATAAAATCCATTTTGTTCAGAAGTCATTATTTCCAACCTTAACCTAAACCTCCACTGTGCTGGGATTGAAGCCATGCTAGGATTAAAGGCATGGCCAACCACAACAGGCTGGGGAACTCCCAGGTGTGGCCAGACCCGCAGGGCTGCAGTTCAGGCCCAGGGAGGTATGTTTGCCTTCTATGAGGAGGAAGGGGGTGGGGGAACAGATAGGGAATCACTGTAGGAACACAATAAAGCCAACTAGCTATCCCAGGCTGCCCTCTCCCACCCCTGGAGGCAAGAAACAGGGCTGGCACAGGCCATTCTGGTATCAGTTCTGCACCCAAACCAGACCAAGATATACACATGCCTCTGCCTCCCAAGTGCTGGGAGACAGTTTGGACACTAAAGGAAATATTAGGACTTGAGAATAAAAATAAGTAAAGCTTAAAAACAGTTGTCCAAACACATATAATTTCTGATTAGGCAAGCCCAGAATAAAAACTAGTAATTCTTGTGCACACAATGAAAAAGGAAACCTTGGTGGACACAGCTTAAAATTGTTTTGAGACAAGACAAAGATGACATAATTACATGAGATCTCTCTGCAGTTTCTCTGCATGGAAATACATTAGATGTTAACACATGGAAACATATAAAGGCATGACATTACAGTAAGTTTTAAATGACATAAGAAAATGATGGCCATACATTGGCAGTAGCTGGAGAGGAAAAACCTGGAGAGGAGAGCCTTAGAGTTGAGGTTTGGGGGTGTTGATGATGCCAGGGTTGAAGGGAGGGATTGGGGTTTGTCAGTCTGGAATCGGACATGTGCAGAGCTGAGGATCCTTGGGAGACAGAGAACCTGGAAATAAATTTGTAGTGAATAAAACTTTAAAGGATAGAGGAAAAACAATGAAGTGGAGGGACTGGGTATGGAAATCCCAAATAGCAAAACAAAGGAATGAATGGTCTCAAACCAAGGGAGCCCAGGTCACTCGCCACCTGTTATAACTGTGGAAGTGAAGCAATGTCCTAGATACAAGCTGTTGCTGGGAAGGAACTTCTTTTTTTACTCAATAAACAAATGTATTCCTTATGCTCAGCAAACCTAGATTGCATTTTCTTTAAAATAAAAATAATCATAGTCATATAATAGGCTTCTCATGATAATTAAGTGAATTAATACATATAATACATGAGCTCAGTGCTTATTATCTACTAAATATTTAAGAGGTTACCATTACTATTACTAATATTTATTATGATTTTAATTTTCAATCACACTAGCCTAGGTACTAATTGTATTTTTGAAGTAGTTTGTTTCATCATAATTTGTGGATTTTTCTTTTTGTTTTACAATTTTATTTTTTATTTTTTTGTACTCTCCAACTTGTATTGTTTATATATATATATATACATACATACATACATAAATATATACATATGTACATACACATACCACTTGACTTGGAGGATTTTCTCTCTCTCTCTCTCTCTTTGCTAAAAGATGTCATGTTTTCCTTAAGGCAGTGTTTTAAGGCTCCTCCTTGGCAAACCCAAACAACCATCAATCTTGCCCTTGTGCTCCATCCACACTGGGGTCTTTCCCTCCCATGTTCATCCAAATGTGGTCCAGTAAGCACTGCATCCTGTCTGGATCTTCCTGTACTGGTCTCCATGATACAGCATGGTTAGTCCAACAGTGGCAGTCTATACTCTGAAGAGGCTGAAATCCCAGAAGCTGCTCAGTCCACAAGCTGGATATCTTAGCAGTCCCCATCTGGCATTGAAGGTCTGGAGAATTCTTGGAGAGACATGAGTCCCCAGTCCATATTGGAGGGTGAAAAAGCTGTGTCTCATGTCCTCGAAGAATGTCAAAAGCAGCGCCAGCCAGGGTAGGTGCACTTGCCAGTAAGAATTGAAGACAGGCAAAACAACAGTGTTCTCTCTCTCTGTGTCTCTCTGTCTCTCTGTCTTTTCTTTTTGTCTTATTACTAAGTTCTCAAGTTTTATATCTGAAGTATAATTTCTCAGGTCTTACTGATTATTTATTTCTGGTTATACTTTCCCTTTGGATGCCCAAGGCCACACAGTTAGCCCAGATTAACCAAGGTTTTTGTTTTCTCGAGGTCAGTTGACGATCTGGTCCTCAGAGGTCACTCGGGATTTTTTTTTTTGTGGGGGGAGGTGGGAGCCCCTGGCTCCCTTCAGCTGGAAAGGGAACTTTTGATGAAGACCATTTGTCAGGTACTTCGTCAGTAGTTTTCAAGATCTTAAAGAATTTGGAAGTCTAGAGTGCCATTTAGTGGGCATTTAGTGGGCATTTAGTGGGCATTTCCTTACTGTCCAGAGGGTACTGAAGCCAAGAAGAAGTACAGAGCCAGGAGAGTCAGGACTGCTTGGAATGAGAGGAACACATAGTTAGAGATAGAGAGAAGAAAATGAGCTAGTTTGGATAAGGAAGTAGAAGAGGGAGATGAGGTAACGAGTCTCAGAACGACAAGTCATTAAGATGGAGGAGGAAGAGAGAAGGAGATGGAAGAGAGAAGGAGGAGGAGAAGGAAGGTGGAGGGAGAGGATTGCCAGCTTCTCTATGCTAGCTGGGAATGTTGAGTTTTGGATCAGGTTTATGTGCTGCTTTGGGATGGACTTTCTCAGCTCTCACCCTGAGACCATCTTCTCCCACTGGGTCTCAGTGGTGTCCTGTACGTTTAAGGAAACGTAAGGGAGCTCAAGACACTGGGTGATCAGCCCCTTACATGTGTCTTCCCGAATGAGCCAAAAAGTTCCTTCTAACCCAGGACTGGGGTATGTTAGTAGGATGTTGCCTATGAGGCCATTGTAGGTCCTGGGGGATGCCCCCTGAGACCAGCACCCCACAAGGGCACAGGGAACAAGTGCCTCTTGTCTTCGAAGCCTCTATGATGAGGCCCTCATAAAGTTCCTGAGTGAAGGGAATGGAGAGAGAGAGAGAGAGAGAGAGAGAGAGAGAGAGAGAGAGAGAAAGATGGCCACCTGAATGAGAAGAAAGTGACTGGCCAGAATGAGTGAAGGGAAGGGGGGAGGGAGGGAGGGAGGGAGGGAGG
>VZQC01004570.1:183054-301305 GCA_009823505.1 Rhizomys pruinosus
TCTCTCTCTCTCTCTCTCTCTCTCTCTCTCTCTCTCTCTCTCTCTCTCTCTCTCTTTCTCTCTCTCTCTCTCTCTCTCTCTCTCTCTCTCTCTCTCTCTCCACCCTCCTTCTCTCCCTTCCTTACTCCCCCTCCCCACGGGGAATTTCCTACTGGAACTTGACATCATTAGAGAAGGCAGTTGGGAAGGGAGGATGAATGTAACATGGGAGAACAAGAACAGCTGGAAGGAAGCCATAGGCATGAATTGTAGTACTTGAGAATAAAATGAACCCCATGTTGCTTCTTGTTGCCTTTGACCTTGGTGGTATGGATGTCCTGCAGAAATGCAATCCTTCATCACAAAACTAAGTGTATATCTCACTCAGAAGTTAAACAACTGAAGGATCCAGGGGAAAGTGAAGCAGTTGTAGGCCTAGCAGGTACTTCACAGTAATAGGGTGAGACAACTGGTAATTGTCAATGTGTAAGCTACAAAATGTCAGATGCACCATGTCCATCTAGATCTCCTATAACAAGCTTTCTTTGAGATATTCATCAGACACATAGGAAAGGGAATTCTGAAAACTAATCAACCTAGCCAAGATGATACATCATAAATCCATCACGCATATAGCAGCTAATGAGTTCAATTTTATATGTTAATAATTTGAAATAAAATAAGATAATCACATCTCCCAAGGCTCAAGGCTCTGTTTAGTTATTTTAGTTCCACAGCCAGCCCAAAGATAGTCAAAAGATCCTTTCAATCATCTAACATTCTCTTTGAGAGATAAATTTATGAATATTTAAAGTTTTTCTTTATATTTTTCTGTAGTTTATAATTTTCTCCACATAACCACATGCAATAGTTATAATTTGAAATAATATTTTCATTAATTATTTATTTAGAGATGAGATCTCATTATGTAGACAAGATCTTCCTATCTCAGCCTCTCAGGACCTAGGAAAAATATTAAGATTTTAGGGATCAGACCATGAGCCTAAGGGAGATTGTGCATTCCGTGAACAACCTAAAAGCATCCTGATTAGATGTCCATTTTACTTTCTTCACTGAAACATCACTGGTCCTGGCTTTATACAAAAACTTATGAAACTTAAGTTCTTTTTTATGTGCATGATTATTTTGTCTTTACATTGTACCTGTGCCATGCAGTGCCTGTGGAGGCTGGAAAAGGGCACTGGATCCCCTGGAACTGTCATTAATAAATGATTGTTATCCAGAATGTAAGTGCTGGACACTGATACAGCATCTTCTGCAAGAGCGGTCAATGCTCTCAACTGCTGAGCCATTTCTCCAACGTGAAACCCAAGTTCTTAAGCTGTGGTCACAATATTTTTCTGAAGCTCTCTGACTGTCTACTCACATGCTCCTAAAGTTATCCCACAGAAACTTTCAAAACTGGAAGCAAATAGCATAAAGAAAGAATAGAGGGGCTGGAGAGATGGCTCAGTGTTTAAGAGCACTGGCTGCTCTTGCAGAGGACCCAGGTTAGGTTCCCAGCATTCACATGCTGGATAACAATCATCCATTAATGACAGTTCCAGGGGGAATCCGATGCCCTCTTCTGACCTCTGTGGGCACTGCATGGCATGGGTGCACTTACATACACACAGGCAATATACTCATATACATAAAATTTAAAATATAATAAGTCAAATATTTTAAATGAAATCGAAGTGAAAGTATCACACATAATGGGAAAAAATCATTTTTAGACAACTCACTGGGACAAAGAGGACTGGAGAACAACAGTGTACTAATGAGTGACTTGTGTATTATTCTTGACAGTTTCATAGTACAGCCTAGTATGCGGACGGCATGACTTATTGAAGGTCTTCACTAAATAGTGTGAAAGACTCACATCATATGGTTGTTATGAGGGCTAAATAACAATATTTATGTACTACCTTGTTGTTGCAATGCTATTTAAATGCTTTTTAATGAAAAGCTCTCCCTTTGGGAACTCTTATAAGAAAAATAAATGCCCATGAATATGTACATAAAATTGTATTTTATTTTAAGAAATGAATAGATACCTCCCCCAAATCTATCTCATAGATCTTAAGGGAGGGATGGCCCATAAACCACTGAAATAGTTAGGCCAGGTTCTGGAAGATGAAGGACTGAGGGGATACGTGAAGCTGCAGGAAGAGCGAGAGTTAGGGCCTTGGAGAAGCAAGAACACATTTAATCTTCTTGTCACTGTGGCCAAAGACCACCGAGAATGGCTGACCATTTTCTCTTTGGGAAGTTCCATCAGATAAGGGCTAAACTTTTCTTTAGTGGTGTCATTATTCATCTTTTAATAAATATGTTACATAAGAGTACTTACTGAGCAATGTGATGTGAGACAGTCACAAGTCAAGTAAACATGCCTTGCATATCTTTCCTTTTAAGGGGTATTTTGATATGGACAACTATTCATAATTGCAAACAATTTTAGATTTTTACATACAGACTTTGGTATTTCTTTCATTATTTCCAAGAAATTTGACTGTCACAATAACCTAAAAAGGCTCATGCCTTTAATCCCAGCACTAGGGAGGCAGAGGCAGATCAATCTTTGTGAAATGGAGGCCCACTTGGCCTATATAGGGAGTTCCAGGTCAACTGAGGACACAGGAGGATCCTCTCTCCAGAAACCCCACAAAAATTCTAAATAACTGAACCCAGGTTCTTTGCAAGAGCAACTAGTGTTCTTAACTGCTGAGTCATCTCTCCTGCCCTGTTAATGGTATTTTAACATACAATGATTAGGCATAAATAAATATGTTTTGATACTAAGCACTAATACTGCTTCTTTGACAATTTTGGCTGACTGCAGACCCAATGATATCAAACTTCTCTATGGCTAAATCTTTTGACTCAGAGCTGTATCCTCACAGAAAATGGGGATGATTTGAGTTTCATCTCTTTTGTAGGTATTAGAGGAAATAGGTCATGTTAGAGTAAGAGAAGAGCCATAGTAGAGATGGAAGTTTCCTGGGAGACCCATACAGCATATGGGTAGACAGGCTGGAGGTGTAGCCTCACAATCAGGCACTAAAATTTGATCAAGATATATATGTTGGGTAGGGTGTGATGATACATACCTGAAATCCCAGCACTTGGGAGACTAGAATAGGAGGGTAGTGAGTTTAAGGGGTAGCCTAGGCTACAGAGGGTAACTAACCCTGTCTAAAAACAGAAATGTAAATAAAAAGAAAAAAAAAAACAGTAGACGTAGACTTCAATTACAGGCAGAGCTTGCCTCTTTGATGATAGACCTTACAGAACTCCCAGTACTCCTCACCAGGATTGTGATGTACTTTGATGAAAGGAGGGAATCTAGTGAATTAAAGCTAGACAACTTAAAATTGCTATATTTTCTTTTTTATTCCTTTTTGGCACTTTCCCCCTTTGGGAAACCAGTAACTCAGTAATGCACATCTATTCACTTTTTTCCTATCTCTTAGAATTTTCAGTATAATATTCACATTACCGGTCCTGGTCTGACATAGAAATATGCTCTCTGCCCCAATGCCTTACATGTCCCTGAGTACCAGCCTGGGTTTCTCAGGGGCTCTCCCCCATTCATTTCCCACTTAAAATAAAGACATGCTTGTCACTTCGAATGAGTCATATGTTTTAAATTCATGTCACCCACAGGAGACAAAATATACCCATTGTTAAAGTGATTCATAAAGAAAGGAAAAAAAATAATTTTTCTTTGGAAACCTACGAAGCAAATCATAAAGTATTATTCATTTATTTGTCTTGATTTAAATCCATAAATAAAAGTATTATAATAGGTCTATGAAAATTACTTAATATGACTCTGATGATTTCTTAAACCAAATCCATATATTCCAATTATAGTGAGCATTCATTTAGAATGGAAGTCAAACAGAACCAGAAGAATCAGAAATGCAAGACAATAACCTCTTGGATGGAGAGTCTTTCCCTGTGTCACCTCCTTGGCACTTTTGTAAATGTTATTCCCACCACCTCCTAAACACGGTGTCACATGGCTTAGTGTAGTCCCATACTGCCATGTGATTGTCTTACTGTCATTGCCTCTCCAATTTAATGTATCCAAGAAATCAGCTCCCATATAATTGTGATACTTGATCTTTTCTTGAACTTAATAGTATTTGCTGCTAACATTGGTTAACTAATTCAAGTGAAAAGCTTCAGTGTATTCATCTCCTGTTGCAGTTCTAACAAATTACCATAAATGCTGTGGGTGAGAATTTGTTATCTTATATTTCCAGAGGTCAAAAATCTACTACATAATTTACCAGTCTAAAATCAAGTTGATGATAAGCTAGCTATGTTCCTCTCTGGAGGATCTAGCAAAGAATCCAGTTCCTGTTTGAGTTACTGGTAAACTGAGGTTCCTTGCAACTGTAAGACTAAGTTCCCTGTTGTTTTGCTGGCTGTAGACTGAAAGCCATTCTGATTCTCGCAGTCATTTCTTGCCTCATGTCTCATTCCTCTGCCTTCAAAGTCAGCAATGATGGGATAAAGTAGGGGAGTTCTTATATGCCATCATTCTGACTCACTTGCTCTGTGCATTTTTAAGCCTCTCATTATTTGACTGTGTTTACCCAGTCAAATATGACCATCTTGTGGTCCTTCATATTAATTACATTTACAAAGTCCTTTCTGCCATGTAAGTTCTAACTTTTTTTTATTTATACAGATAGAGGAAAAACAAGGGATGCTAAAATATTACCATTTATGTCTATGTGGTTTTTATTTTCTTCTTATCTGTTATTTCTGGAGTGTCTCCAATAAGCATGTATTAATTTTAAGATATATTTCTTTTTTTTTTTATGTGTGTGTGTACTATGTGCATGGCGGTACTAATGGGGGCCAAAAAGGGGTACTGTATCATTTGGAACTGGAGTTACAGGCGGGGTGTTAGGAACTGAACATGGGTCCTCTGTAAGAGCAGCAAGCACTCTTAACCACTGAAATGTCACTCCTGCCCCCAGCTGAATTATTCTTCACAGAAAAAATTGAATTACTTTTCTTTTAAGGGATCTGAACATTTTCTCAAAACAAATAACTCGGTAACTTGTAATTTACACATTTGAGGTGGCTGATCTAGTCCAACTCGTAAGAAGGTGATGGCATAATAAGGATAAAATCTGTGTTAAAAATAAGCACAGTTGGGGTTAGAGAGATGGCCTAGCAGTTAAGAGCACCGATGCTCTTGCAGAGGACCAGGGTTTGATCCCCAGCACCCACATGGTGGCTGAGGACCATCTTTAACTCCAGTTCCAGGGGAATCCGACACCCTCTTCTGACCTCCACAGCACTGCACGACACTGGTGCACAAACCTACATGCAGACAGTACATTCATACACATACAAAAATAAATAAAAATATAAAAAATAAGCACAGTTAGTAAAATTTAATCCACACAGATGTACTCATTTCTTTTACATACTTAATGAACACTAAACAACGAATTATATTCTTAGCCATCTCTTTAGTTTGAAATGTACCACAGCATTATATAACACAATGTATAGAGCATCATCAGTAATTAAGAATTGGGGGCCTGGTAAGATGTCTCAGTGTGTATGAGTCTTCATTGTGAAAGGAAGAGAACTTGAGTTCACATCTCCATTACATGTCAAAAACCAACATGGTCACATGTGCTTATAACTCCAGTGTTGAGGGGCCAGAAACAGGTAGATCCTGGGAGCTTGCCTGCCAGCTGGCCTTACCAAAACAGAAAGTTTCAGGCTCAGTGAGAGACCCTGTCTCAAAAAGAAAAAAGATAAGGTGAAGCACATATGTATGTATGCATGGGCATCCACCCGCACAAGTCTGCATATTCTCTCTCTCTCTCTCTCTCTCTCTCTCTCTCTCTCTCTCTCCACACACACACACACACGGAGTTAAAATTGGAAGGATTGCTTCACCAAAAAGCTGTCCTTGCAGAAAAATGAAAAGAAATCATCAGTGTGTTGAAAAGAATAGTGAATTAACATGCTGCCCTCTTTTGGTAGTTATTTGCAGCTCAATTTACATTCATTTTCATTAAAAATGTTAATCTCCTACAAATATGTGAGCAAACTAAACTAATACTGAATCACCTTTTCCTTGACAGAAAATGCTGGTAATTACAGTTTGTTGTCACCTTCTGGTAAGTCTTGTTTATTTTTATTTATGGCATATGGTCAGATCCAGCAAAATTGTTTTCCTCTAAGTAGTTGATTAAATTGTCATTAAAAATACACCTTGAAGACCAATAGCAAACATAGACAAGAAGACAGATATTTTGATCTTCCATATTGCTTGGCAAAGCTAGAGAATAAATCACTGGGGAATAAATTTTGAGTTTGCATGATCATAGCTGCTTAAATTTTTCTGTTATGTGTGCTCACAAGTCTGCACAGCATCAAGATCTTAAATGTGCTGAATTTTCTTATACTTACTGGATGAGGGGTTCTCTTCAATATACTCCCCCAGAACTTTCACTGAATGAATATTTTTTCCAAAGGCTTCAAAGTGTTCAGTACTCACTACAATGGGAAGACAAAGAAATTAAAGAGAAATTTATGACTAGAACCTATAAATTGAGACTAATAACTGGAACCATGTGTTCTTAGAGATAAGTGGTCTAACTCCATCCTTAAGCTGGTGACAAAACAAAGCCCAGAGCTGCTAAATAACTTGTCTATGATCTCACAGCTTCTTGCTACACATCATGTACAGGCAGCACATGGCTTCTCTGATTCTGGCTTCTGTTTTCTTCTAGTATGCCACATGTCCCAAAACTGTTGTGAGTCAATTCGCATTCCATTGTTACTTGTATGAAAATTAACTTCTATTGTTTTTCAGCCATTTATTTAAATCAAATACACATGAATAGCAAACATTTATTATGCCCGGAAAGTCTTCAGACATCTCATTCCTCTTAGCATAGGAATGGTTATATTCATGTTCTTTGTGAGGAAACAGCCTCAGAGGAGGAAAACTTGATCATGTTTACTCTGGAACCAGTCTGTCTGTTGGAATTCAAATTTAGTCACCACTCTCCTATCTCCATTGCTAACTTGGGGGTGGGAAAGTGCCTTACTTTCGGTGCCTCAGTTTCCTTCTTTGTAAATTGGGGAGAACAATGGTATCTGCTTCATAGGGTAAAGATAAAGCAAGATACTGCAAACACCTGGTATACGGAAAAAAGACGACTATCATTGCTATGAGTTGTTATGTCTTAGGCCAAAGATTCAAACTGTGGTCGGAAAGCCACCAAAGTCCAAGCTTTTTGTGGCCATGTCACTTTGTTTCCCAGTTATTAAGGTTCTAGGACCCAACACACTAGTGGTTTTTTTTCTAAGTGAATAGCTTTCAGCAAACTCAGTCATGGTAATGTCTGCAGAATCATCTTTGCATGGAATGGTAAGCAGAGCTTTGAGAAAAAAACACTAGTCACACCCTGGGTTCTGGGTGCCCGAGTGGTAGAGCTACACAAACAGGATTGTAGGAATTAATTTCACATCAAGGAAAAAGACAACCATGCCCATGGGCCTCTTCTTTGAATTGTGTCACTATTCATCAACATTCAAAAAATTAATAGTCATTTATTAAAGCACTCTGATCAATTATTTTATTCTGCACCAAAAGCAAAGGAGTCCATATCCACGCTTTGATTTGAATTGCTTAGGACCAGTGTTACTTCACAAGAAACTGTCTTGGTAATTGTTTAAAAGAATAAATATAGTAAGTGACAAAATATGAAGGCAATAATGTGGGACAGACAGACAGGGTGTGTGCATGTGTTTTAGCCAACACATGAGCAGTCTGAGAAAGGCCAGCCAAGTGCCGTGACACACCCAAATTTTGTCCATACCAGCTGAAAATCAAGCTCCCTACTACTGTAAGTCTTGTTTTAGTTATAAATGTTTGTATTTTCCCTCATGTTTAGGTAGAGGTCAAGGCACTGGATCTTTTAAATATTTAAATATGGGAAATGTGTGTAGTAGATTGATTTCCTAGCATAAGTGAAGTCATTCCACAGGAAATTTATAACTTGATTGATTTTCTTAAAAGCAGCTGTGTTTTAAAATAGCTTACCAGGAAAATTGGTTAGGTAGTACAGAGTACAGTGTTGATTAGTGTATCTATAAATCTATATATATATATATATATATATCTCTATATATACATGTGGGTGTGTGTGTCATGGTGTCATTATAAAAGAATGGAGCTAATGTGATAATATATTCATGGCTATAGTTCATTATTTTAAATGTTTTTTTCTAGAACTTTCTTGATGGAAGAAAAAAAATGTAGCATTGGTTTTACTTTGGTGTAGTTCCTAACTTATTCCCATGATATTCAAAAAGGTAGTGATAGGGTTCATGATCAGGAGACTCATAGAACATTTTCTACTTTATATAATTGTATCTCAAAAATTCCAACTCCTTAGAATTTAATTAATATTTGTTTCAAGCCAGGTCTACAGTAAGACCCTATCTCAAAAAGTAATTGTTTCAAAATATTTGTGTTTTTTTTTCTCTCTCTCTCCTACAGTGGAATCATCTCTTGTCAGTCTTGTCCACTACTCCAGTGGTACTCCAGGCAAGATTTTGAAAAACTTTAAACCTAGATATAGACCAATTTGTTAAGATTTTGTTGTAATTATACCTCTGTATTGTTTTTCTCCTTGGGGAAAAAGAGGTACCTAAATGGTAAGAATTTTTCTAAAGCAAGCAAAAATTGATAACCCTTAATATGAATATAAAGAATGGTGTAGAAGATTTCCATCTCTAAATGAATGTCTGGATCCACTGAGTAATCTCATGTAATCCAATACTTCAAAACAAAGGCAAAACCTGTTACCGTATGAGAGTCCCTTCTGCTTAATTGATCAAACTCTTAGGATCATGAAAGGAAGACATCCCTCTACCACTGTAACTGTTCTAGGAAGGAAAAGAAATATTGATCACACCTTAAGTACTCCACTGCACTTGCTCCCCAACACAATGCCAGCAAGCTTGACATGACAGACTGTTTAAATATGAAAAGTGCATCCAATGACTTCACTATGATTCAGCATGGATGTGGAGATACAGGGCTCCAAAAACAGCCTTTTTATAGATGATTTTTATCGATTTTTAAATGGCATAAAGTGGGAAAAAGTTGGCTTCTCGTCATCTTAGAGAAAAGGACAGACAACTTTACTATATCTCAGAGAGGTAAAGAGAAAAATTCTGTGTCTCCTCCCCCATTTGAGAGTAGATGGCCTTTTATCTTACTATGGTCCAACTCCAACACTTTTCAGAATCTCTTAAAATAAAATTCCACCATGTGGTTGGTAGTTAAGGAGCTACGTAACCATAAATGTAGCTCATAAATGATGGAATCGGGTTTAAATTTGGATTTAGTCCAATGGGAAAAGCCAACAGTTACCATTTTTATGTGTAATTTCTTTGTACAATGAAAGGATTATCTTCAGTTTAGCTTTGGCAGCAGTTTATTCCATTGCGGATGTGTGTGGTGGTATATATAGAAGTATTTTGTATATGATAATGTATGATGTTTGTTTAGTTTTTTGTTGGTTTGTTTGTTGAGTTTTCACTCTGTAGCCCAGGCTGGCCCTAAACTCATGAGACCCAGTCTTGGCTTCTGAGTGTTGAGATGATAGGCATATGCCACTATGCCTGCCTCATGCCATTTTTTTCCCTAAAATTTCATCTCAAATAGTAAATTCTATAATGCTTTTCATTTAAAGGAATACCAATAGAATGTGGGTTTTATTAATAATATTTTATATCAAATAGGATCAAAATGAGCTTTTTCCAAAAGTTGGTAATGTTTAAGAACTCTAATATTAAGCTAGAATTATTTAAACCTCCTTTATAAAAATGACACTGAGTGTAGTGATGAACATCTTTAATTCCAGCATTTGAGAGGCTGGAATTAAATCTCATAGTTCCCTGTGAGATTGAGGCCAATCTGAGATAATCTACATAGTGACTTCTAAGCCAGCTACATAGTGAGGGGCTATATAGTGAGGCCCTGTCTCAAAAAACAAAAACAAAAGGAATGTACCACTGGTAAAGATATACTAACCATCTGCAGGGCTATTAAAGTTGTTATTCATGGGGCTAGAGAGATGGCTCAGTGGTAAAAATCATTGGTTGTTCTTGCAGAGGACCCGGGTTCAATTTCCTGCACCCACATGGTGGCTACCGACTGTCCGTAACTCCAGTTCCAGGGAATCAGATGCCCTCTTCTGATTCTGATGCCCATGGTCATTGCACAACACAGGTGCACTTACACATATGCAGGCGATACACTCATACATACAAAAATAAAAATAATAAATAAAATATTATTTTTATTGAAGTTTTGTGCATTTCATACAACATTTCCCAATCAAATCTAGGCTCATTCCCCCTTCCTTGCCCCCCCCACCTCACCAGAGCTCATGCATTCTGCCATACATATCAAGCATCTTTTTCTCAGTCTTTTTTAAAAATTTTCAATGCAGAAGTTTACTGTTTTGGGCAGAAGTTTACTGCTTCAGTCAGTTCTTTGACCCAGTCTTCTTTGTTGTTGTTGTTGTTCCTTCCAATTTGTATGATTTCAAAATATGCATATATACACAACACGCATATACAAAAATTGTGACATCTGAAAATAAACTATAGGTTAATTCTAAAACATGTTTAGAGATTCACAGTTTGACAGAAGAGTTGTATGCAGGTAAAGAAAAAATATTACTTTACATTCCTACATTAAATAGCAAGTTGATGAGTAACATCAGGTGTTATATTTACTAAAAGAGAAAGAAAAAAAGAATTACTCAGTTTGCCTTACAAATAGAGATTTGGTGCTAGGATCCACAAATGAGGAATACCATATATCATTTGTTTTTCTGGTACTGTGTTACTTCACTTAGCATAATGGCTTTTAGTTTCATCCATTTACCTGGAAAGTTCATGATGTCGTCTTTCTTTACTACTGCATAGAATTCCATTGTGTAGATGTACCACATTTTCTTTATCTACTCGTTGGTTGAAGGACATGAGTTGGTTCCAGCTCTTTGCTATTGTGACTAGAGCTGCAATGCACATAGATGTGCATGTATCTCTGTGATAGGATGAATCTTGTGGGTATAAAGTTCATATGGAAAAACAAAAGACCCCGGATAGCCAAAGCAATCTTGAGTAAAAACAGCAATGCAGGGGGGGTTACTATACCAGATTTCCAACTATATTACAGGGTTATAGTTATAAAAACAGCCTAGTATTGACACAAAAACAGACCCATAGATCAATGGAACAAAATTGAAGGTCCAAACTTAAGCACATGCAGTTTTAGCCACCTCATATTTAACAAAGGGGCCAAGAAGACTGAATGGAAGAAAGACAGCATCTTCAGCAATTAGTGTTGGCAAAACTAGATCACCACTTATAGAAGAATAAAATTAAACTCCTACCTCTCACCCTGTATAAAAAATCAACTCAAAATGGATCAAAGACCTCAATATGAAATCCAAAACTCTGAAGGTGATAGAAGAAAACATTGGTAGTAACCTACAAGACATAGGCGTAGGAAAAGACTTTCTAAATCAGACAGCAGCTGCACAGGAAATAAGGTCAACAACTGACAAGTGGGATTTTACTAAACTCAAAATCTTCTGTACAGCGAAAGAAACAAAGAAGTGAAGAGAAAATCCACAGAGTGGGAGGAAAACTTCACCAGTGATACATCTGACAGAGCACTAACATTCAGAGGATATAAACTACTCAAAAAATGAAGGAATGGGGCTGGAGAGACAGCCTAGCTGTTAAGAGCGCTGAGTGCTCTTGCAGAGGACCCGAGTTTGATTCCCAGCACTCACATGGTGGCTGAGAACCGTCTTTAACTCCAGTTCCAGGGGAATCCGACACCCTATTCTGACCTCCGCGGCATTGCGCAACACGGGGTGCACAAACCAACATGCAGACAGTACACTCATATACATAAAAATAAATAAAAAATTTAAAAAATGAAGGAGCAAGAAATCAAATGACTCACTCAAAAGATAGAATAAAGAGCTGAACAGAGACCTCACAAATGAAGAAGTAAAGATGGCTGAGAAATATCTTAAAAAGTTTTCATCATTGCTAATAATTAAGGAAATGCAAATTAAAACCACTTTAAGATTTCATCTGACTTTGGTAAGACTGGCTATTATCAAGAAAACAAAAGATGCCAAACGCTGGAGAGGCTGTGAGGAAAGAGGAACACTCATCCACTGCTGGTGGGAATGCAAACTCCTGCAATCCCTCTGGAAAGCAGTGTGAAGAATTCTTTAAAAAATTAAAAGACTCAAAATGAGCCTACCACCTGACCCAGTCATACCATTCCTGGGTATAAATAAAATATTTTAAAAGTTGTCATTCATATTAGAAAGCTTATATCCATTAGGGACTTCTCAGTAACACAGAAGGAAGGGAAACAGGCTATTCTTTTTAACTGTTTTATTAATTTTTTGAGAATTTCATAATATGCATTTTGATCATATTCACCCCATTCCCTCTCCAGCTCTTCCCAGATCCATCCCCATCTTCCCAACCCCTCCCTCCCAACTTCACATCTTCTTTTTTTAGAACTCATTGAGTCCAGTTTGTGATACCCATATACCGATGTGGAGCTACCCACTGGAGCATGGTGGACCTACCAGGGCCACGCCCTTAAAGAAAACTGAGTCCCCCTCTCTTAGGAAGCATCAACTGTCAGTAACTACTCAGATAAGGGTGGGAGCTCATGAACCACTTCCCATTCATGCTGGAATTTTGGCTGGTTTGATCTTGTGCAGGTCTTATGCAAGCAACCACAGTGACTGTGAGCTCATGAATGCAGTGGCCCTGTCATGTCCAGAAGACACTATGTCCATCCTATCCTCCCCAAACTCTGGCTCCTGCATTTTTTGACCCTTTCTTCCATGATGGGACAAAATACTAAGTAATATAAATGAGTGTATTTAGGTCTAATAAATATGGGAATGTTGCTATGTGTTGTGGACATAACTTGCCTTCAGGAAACACATCTTGAAAAAATGAATGTGTGCTCAACAGTTATTTCTTTGGCTGGAGAATGGATAGTGGAGAAGGGGATGGGTTAGACAGTGCATTCACTAGCACCACAGGTATATCAAACTTGTAGAATGGAAAAGTGAAGTGTTTAAGGAAACTGGGAATACTCAGTTTGTTAACCATGCCAGTGATTACATTACTTTTTATTATTTCAGATGCTACTTCAGAAGTGCTATCTACTTTAAACAAAACAGGTAATATATAATTACTTCCAAATGTCATAGCTCATCTTCTATGGCTTCTTGAGTTTCTCACTTGTGATCTATCGGGGAAGAAAAGAAACAAGATTCTTTTGTTTCTTTGCTTACTTTCCTCTGTGTTCAACTATTGATTTATTTCACTTTTGACTATCATTGAGCTATCATTCTATTGTCACTACATACCTAAACTTCCTAACTATTGTGGCCATAGTACTCTATTTAAAATAACATTTGTTATTTTCTGTATATCATAGCAATACATATGAGCTCATAAAAAGAAGAATATAGGGAAATACAAAGAAGAAACTAGAGATCATCTTTAATGCTACTTTACCAAGACTATTACTGTTAGTAATTTGGTATATTTTCATTTGCTATCATATATATATATATATATATATATATATATACNAGCTTCCCAACATGGCTGCTGAGAAAACCGTCTTTAACCAATCCAGGACAGTTCCAGGGGAATATCCGACCACCCTCTTTTCTTGACCTCCGCGGGCATTGGCGCAAAAACACGGGGTGCACACAAAACACCAAAGCAGACCCCAGTACACTCCATATACATAAATAAATAAATTAAAAAATTTAAAAACAAAATGAAGAGCAAAAGAACTCAAAATGACTTTCCACTCACAAGTAGAAATTAAAGAGCTGAAACAGAGACCTCACAAATGAGAAGTTAGAGATGGTTGAGAAATATCTTAAAAAGTTTCAATCATTGCTACTAATTAGGACAATGCAAAATTCAAACCACTTTAAGATTTATCATTTCTGGACTTTGGATAAGATGGCTATTATCAAAAAAAAAAAAGATGCAAAACGCTGGAGAGGCACCCTGTTGTGAGGAACAAAAGAGGGAACAATTCATCCCACTTGCTTGCGGTGGGATGATGCAAACTCCTGCAATCCACTTCTGGAAAGGCAATGTGTGAAAGGATTCTTTTAAAAAATTAAAAGACCAAAATGAAAAAAAAAAATGAGCCATACCACCTGAACCCGTCATACATTTCCTGGGTGTATGTACAATTAAAATTATTTGTAAAAGTGCTCATATATTAGAAAGCTTATATACCATAGGGATCTTCTCAGTACACACAGAAGGAAGGGAAAACAGGCTATTCTTTTAACTGTTTTATTAATTTTTTGAGAATTTCTTCATAATATTGAATTTGATCATATTCACCCCATTCCCTCTTCCAGCCTTCCCGATTCCATCTCACCAATCTTCCCAAACCCCCCCTCCCTCCCAACTTCAACAATTTTTTTTTTTAGAACTTCATTGAGTCCAGTTTTTGTGATACCCATATACCGATGTGGGGAGCACCCAGCTGGAGCATGGTGGACCTACCAGGGTGGCCACGCCCTTAAAAGAAAACTGAGTCCCCCTCTCTTAGGAAGCATCAACTGTCAGTAACTACTCAGATAAGGGTGGGAGCTCATGAACCACTTCCCATTCATGCTGGTTAATTTTGGCTGGTTTGATCTTTTGTGCAGGTCTTTATTGCAAGCAAACCACCAGCTTACTGTAGTTCATGAGTGCAGTGGCCAGTCATGTCCCAAGGACAGGACCCACTATGTCCCATCCTTCCTCTCCCAAACTCTGGCTCCTGCATTTTTTTGACCCTTTCTTTCCATTGATGGGACAAAAATTACTTAAGTAATTATAAATGAGTGTATTTAGGGTCTAATAAATATGGATGTTTGGCTATGTGTTGGGACATAAACTTCGGCCTTCAGGGAACACACATCTTGAAAAAAAATGAAATGTGTGCCTCAACAGTTATTTCTTTGGCTGGAGAATGGATAGTGGAGAAGGGGATGGGTTAGACAGTGCATTCACTAGCACCACAGGTATATCAAACTTGTAGAATGGAAAAGTGAAGTGTTTAAGGAAACTGGGAATACTCAGTTTTGTTTAACCATTGCCAGTGATTACATTACTTTTTATTATTTCAGATTGCTACTTTCAGAAAGTGCTATCTAACTTTAAAACAAAACAGGGAATTATAATTACTTCCAACCTGTCATAGCTCATCTTCTATGGCTTCTTGAGTTTCTCACTTGTGATCTAATCGGGGAAAGGTGGGGGGAGCAAAAAAGAAAAACAAGATTTCTTTTGTTCTTTTGCTTACTTTCCTCTGTGTTCAACTATTATTTATTTCACTTTTGACTATCATTGAAGCTATCCATTCTATTGTCACTCACATACCTAAACTTCCTAACTATTGTGGCCATGTAACTCTATATATAAAATAACATTCTTTATTTTCTGTATTATACTATAGCATACATAGGCTCCATAAAACATGACGAAATATAGGGAAATACAAGAAGAAGAAAAACCTAGGATCATCTTTTAATGCTACTTTACCAAGGGACTATTACTGTTAGTAATTTGGTATAATTTTATTTGCCTATCATATTATTATATATATAACTATATAATATATATATATATATATCCCATGTCTATATCTTTTTCAAAAGAGTCATAATTTACATAGATTTTTATATCTTTCTCTTTTGACTTACTATTAAATTAAGTATTTGCCAGTGTCCCTTGCTATTAATGACTTGATGATACTCCATTGTATGCCATATGTGTTGAACATTAAGGTTGTTTGTATTTTTTTAGTTGTTTGTATTTTTTAATAGAAGTTGTTACAGTGAACATCCTGATGTCATCCTGAATGCTATCTTTGCACTCATCCTTGATTTCTATAGGATACATTCCAAGGACTGGACATAATGGGTCAGCAATATGAATGTTTTAAGGCCCTGCATTCCTACTGCCCAATAACTTTCTAGAAAAATTTTATCTAGAAATAGCCCTACCAGCAGTGAAAGAAAATGGCTGTGTCACTGTACCTTTGCTGAGGCTACATTATTTATTAACAAATCTTGTTTTCAATTCCTTAGGTTTCATTTTTTCCCCATAGTTATTAGTGAAGTTAAATTTTTTTCTGATTTTAGCTTCTAAAATCATAATTATGTTTTATTTACTATGGAAAGGAAAATAGTAAAGCAAAAGTAACATATTTAAGGGATTGATAATGATAATGAAAAATGGTATCCATGTCTATAATTACCACAAACCATTGCCCATGAGTCACACACTGAAATGAACTTATCAGTAACGCACACAAACTTTTCTGAAAATATCCATTTAGAATCATTATTCTTCATTGTGCCTCCAAGCTCTAAGCCTAGTCTTTCCTTCAGAATTTGCCTGTCTGCCTTAGGAGACAAAATTGTTGTATAAATCTGTGCCTTGAATGGGGCCTCTTATACTTGGCAATCCTTCCAGCAAATATTTCTGAACCTGGTCCTCCATCATCTGTGGAATGGTCCAGTGGCTTTGTCTCCAAATTGCTTTGGAAATATATCCCTAAGGTTTGCTTTTTTAGAACACATTAATATTTACCTGTTAATCCCTAACTTGAACAGTCCTGGTTGTACTGTGAGCTTGTTATGCAACAGTTATTGGATGGGCTTGACTTCTCTGAGAACAGTTTTATCTGCCAGTACAATGAGGATAGTAGTGTCTTAACTCTGAAAGAAGTCAGAATGCTTGTAGACTATAGTAGCAATATTTTAGATCCCATGTGTACTAATTCACACTGATTTTTTTATACTAAATCACCTGTTCTTTGAAACCTGTTATCTTAAGATCCTGCTTATGACTTTGTTTTGCCATCTGAAGTATAAATTCACATTTGTTGGTATAGCAGTAGTGCTGGAAATGAAAGTAGAATTACACAAGCAATAGAATGTGTAATTGGTGTGATCTAACTGGGTAAATATTAGATGCCAAGTCTCAGACCCACCCTAGGCCAATGCTGCTGCATGTTCTGTGAATGAGAGATTCTAATTCATTCTGCTGCTGAGATGAACAATGGTGTCTTCAAGATGTCAACGGTGTGATTTTCTTAGCACTTCACTACAAACAAAACCATACTCATGGCAAATTGTTTTTACAAAAACAGCAACAATTCTGCTCTAATATTTAAATTGCTTCTTTGCAGAAAAAACTAAAATCACTATAGTAAAAACCTTCAATGCATCAGGTATGACTTATTATCAATATCAAGACTTTCTTTTTATAACTGAAGTAAAATTAAACAAATGGCTGGTATTTATTATTTCTTTCTCTTTTCTTCTACTTAAAAAAATAAAATCTGTTCGTAAAGAATAGTTATATATGTGCTAGGTACTTAAATTGTACTCAGTGTTTTGGTCTGTATAATAAACTTCAGGCACAACTGCATATCCTCAGGAATCTTCTAGTATGAGGGGAAGACAAGGCAAACAGGTAACTGACATGAAATGCATACAGATAGAGTCAAGGATTCTACCAGTTTTGTTGTTTGTTTGGGAGTCAGGATTTAACCCAGAGCCTCTAACATGCAAAGACCATGCTCTACCACCAAGCTACATCCCTGAGCCCACAAGTATTTCTAACACAGTTAAGATAGCAAAAGAACTTCTTAACAAATGTTCTTATTAACAAAAGAACTGAGGATTAAATCTTGAACATTTTGAATGAAGAAGTGTTATGGTTTTAAGTACCTGGTGCAAGAGTAGGAACACAAGACATACTTAAGAAAGGCTTTTCATTGATTTCAGTGGGCCAGATCTGGATTGCTGCCTATATTGCAAATAAAGTTTTATTGGAACACTGACATGCACATTTGTTTAAATATTTCCTATGACTAATTCTCTGCTGCAGACTTGAATAGTTGCAACAGAAACTACCTGACCACAAGACCTTAAATATTTACTATCAGATAAATATTTTTCATTCAGGATTTAAAGAATGATCTGTGGCCATTTACTAGGGGAAGGATGGGAATTATAGATAACAGCCTACAATTGGGAAAATTTTAATATGAAAGAGCAGCAAAAATATACATCACTGGTAATGGGGGTACAGATGAAATATGGAGGAAAAAGAGTCGAAGACAAGCTAGCAAACAATGGCCCAGTGGTTTAAAGGCCTTTGAAAGCATTGCTACCCACCCTCTATGTATTGATAATATTTTCATGGCATACATGAAAATATTCTAAATATATACATATATGTATATGTATTATAATATTTTATATATACATATATATGAAAATACATTTGAAATCTAGTCTTTCTTTTTAGGTATGGGTAACCCTGCTGTGAAATCCACATGTACAGTAATTTGGGTGTTAGAATTCAGTTTGTTCACAGAATCTAAATTCTTAGCTGAAGTGTGACATGCATACATCTATGAATCATTCTGACAGAAACCATATCACATACACTAAATCAAATTATAGTTTTGATTTGCATCCAAACTAGTTTCTCAGAGAAACAAGCTCATAATATAGAATGAAAATTAACTCACATTTGAGCATTGCATGTATAACTCTGATCCAAGAAGACCTAAAAAGAACACCAAAATATCGCTTAATATAATAACCTTTTACTCTTGACAGTTTACTTAGTACCTCTCAGCATTTGCCTCCCCAACTCCCCATTTTCTATGGATTTCTTACTTGTTACCAAAAGGAAGCAGTTAATGAAGCTAAGATTCTTATAGAAGTAAACTTTGAGCTCTTTTCAAATAAAAATCAAACCAGAGATGCACTTCTCCTTTCACATTAATCTATATAAAGTTAGTTGGGGTTTTTGTTGCTGTTCTAACATGACTCATTTCCTGTCCCATTCATCTCTGCCTCCTTTGTTTGCCTATATGGTCTGGTATCCTGGCCATCACTCTACCATTTTATTTCCTGGCTGGTATCACCCACTAGAGTGTAAGCTCCTTGAGGGCAGGTTCTGTATGTATAATCTTTCAAATCCTAGAAAGTAGAGTAAGTACTCATCAAATATGATTTGAATTGTGTAATTATTGTGCATGGCATTACTGTTATTTCATGCATGCATTTTCATAGAGCTAAGACCAAAATTAGAGTCTTCTAGGACTCTCCTACCTAGGAAGGGAAGGAGGATCTATATGATTCAGAGGTAGCCCACTTAAAGTCTCTAGACATGATATGTTTCCATGGTGCTATATATACTGGACAGAAAGGGGATTAATTGGAAATGGGACAAAGAAAGTTCAAAGAAGAGTTGGAGGACAGACAATGATATACTAAAGAATAGAGCCACACTCCATAGGTGCTCATCTAAATGAAAACTCACTCCTTTAGTCTTTGTGGAATTCATCCAGCCAATGCTAGCTAGCCTTTTCATATTTTTAGTCTACATATCTTCATTTCTAAATTTTCCTGAAAGTATAGTGTTCAAATGCAAGTATTAACATGCTTAACCAGGTGGATTTCTTTTTCTTACAGGAGTTAAATCCCAGAGAAATATCTGCAATTTGTCATCTATTTGCAATGACTCAGGTCAGTTCTAGTGCACATTGCATATTCCCATATACATTTGTTTCATAGAGAAAAATGCTCTGTTTTTCTCCTGGTATGTATGTCTGTGCCTTTCTGACTTGTCTCTTTTCATTCTACCTGGATACCATGAGCCCCTAACAAAAGCAAAAGCAACTTATAAAATGGGCTAAAATTTTCTTTCCATTATCCTGTCAGAGAAGACAGATAAACTTAACACAAAGCATGGAGTTCTACAACAAATGTTTTCACTCTATCTTGAAATCCATAATTACTTATCCTTAGAACTAATCCATGAATATAATTACTAAGAAAATTATTATTGGATATTAAAAGTTACTTTTTATATGTAAATCCCTCAGACTTTTCCTTAGGAACTTAAGCTTAGAAACAGGGTACTGTACTTTGCTAAGAATAAAACAAACCAGACTTCTAGAATGTTGAACCCTCATGTGTAGCTACTTTAATTAAATTGATGATTCCCTTAGTGTCCATAATGTTTTGCCATCTCTTAGACTGTCTGCTGTTTTTTTTTTTTTTACTGAGATGAAAATCTCTTGAGAATATGCTATTTTTGAAACAGCAACTTTTTCCTTCTGCCATGGGCCAGAGGAATGAAACAACTTCTTTTCTCCCATTGATTTGGCTCTCGGGGTTCTCTTCCTTATTAAAAGCAAAGAAAACAAATGTGAAAAACAGAAAAATATGGTGTGGCAAGTCAGAACTGGGTTGGAGATCATGGATAGAGTGAAGAGAAAGAGGAAGAGAGAGAGATTTAGGGTATAAAGTCTTGCTATGATTCCACTGATAATCAGCATAGGTATTTTTACCTTTTATGTTATTCCTTTGTTTGTTTGTTTGTTTGTTTGTTTGTTTTGAAGACAGGGTTTCCCTGTAGTCCCAGCTGTCCTGGAACTCACTCTGTAGACCAGGCTGGCCTTGAACTCACAAAGATCTGCCTGCCTCTGCCTCTCAAGTGCTAGGATTAAAGGCGTGTGCCACCACGCCTGGCTTATGTTATTCCTTTTTATAGTATTACAATTTCTTTGAAAAAATATGGGTAATATTTCAAGTAAAAAAAAAACTTCTACTGTGTGGATGTGAGATCTAAACATGTGTGCTTTGTAGGGAGAATGAACACTAGCTTGTTTGGGGGATGTGGCTCAGTGGTGGAGCATTTGCCTAATGTGTAAGGCCCTGGGTTCGATCTGTACCATCACAAAAACTTATGGGATACATTTAATTTTTACAAATTTTAGAATATCATCTTCTTTTTATACCTCTTTCTCTCTCTTCTTGTACCTTCTCTTTTCTATATCCCTACAATGTTATTATTTGGAGACATCATCCATGTTGGGGCCAGTAACTAATGTCTACTTTTATGTTGTGTCTAAATATTTGATAACTGAAAATCAAACACGTAGTCAAAAAATGGTCATCATGAATAACAGAGGCCAGAAACCTAGTTGAAGTATGTTTTCCCCAATTAAGTGACTGAATTGATCATTTGTTTTAGTGACTGGTGAAAACAACTTCATCAGGGAAACAAGTCTTTTGGCACCAGAAATCCCATGATACCCTGCCAGAAAGTAGAAAGAAACCTTTGCTCCTTACAAGTTTCCAATCTAGATCCATTAAAAGAAGTGGAGGTATATGAACAAGCTTGGAGTTCTCTGGCCAGGAAGACTTACTTGTGGCCTTTTGGTTGTTCTGTGCAACTAAATTACTGTGTTCCCAGGACATTTATGATGCACATCATGCACTCAACAAGAATATGAGGGAGTGGTGGTGGAAAAATGGCTGAGTGGCTAAACGTTTGTTCTTCTAGAAGAACAGAGTTTAGTAGCCACGTGAGAGGACTCATACCTGCCTCCAAGTCCCACTCTAGAGAATCAGATGCCATTTTCTGGCCTCATCAGCAAACCCCACACAGGACACACTCACATAGACACATACATTTATACATAATTTTTTAGCTTTTTAAATCTTTTTTTCAAAGCCAGTGTTTTATTGAGGCTCTGTGAATTTCATACAAAATTACATTACAAATCAAATCTAGACCTGTGCCCCCTCCCTACCCCCCGACCCCACCAGAGCTCATGCATTCTGACAAACATGTTTTTCATCTTTTTATCATTTTTTTAAATCTTAAAAAAAATATGAGAGGAAGGAATTGTCATGCATGTACAGAAAGAGTCTAAATAAGCTTTCAAATACTTACTTTAAAAAAATTATGTGTATGGGTGTATTGCCTGCATGTATATAAGTGCACCCATGTTGTACAGTGCCCGTGGAGGTCAGAAGAGGGTGTGAAATTCCCCTGGAACTGGAGTTACACATGCTTGTTAGCTGCCATGTGAGAGTTGTGAACTGAACCCAGGTCCTTTGCAAGAGCAGCCAGTGCTCTTATCCCCTGAGCCATCTCTCCAACCCCTGCTTAAGATTTTTTTAAAAGTGGATAATTCTATCCAACTTGAAATAACTTTCCTTTATAGGTTATATTAATTGAAATTTCAGTATCAATATTGAAAAGTTGAGGTTCTCAGAAGACTTGGTGAAGTTCATCATATTAATCATAGGTCAAGTGGCTTTGTGAGTCATTCTTATATTAAAATGGATGTCCATACCATATACTATGTATACGGTATAGAATGTCACATTCTATACCGTATACTATGTATATTCTTATATAAATTGGCTATGGGAATCAGTTATGTTTGGAGGATGCAATAAAAGAAATGTTCAAAACCCTTCCAACCCTGTAGCTCAGGGGTCAGCAAAGTATAACCCAGGGTCCAAATGAAGTATATTGGCACACAGCCATGTCCATATACTTCTTATTATCTGTGGCTATTTGTAGGCTCTCATAGCAGAGTTTGGTAGCCAAAACAGACTATATAGTCCATGAAACCTCAAGTATTTACTTGGCTATCACCAAAACATTGATCAGAGCCTGTTCTATTTTATAATACATCCTTGGCCCATTATTCAAAAGGCTAGCTTTTGATCCTTATATGAAGGTTTGTACACAATGTGCCTCTGTTCAAAAATCTCTATTTTGCTTCCAGATAGAGTCAAAACCCCTAGAAATACTCTCCAGGACATAAATAGATGGAAATTGAGTTTAACATTTTCCAAAGTAAGCATTTTAAGAATAAGGTTTTCTGATGTTTCTAGAAAAAAAAGCAGCAATCAGTTTTTCAACTGAACAATAGATTTGTCCTGTATAGTATATGGTTTACATAGTATACGGTATAGAATGTGACATAGTATTTAGTGTATACTGACATAGATAGTATGTATAGCTTCAAGATAATTAGCTGTGGGGACTGGAGAGATGGTTCAGCAGTTGAGAGCACTGACTACTCTTTCAGAGGACCCAAGTTCAGTTTATAACACCTATGTGGTTGCTAACAACCATCTGTAACTCTAGTTCCATTGGATCTAATGCTTCTTCTAGTCTCCACTGGCACTGTAAGCACTTGATGAACTTAGGTACAAGCAAAACACTCATACATATATAATAATAATAATAATAATAATAATAATAAAATAATAATAATAATAAAATTAACCATGTTTTGGGGAAAGGTACTCATGTACTTTAAACACAATTTTTTAACTGATATAGAATAAACACACTTCCATGAAGCTGCTAAGAAGGACATTTTTTCTCCCTTATCTGTATTATTCCAACTATAATTTTAAAAGACCATATTTTAAAGTTCACATTGAGCCATAGTCCTCCAGTTACCCTTAAGAGAAACCAATCTTCAATGAAAAGCAGATAGGAATGAAAATAACTTGGGAAGCAAACAGCTTTCTTTCTGAATTCCTACATGAAATTTGTAGCTCCTGTTTGTTACAAATTATATGGAAAAAACAATGAAAAATGACTGATAAGGGAGTAAATGGGAGTAAAAAAAAGGGATATGAGGAAAATGTTTATAAGATAATTTAGTAACCTTGTAATATGTTGTATTAATCCTCAAACTGGAAATATACAAGTCTCAAATTTCTGTCCGAAAATTTATTTTTAGTGTTTTATCGAGGTGAGATAGTGTTTCAATATGAAGATGATCACAATGCTACCAAGGTAGGCTTTAAATACTTTTTTGAACTGCCATATCCAAAAGTATATTTTCCTGGTTTAAAGATTTGCCAAAGGTTCATATTATTTGTGATACTTGATGTATTTACTTTCACAACCAAATTTAAATATAATATCTCAATGATTTCTAGCTTTGTACTGAGGGCTTGAACTAATAATAACCATGATATATTGTTAATTATATTTTAGTTTTTTTTTACTAGGTTTGCTGATGAAAAAGAATCATAATATTTGCTTGTTTTCTGTTTTTATCTGTTTTATTTATTTTTACTGAAGTTTTGTACATTTCATAAAACATTTCTTAATCAAATTTAGACCCATTCCCCCTTCCATGCCCCCCCGCCCTGCCAGAGCTCATGCATTCTACCATACACGTCTTGCATCTTTTTCTCAGTCTTTTTAAAAATTTTCACTGAAGAAGTTTATTGTTTTGGGCAGAAGTTTACTCTTTCAGTCAGTTCTTTGACCCAGTCTTTTTTTTTGTTGCTGTTCCTTCCAATTTGTATGATTCCAAAACATGCATATATACACACCACACACATACCAAAATTATGACATCTGAAAATAAACTATAGGTTAATTCCAAAACATATTTAGAGATTCACATTTTGACAGTAGTGTTGTATGCAGGTAAAGAAAACATTACTTTACATTCCTACATTACATAGCCAGTTGATGAGTAACATCAGATACTATATTTACTAAAAAAGAAAGAAAAAAAGAATTACTCAGTTTGTCTTACAAATAGAGATTTGATGCTAAGATCCACAAATGAGGGACACCATATATCGTTTGTTTTTCTGGAACTGTGTTACTTCACTTAGTTTGTCTTACAAATAGAGATTTGATGCTAAGATCCACAAATGAGGGACACCATATATCGTTTGTTTTTCTGGAACTGTGTTACTTCACTTAGTATAATGGCTTCTAGTTCCATCCATTTATCTGCAAATTTTATGATGTTTTTCTTAACCACTGCATAGAATTCCATTGTGTAGATGTACCACATTTTCTTTATCCACTCGTTGGTTGAGAGACACTTGGGTTGCTTCCAGCTCTTTGCTATTGTGGAGAGAGCTGGAATAAACATGGATGGGCATGTATCTTTGCAATAGGATGAGTCTTGTGGGTATATACCTAGGTGTGGTATGACTGGATCACGTGGTAGGCACATTTCAAGAGTTTGCCACACTGCTTTCCATAGGGGTTGCATGAGTTTGCATTTCCACCAGCAGTGGATGAGTGTTCCCCTTTCCCTACAACCTCTCCAGCATTTGGTATCCTTTGTTTTCTTGATCATAGCCAGTCTTACCAAAGTAAGATGAAATTTTAAGTGGTTTTAATTTGCATTTCCTTAATTATTAGTAATGTTGAGCACTTTTTAATATATTTCTCAGCCATCTTTACAACTTCATTTGTGAAGTCTCTGTTCAGCTCTTTATTCCATCTTTTGAGTGAGTCATTTGTTTTCTTGCTCCTTCGTTTTTTGAGTAGTTTATAAAATATGGACTTTTTTAAGCTGGGAGGTTTTTTTTATTACATGTTCAATTTCCTCATATAGTTTGGGTCTGTTTAATCTATTGATCTCTTCTTAGTTAAGCTTTGGTATTTCCATGATTTCAGATATTTGTCCATTTCTCTTAGGTTTTCAAATTTAGTAGAGTACAGGTTTTTATGGTATTCTTGTATGGTTGTCTGTATCTTTTTATTATCCATTGTGTCTCTAATTTTTTTGATTTGGAGTTGTTCTTTCTTTCTTTTGGTCAACTGGGCTAGAGGTCTATCTATCTTGTTTATCCTTTCAAAGAACCAGCTCTTAGATGCAATGATTCTTTTTATTGTTTTCTTTGTTTCTATTTCATTTATTTCTGGTCTGATTTTTGTTACTTCCTGCTTGTTGCATTTAGAATTTATTTGTTGCTTTCTCTCAAGTGTTTTCAGTTGCAGTGTTAGGTCGTTTATTTGTGTTCTTTCTGTTTTCTTAATGTAGGCACTTAGGACTATAAATTTTCCTCTTAGGACTGCTTGTAAAGTGTCCCATAGGTTTTGTTGTATTGTATCATCCTTTTCATTTAGTGCCAGGAATACTTTTGTTTCTTTCTTTATTTCTCCTTTTGACCCATTTGTTATTCAGGAGTATGTTGTTTAGTCTCTATGAGTTCTTGTAGATAGTGGGGTTCTTTCTGGTGTTGATATCAAGCTTTATTGCACTGTGGTCTAATAGAATGCATGGAATTATTTCAATTTTTTGTATTCATTGAGGTTTGCTCTGTGTCCCAGTATATGGTAGATTTTGGGTTCCATGGGTGCAGAGTAGAAAGTATATTCTTTGGTGTTTGGGTGGAATATTTGGTAGATGTCTGTTAGGTCCATTTGGTGTATTGTATTGTTCAGCTCAGATGTCTCTCTGTTTATTCTTTTTCCAGTTGGCCTGTCCAATGGGCTCGGTGGGTTATTGAAGTATCCCACTGTTAGTCTGCTGGGATTAATCTGTGCATTGAAATCCTACAGGATTGTACTTATGAAATTCTGTGTACCAGAGTTCGGTGGGTATATATTTATGATTGTGAAATCTTCATTGTTAATTGTTCCTTTGATGAGAATGTAGTGGCCTTCTGATTACTTTTAATTTGAAGTCAATTTTGTCTATTAGAATAGCAACCCCTGCTTGCTTTTTGGTACCATTTACTTGGAATATTTTTTTCCCATCCTTTCACCTTAAGATGGTCCCTGTTCTTGAAACTGAGATGGGTTTCTTGTAGACAACAAAAAAGATAGGTTCAATTTCTTAATCCATTCTCCCAGTTTGTGTCTCTCGATTGGGGAGTTCAGACTGTTAATATTTAAGGTTATTATTGAGTGATGTGTACTGCTTCCCTTCAATTTATTTTCTGCTTGCATTTTTTGTCTATTTTGTATTTCTGCAGTCATATCTTCATTAATTACTCTCTCTTGCCACTTGGGGTTAGTTGCTCCTTTCCTCTGTCCTTTGAATCACTTCAAGTGTTTTTGAAGGTTTGGTTTTCTGGACATATATTCGTCCATCTTGTTTATGTCATGAAAGATTTCTCTTTCTCCTTCTACTATAATTGAAATTTTTGCTGGGTAGTTAACCTGGGTTGGCATCTATAGTCATTTAGTACTGGGAATACTTTGGTCCAGGCTATTCTGGGTTTCATAATTTGCATTGAAAAGTCAGCTGTAATTCTGATAGGTTTCCCTTTATATATAATTTGTTGTTTTTCTCTTGAGGCTTTCAGTAGTCTGTCTTTGTTTTCAGTATCTAGCATTTTTGCTATGATATGGTGTGGGGAATTTCTTTTCTGGTCTTGTCTATTTGGTGTTATATGTGCTTCTTGTACTTGTATGGGTATGTCTTTTTTCAATTTGGGGAAATTTTCTTCTATATTTCTGTTGAAGATCTGGTCAATACCATTATCCTGGGATTCTTCTCCTTCCTCTATACCTATGATGTGGAGGTTTGGTTTTTTTCATGGTGTGTGTGTGTGTGTGTGTGTGTGTGTGTGTGTGTGTATGTGTTTTAATTTTTATTTTTTCATAATCTTTGCTTGAGCACTCCAGTTCTTCCATGTTGTCTTCCAGTCTTGATATTCTATTTTCTGCTTCATCTATTCTGTTACTGAGGTGTTCTCCCATCCTTTCCTGTTGACTGTATGAGTGTTTGATTTCCTTTTTCATTTCTTCCTGAGATTTCTTCAGTATTTCCACTTCCTTTCAGAGTTTGTCATTCTCTTCTTCTAGTTCTTTGATTCATTTGACTGTGTGTTCGGTTTCCTTTTTCATTTCCACCTGAGATTTCTTCAGTATTTCCAGTTCTGATGTTTGTCATTCTCTTCCTCTAGTTCTTTGATTCATTTGTCTGAGTGTTCTCTATATTCTGTCATTTCTTTGAGTTCCTTGAGTATGTCTATGATAGTTCTTTTAAGATCTGTGTCCTGGGTTACCTCTAGGGAGTTCTCATTGTAAGTGTCTTCTTTAGGACTGGTAGAATTTGGTCTGGATTTATTATTTGGTTTTCCCATGTTATTGTCTGTTTGCTGTGCTTTTGGCATGTGGATTTGTTTTGTTTGTATTCTATTATGAAACTCAAGTGCTTCTTCATTGAGTTGAAGGCTGACTTTGCTTGCTTTCTTCGTTCGATTGCCTTCATTGTCTTCTTATTAGTTACGAAAGGCTGGGAGGTCTAGGCTTCAGGTTTTCACTTTTGGTTTTGTACTGAAGGGACCAGCCAGTTCTTGCCCTTCTAGTCAGGAGCTTCTCCATCAGGTGGGCTTGAAACTCAAACCCCTTGATGTAAGTCTAGGTCTGGCTACTGGGGGTTGTAGTACCAGGCCTCCCATAGGATGGTCTCAAAGCACTGCCTAATTCAGCCTGCCTATGCAGGCCTGCTTGAGCCAGGCCTCCCTGTTGGGGGGTCTTGGGCACCACCTGCTTCAGCCTGCCTGAGCCTGGCCTTCCTGCAGGGTTTTCTCAGGGGCACTCCCTGCTTCAGCCTGCCTGCATGGGCCTATCTGGGCTGGGCCTCCTCACTGGGTGGTCTCAGAGTACCACCTGCTTTGGCCTGCTTGGGCCGGGTTTCCCCACTGGGTGGTCTTGGGACACCACTTGCTTCAGTGTGCCTATGCCAGCCTACCTGGGCTGAGCCTCTGGTGGTCTTGGAAGACCATCTGCTTCAGCATGCTTGTGCAGGCCTATCTAGGCCAGGCCTTCCCACTGGGTAGTCTGGGAGCACTGCCTGCTTCAGCCTGCCTGGGCCCAGCCTCCCTGATGGGTTGTCTCTGGGCACCACCTGCTTCAGCATGCCTGTGCAGCCCTATCTGAGCTCAGCCTCCCCACTGGGTGGTCCTGGGGCACTGCCTGCTTCAGTATGCCTACAAAGGCCTATCTTGGCAAGGCCTCCCTCACTGGGTGGTCTAGGAGTACTGCCTGCCTGGCCTGGGCCTTCCTGCCAGGTGGTCTCAAAAAGAGTAATAGTATACAGTTCTATTACCAGTTAAAATTGTCAAATTACTTTAGAAATTCCTAACAAGGGTGGATGGTTATAGATAGATAGATAGATAGATAGATAGATAGATAGATAGATTAGACAGACAGAGTTAGGGTAAGATATAGATAGATAGATAGATAGATAGATAGATAGATAGATAGATGATAGATAGATGATTGATAGATAGATAGATAGATAGGTAGATAGATAGATAGATAGATAGATAGATTAGACAGAGTTAAGGTAAGAGATAGATAGATAGATAGATAGATAGATAGATAGATGATAGACAGACAGACAGATAGATTAGACAGACAGAGTTAGGGTAAGATAGATGATAGATAGATAGATAGATAGATAGATAGATAGATAGATAGTAGATAGATAGATAGAGATTGATTATATAGACAGATGATAGAGAGATAGATACATAGATAGATGTATTGAATCTAAGAAGAATCTTCCAAATCTGATTTTGTTCTCTACATAGAGGCTTCAGATACTGTGGTATCAGTCTTCCCGTGACCTACATTTGTTCAGAGAATCTGAGCCAAACATGCTTACTCATTCAGCGAATATTTCCTAAACATCTATCATTTGCCAGGCCAAGAGATGTGTGCTAGAAATGCAATGCTGACACTATCAAATTTCTCTTTTTACATTGGGGGCTCCTAAATCTTGAACCTGTCATGAAGAGAAGTTTAATATCATTGTTTTGGGGGAATCCTTAAGCTTATAAAAGACAGAAATTTGCATGCCAAAGTGGCAGACTCTAACACTCTAATAAGAAATAAACCTAAACTGGCTCACCCAGTACTGTTTAACTCATTAGAACCTACTATTATCTATGTAACTGCAATTTGATCATGTGCTTAGATTATATTTCACTGAGTTTAGAGTTGGTCTTTGAGGTGTAGTTCTTTGGATGGCCAACAAAAACAAACAACTTCTTGTTAGAGACTGTGTTTAAAAAATGGTATTTGTTGTATCCTTAATGTGTTCTTACATCCAATAGATTCAAAATACAACTAATGGCACCTTTGTTGGAGTCCTGTCTCTAAGTGATCAGAAGTGAGTAATCTGCTGCTTGCTTTGAAACTTTGTATGCAACATGTGGAAAGATACCTGTTGAGCTATTTTTGCTTTGGGGGACCAAGAATAGGACAGAGAGATGCAAAGGATGCAGAGCAAATTGATTCTTGCCAACTTTGCAAACTAATGATAGTCACCTGTGGTCAACAATTATTCTCCTGAGGTTGTTGTCACCCATAATCTGAAATTAAACAACAGCTTGATCGGAATTGGAATTGCAGGGTTTTTTTTTTTAAATAAAAATACTCAGCTTACTTTATTTTGTCAATTTTGTACAATATTTGTAATTTAAACAATAAAAGAAATTCAACTCCTCCATTCAATACTGTTCTAAACAAACATCTGCATTATAATTTACCATTTTACATGCAGTTTATTGAGTCCTAAACTTGTAAGTTGCTAGTAACTTGTATAACCTAACCAAAGAGTTACCTAGTAGAATTTTAGTTATTTGAACTTCAATTTTCTTGTTGATTATAATTATAGGGAATTGCAATTTTAATGCAGTCATCTAGCATTATTGATAGACAGATTCACTCTTTGAGTTCATGCGGGTGTGTCCAACCCATAGGCTGCAGGCCACATGTGGCTGAGGACAGATATGAATGTGGCTTAACACAAAAATGTAAACTAACTTAAAACATTATGAGATTTTGTTTTTTTACTCATTCACATGGTTCTCAAATGTGCACTTTGTAGATAGCAATGTCATGTCACTATGTGCAAAGATTGGACATGCCTTATTATGTGTCATTTGTTCATGTTTCCATGAAGCATCTATGATTCAAAAGTCAGAATGAAGATAGCATGGATCAGGTATTGACAGTCTAAAGATCTAAATATAGAACAGGAGGAGTGGGTAAGACCACAGAAATCCTCGGAAAGAAGGTGGTTTCTGCACAGAATGATGGTAAATGTTAACTTGAGGAACTAGCTCCAGACTTCTCTTCATTCCCAATCTTGGTTGTAGCCACCTAGAACTGTTGCCCATCCCTTAGAGCACAGGTTCTCAACCTCATCACTGTTGATAGAGTCCAATGATGCTCTGCTATGGGAAGCTGTTCTGGGCATTGTAGGATATTTGCCAGCATCTACCCATTAGATTCCAGTAGCATCGTCCTAAGTGTAGCAACCCAAAATATTTCCAGACAGATGTCTGCTGGAAGGCAGAGACATCCCTGTTGAGAACCACTGCCTTAGAGTGAATTCTTTAACTAGATTTCTTTCATCTTAACTTCAGTGAAGCTCTGCCAAATTGAAGACATAAAAATATTATTGGAGCAGGATTGGAGGACAGGAATAAGAGAAATTCTCACAGGGGAGTGGGAGGAGGGAGAGACAGGGCTGGAGTACTAGAGAGGGCCGGCTGTGTCAGTTAAAAGCAGAGTGAAGAATTAATCAGGGGCCCAGAATGAGTGGCTTGCCTTTCTAAGAAATCTTTGCCCCAGGCCAGCTTTTTTTCTGGCTTTCTGCCAGAAGAAGCTGCCTTGGGGTTTGGAGTAGCCTAATGAATAACATGATTGTTCAACCCTAATTTATATCCTGTTCTTAGCTAGGACCAATCCAGCTCCCGACTGGTTAGTTTTCCTTGTCCTATAAATAATTGATTTTCTCTTCATAGCAATCTCTCATTTTACCCTGTGTCTCTTCAAAGTGAACATTGTAAGCAGTATATATAATGTACTTGATTTAATTGCTTAAAAAAAAACCCGCCTTGGGCTGGAGAGATGGCCTAGCAGTTAAGAGCGCCGACCGCTCTTACAGAGGACCCGGGTTCGATCCCCAGCACCCACATGGCAGCCGAGAACTGTCTGAAACTCCAGTTCCAGGAGAACTCCAGTTCCAGGGGAATCCGACACCCTCTTCTGACCACCGCAGCATTGCACGACACGGGTGCACAAACTTGCATGCAGACAGTACATTCATACACATACAGAAATAAATAAAATTAATAAAAAAAAAACCCGCCTTAGCCGGGCGTGGTGGCACACACTTTTAATCCTAGCACTTGGGAGGCAGAGACAGGCATGAGTTCAAGGCCAGCCTGGTCTACAGAGCAAGTTCCAGGACAGCTGGGGCTATAGGGAGACCCTGTCTTGAAAACACCAAAAACAAAAACAAAAAAACAAAACCCGCCTTGTTTTGAATTTCACATCACCTTAATGCCAATTTCTCTCATTCTATTAACAGACGATCAGAACTCAACAAAACTCTACAAACCCTAAGCGAGGTAACCATAGTATACCCTGTCCCTCATTTATAATTATTGTTATTCAGGAGAATAAATAAAATTCTACATGTACTCAGACTCTCACAAATCTGTCATGGTAAAAGACTGAATAGACTAGTTGCATTGTTCAAATGATCAGTTGTAAGAGCAATGGGTGGGCATTAGAAGGAGGCAGGCTTTTACGTGAGACCAAAAGATTTTAAAAACAAAATCTCCAAGGGATTGTGCTCCCTTATGTACAAGTGAGCTGTCTGACACTGGAGGCATCCAAGCAGAGCTTGTATGACCTAAATAGCCTTTATGATATATTAGGAATCCAATAGAAGTATACAATATGTCTAGGGGTTCTCCTGATTCTGAAATTCTGCTTTTAGGCCTGGGTCATCTTTTCTGATATTTCCAACTCTTGAAGTAACATATATATTTTTGTGTATTTCAGACTTATTTTATAGTATGTGCCACAGCAGAAGCCCAAAAGTAAGTCATTTTTAATTCTTTTATAGATAATTTTTCCTCATTTATGCTTAGAAACAAAGCATTAAGGTATCTTAAATTATAAATTCAAACCTTTTCCTCTAACATAAGTAAATATCAGTGACATTTTGGATTTCTATATTTTTACTTTTTCAAAATATTAATCACTCTGTCACATTTATTTTCTCATTTTCTTGAATCATTAGTCTCCTTAGCTCTGGGCACCACCAGTACAGTCAAAATGGCTCATAGTGGGCCAAGCAAGGTAAAGGCCAGATAGAAAAGAACCATAATACGAAGCTTGGGGAAGTAGAGAAGGGGAAAGAAAAACTGGACTATAGAAGAAGAGACATAAAAACGTATATGCAGGAGCAAATCAGGTTGTCCAACAGTTATTTGGGGTTTTGCATAGATAACCATTTAAGTTGTGTCCCTTGGTGGTTCTGACTACGTCACACCAGTGGATTCCTGAACATTCTATGAGAACTAAAGTCCTAGAAAATGTCACTTTTTGCTCATCAACTCTTCATCAATATTAATGATAGACAATCTTCTGTGAAATTGTGGACTGGAGCCCTATCCATCATGGGTAGCTAATACAATTCCCTTCTGTCTTTCCAATTTGCAACATTAATATTTCCCCCACCTATACCAAGTAAGAAATAGAGAACACTTTAATTTCTTAATTATCTGATAATCTAAATTAAATTGCCAGAGAGATTTGGGATTTAAGAGATCTTAACATTCATCTAGGCTGGTTTGTAGAAAGCCTTCTGTGTTGAAAATTGAAATGTTTACAGACACCAGTCAGGTAGCTAGCTTTGGGAGTGTGTGGGGAAAGATTAAAGAAGTCAAGCCACTAGTCTTTGCAACCAAGTCGCACCTTGGTCTGTTCATTGTATGGGAAAGCAAAAGAAACCAGGAGCCAGGTGTGCACAAAGTATCTCTGGTCTGAAACTTCAGTGAATGTAAACCTAACTGCCCCTTAGGAAAAGTTTTTAGCATCACATCCAGATCAAGTGAACACTCTAAGTGTCCTTCTTTCCTTATCCTAAAGCTTTCAGGATAAAATCAAAACCAAGTAAACAGTGTAACCATCTTTCTTTCCCTACTCTTAAGTTTGACAAAGCAATTACAGATATATATATATATATATATATATATATGCAGATGTCCAATATAGTAACATTCTGGTTATATGTATTTTTCTTTACAGCACATTAAATTGTACATTCACAATAAAACTGAATGAGACAATGAATGTATGTACCATGATGGTTACTTTGAAAAGTATACAGATTCGGCCAATGGGTAAGCTGTCTCTACGTATAGCTTTGTTCATTTTCACTTAACTTTTATGTCTGAAAAGGTTGTTTTTCCTGCTTTCTTATAAAGTTTCAGTACATCATCTAAAAACATAACTTTAAAAAACCCCTATTGAGATGGAGGGTTCTGTTTAGGATATGTCCACTTACAATTAAAAGCTATGTATATTTATGTGGACATTGATATTTTGATATACATTGTGGAACAGGTCAATCAAGCTATTTAACATATGCATTACCACACATTTTTTTTTCTTTAACTATACCTGAATTTTGTGTCTTTTAACCAACACTTCCCCATTTCCTGACTCTGTGTCCTCTGGTAGGCTCCCATTTCATTCTGTTTCCATGAGTTGAACCTTTGTAGATTCTACATGCAAGTGAGATCATACAGTATTTGTCTTCCTATGTCTGTCCTAATCCACTTAACCTAATTTTCTCTGGGATATGTTTACTTCTTAATTCCTGTTGGGATATGCTGAAGAATGATTGATATTGTATGAATCTAACCAAAAAAAGTTAATCACTTATTAAATATTTTAGCACCTACTATGCATATATAACTGCCAGTATAAGCAATTACTCTTTAAAAATACAGACTGTTAAGATTAGAATTATATAGTGGGTGGGTCTAAAATTCTGTTCTGCTTTATTCTTGACTATTCACTGTCTTCTTCCTTTCTTTTTGTCTACTTCAGAACAGTGCTGCTGTTCCAACAGGACACCCTGTCCTTCCTCACCAGAAGAGTTAGAAAAACTGCAGTGGTATGTAACAAATTTCCTGACCTCCAAAATAGATAAATAAATAGCAAAAACAATAAATAAGATCATATAAACAAAGTGTTATATGCATATAACATTTAATCACTGCTGTGAGCATGGATTTAAATACAAAGTAATCCAGGACACAAATATTATAATGCAATCTAATTTCATTAATTCCCACACAAGTTTATTCTATAATTCTAATAATCCTGTCCTGTAGCCTAACTCCCCAAGTTTACTCACCTACAGGGCACTCTCTTAGCCTCTTGGAAGCAGCGGAGGGGGTCCATGCTAGGAAGTTTCCAAGAAGCTGTCTGATTGGCTTGGAATAGATTCTCCGCCAGAGCTGTGGGAGTCCAGGTGTCTGGTGAGGTCTGGGCAGCATTTGTGAACCAATGACAGGGAGCATGTCTGGGTGTTCTTAGCTGCAGGTGTCTCACGTGGCAAGGGTCCCTGGGAAAGGGCTGTGAGTTGAGAGATTCAGGGCATCTCACAAGTAGGTGTCCTTCCCCTCCCGGAGCCCCCCACCCCCACCCCCCAGAGGGAATGAAAGTGAAGTCATTCTGTACTTCCCAGCTTAAATTAAGTAGGCCACAGCTGGGGGTGGGGAGTGCACTCTGGTCCCAGGTGCTAATTTCACGCTTTGTGCCCTGGGTCCCCATCTATGGTCAGGTGGTTATCTGCGTGTCCATGCTCAGGTCCTGGGAGGGCAGGTCCGGCTTTGGACCTTCTCTTGCCATCAAATCAGCTGTACACATTCAGCTTTGGACTCTCCAGGCTGGGCAAGTTCCCAATTGTTTATCTCAAGTAGTCTTGGGCTAAAGCAGGCCTATTGCTAAACTAAGTTTAACATTTTTATTCTCTTCAACACTTCAAATCCACACATTAGTTACTGTTTAATACTAACTACCTCTAATTCACACAACTTTCATATGCTAACTATGCTCTTTTTTTTTTCTTTTTTTTTTTTCTTCTTTTCCAGACAGGGAGACCCTGTAGCCCCAGCTGTCCTGGAACTTACTCTGTAGACAGGCTGGCCTTGAACTCACAAAGATCCGCCTGCCTCTGGTGGCGCACGCCTTTAATCCTAGCTAACTATGCTCTTAACAATCACCATGCAAGCTTTGGTTCTAAAGAGGCTGAGGCTGGAATCTCACCTTAAGAACAAGCCGGGCATGGTGGTACACGCTCGGGAGGCAGAGGCAAGTGGATCTTTGTAAGTTCCAGGCCAGCCTGGTGTACAGAGTGAGTTCCAGGATAGCTGGGGCTACAGGGAGACCCCGTCTCGAAAAGACAAAAAAAANAAAAAAAAAAAAAGAACAAGGTCAGCCTGAACTACACAGTGAGTTTGAATTTCAGTCTGGGCTACAGATAAGATCCTGTCTCAAAACAAAACCAAAACCAACAAAGCAAAACAAAGAAAAACAAAGAATGGAAAGGTTCTTCTGGTGGTTAATGGCAACCAAAGCTGAGACTCACTCCCTTCAACTTATCTCTTTATGGAAGGAAAACTGGGAAGTGGATGCTCCACAAAGCAGACTCTAAAAGTCAAGTATGATGTGATCACAGGTGTATTAAAATATATAGGAAAATACAGGAAGGAAATAAAAATATTTACAAAGGCTACCCATTATTGACCTGCACAAATGTTTTATCTCCTCTTCTTCCTCCTTTTTCTTCCTCTTTTTCCTCCTCCTCCTCCTCTTCAACCACCACCACTTCCCCTCTTCCTTTTCCTCTTTTCCTTCTCCTTTCACTTTGAAGAATTTTTCTACATATTTCTAGAATCAGAGAACAACTTTCCACATGAGAACAGAAGACCAAATGTTCCCTGGCTGCCCTGTGTGGGTCATTTTTCTGGGATATAATAAATCACTAGGCTCAAGGAACAGTTAAAGTCTCAGGTTAACCATCAGTAGTGGGTTTTTTTTTTCTTTTTTCTTTTTTTTTCAGTGAAAAGTAAAGAGTAACATCCATTATTAAGCTTAATATCCTCCATTAAGCTAAAGGTTGAGACCCATTTGGAAGATAGAATTTCTGGAGGTTTTAGAATCTAAGAAGAGGCCCTCACTCTTGAGGCAGCCTCACTACTCTCTGATGGTTGTCCATTCTGAGAACTGCTAAGAAGCAAGGCATTGAAAGCAGGGCTGAATTGGAGCCAATGCTCTGCTACTGCCATGTCATTCACTGGCTGCAGAGCTACAGGTGCTTTTCTCCCTTCAAAGTCTCAGGTGAAATGGAGAAATTAATTAGCTCTCATTAAATTAGGAAGTGGATTGCATCAGTTGCAAGCATTCAGGCTCTGTGCATCATTTGAAATGCAGAGTGTGATGGAGAAAATCTGGGAAGGGCCTGAGATTCTGCTTTTCTAGTTAGTTCCTAGGTAAGGCCAGTGCTGCTGGCCCCTGAAGCCCACTTTGAGGACTAAGGAGCTATACCACAGAGTAGTTCAGTGGTTTTCAACCCTGGCCTTATGATGGAATCATTTGGGGAATTTGAAAAACACCAACTCCTGCCTCCTATCTTCATATAATGCTCTGGGGTGTATCATGGGGCTTCTATGTTTTTTACAAACTCCTTAGTAGGATTATTCTAATGTAAAGCTAAGTGTGAAAACCCTGAGCTAAAATTGTATAATCAGTGGCTCTTTTCAAATATATTGATTCTTAAGATTGGATGCATGGTATCAACACATGGGAGCACTTTGAAAACACACTGATATGTCAGTGTAGCCTTCTAGGGTGTTAGGCAGAGGCAGGAGGATCTCTGTGAGTTCAAAGCCAGCCTGGTCTAAATGGCAAGCTCCAGACCAGCTGGGACTAAAGGGAGACCAAAAAAAGGTGAAAGGAAAGAAAGGAAGGAAGGAAGGAAAGAAGGAAGGAAGGAAGGAAGGAAGGAAGGAAGGAAGGAAGGAAGGAAGATCCATTTGACTGCCTGTAGGCTACACCTCTGGTAGGAAGAACCTTCAGATTGATGCCTAGGCTTAATGCCAAAAATTGCAGGTGAGCTGCTGGTGGGGGGAGTCCAGGTACTGCTGTAGTGATCTGCTGCTGCTCTGTGGCTTCCTTGGGTGCTTCACATAGTAGATGGACAGTGAGCATGAGTACAGGGCTCCAGTACAAGCCAGGAATGGACTGAAAACTAGCAACAGCTCTGTGTATTCATAATCTGCTTAGTACTTTAGTAAACTAGCTTAAGTGTTTATACTAATTTTATTCTGGAAATATTTAGCCAATTTAATTTAATAAAGGTATTTTATCCTTTTAGTAAACTTATAAAGCCAATGTGATGTGTAGATAAAACTTGAACAAAAACTGAACATTCTCAAATAAACCTTGCCTAGATTTTGCTTCTTAAACTATTTGACTGAACTATGACCTTAGAAAATTAAGCTTATCTATGTAGACTCATTCTTTACCTATCATAACAAAGTTCCTCAGACCTTTATCACTTGCATAGACTGGCTCATCATCTTTATATAAATTCTTACTAAAATATCTCCATTTCTATATCCTTATAACACTTTTCCCACCTTCTCATAACATTAACAAATACATTTTCCATGTGTTGTGAGAATTTTTCTAGAGTTACTAAGCATTTACTATTTATTCATAAATAGATAGATAGATAGATAGATAGATAGATAGATAGATAGATGATAGATAGAAAAGTTACCTTGAATATACTATTTTAAAGTATAAGTTGTGAAATGCCCTTGCAAGCCTGAGAGCAGGTTCTAAATGACTTATTCTCTCCAAATATTCAGAGGCATTTTACCTAGGCTTGGCAAAGATATGGACTTCAACAAACCTAGCAAATTGTTCACTCCAAAGGGGCCCTATCTGGTGGTCAAATGTTTTCACATATAGAACATTTGTAAACGCAAAAATAAATTGCACCCTTGAATAGAAGCAATCAGCCCTTAAAATGAACTAATATTCTTAAGGACCAGGAACTATATTATAATTTAACAGTTTTAGCCTACATGACAACTTACTTACAAATCAACTTGATTGATAGCAAGTAAATTATTATTAATCTTAATAATTGCTCTCTTAGCATTAAGCATGAGTCTATACATTCAAATAATCCCATAAAATAAATACTGGTCTTAGCAAATGAGTTTCAAAACCAAAAACTAAACACCTTGATGAAAACTCCAATCAGAGGAAAATGTGACTCTAAACTTGTAACAGTCAAAATAATAACATTTAAACGTCATGGTTTACACAGTACTGAGAGCCTCTGTGGAGCACATTTTCCTTGTAATAAAAATATAAACATACTTAAAATAATTTCAGTGATGACACTTTATAAAAGTTGTACTAAGTATCTATCAATGGTCTGATAGATCCTTAATAGTTTATAACTACATTACAGAATTCTGAAAAGTAAAGAGTACTTCACTCAGATACATACATATATGTACACACACACATTCACACATGAGATTCTTATTTTAGTGTTTGTACTTAACAGAGCCACATACATTGCTATTGGACATAAAGCCTTTCACTTGAATAAAGCATTTTTAGAAATGTCATTTACATTTTAATATAGTAAATATCCCTAGCTGGGTTCCAAACTCAACAAGTGATAGAAAACAGAATTATACATCCCATTCACATTCAAAGCCAACCATAACCAAAGGTTACAGCGTGATCAAAACAAGCTAATAATTGAAAGTTTAACTTACAGAAAATTGTTCCTTAAAGGACAGAGTAAAGAATAGGATGACAAGAGGCATTTAGTCTTAATAAGGCAGTATAAAGATCAATTAATTATTAAAGACCACTTAAAGACGTGAAGTATAAATTTATACTTCATGAAGTATAAATAGATTTCATGTGTCTGATTCACCCTCAGTTATCTGCAGTTAACTCTCTCCCACAAACACAAGCACATAGCACACAGGGTCAGAGGGGACAGCCTGCCAGACCAGCAGAACACAGGCCCAGGGAGGTCCCTTTGCTTCCTAGGAGGAGGAAGGGAAGGGGAAAACAGACACAAAATCGTTGCAGAAACACAAAAAAGCCAGCAATAGCTGTCCCAGGCTGCCCTTTCCCACCACTTGGAGGCAAGAGACCAGACTGGCCCAGGATATTCTGGAGATCAGCTCCTATAATGCTCCCCAGGAGAAGCCATGCAGCACCTCGACTGACCCAGGTGCCAGACCCTGAATGGGTCTCTAGCCAGAGAAACAGAAGCACAGCTACCACATAAACACCCCGGGAATTCAGGAATTCCCCAAGTTCCAAAGACATCTACCAAAGTCAGACCAAGAATCCTGGGTTTGATTGCTGATGAGAATTTTACTAATAGCTAACAAAAGTCAGTTTATTTGAGACAGGCTCTCTCAAACCTGTTCCAGGCCTCAGGGGGTCCTAAAGCAACACAAATCAGACTGAACATCCAAAGCAAAATACTAATAAAGCAAACAATCAAAAGAGATACCTCAAAACAACAATCTCGAAAGCAAACAAACCAAAAGTTATCTTTAAAATAAGATCCTTAAACATCCAACTCAGATACAGATTTCTATGAACAATTACCACTCAAAAGTTGTGAAGCATTTGATAGACTCATAAAAAATTTAAAGATATCTAGGACACCTAAATTTGAGGTCTCTGAATGCATTTTCAAATATCCATATTTAAAGTTTGCATGTGCGCATTTTATCTGGCATGCCAAAACAAAACTAATAATTCTGTGCACATAAAGAGCAGAAAGAAACTTGAAGTGGCCACTTTGACAGAAACAACATGAGACAATTATACATGACTGAATTATAAACACACAAGAAAACTTAGACATATGACAGACATAGTTACATGAATCTCAGACACATGGGAAAACAATTACCATAAACACAAGACATAGTTACATCCTTTAAATCTGGAAAAGGGGGAGATCCCTTTCTGCATGATCTCATAGCAAAGGGGCAGTCCTCCCTCCTCTTCTGATAATCATGAGGCTGGGTTTAAGGTTCGAGTATTCTGCATCTGTAATTGGAAGCAGATGTTTAGAGCTTGGAGGGAAAGGAACAGCAGGATGGAAAGCTTTTCCCTCCCAGCATTTCTGAAGCCAAGGAGGTGGGTTTTCCAGAAAACCAACCCAAATGATGATATATGGGATTTGATCAGTGTGGTAATCAAAGCAGACTCTATGAATAGAATAAGCAAGGTTAAGATCAGCTTGCAGAGAGCTCAGAGTCTGTGTGCCTTGACATGGAAGCCAAAGCTCATGCCTCTCTTCCTGAAACCAGAAAAAATGTTGAACATACAATCAAGGGATGATAGTGGCTTGACTTTGGCCCATAATGAAGGTTAGTCCAATGGCCACGAGGGAGACAAAAGTCATACAATAAGACAAAATGGACCAGGTACCAAGCAAATCTAGGTTCCTAAATTCCAAATGGTTCCCTGGCTGGGAACCCAAGTGGTTCTGGGACTGCTCCCCCAAAAGCTCACTAGGGGGAGTAGTGCCATGTCCAGCTTCCCTCCTAGGTATACACCAGCCCCCAACCAAAACAGAACAAGTATATGCCAGCCCCAAACCCAAATTTAACAAGTATATGCTGGCCCCAAACCAAAACAGAACAGAATAGACAGAATAGACAGATGCAGACACATACAGAGATGCACCTCTTACCTTACAAGTTGGTGGCAACCAGGAACTAAGGATGGAAGGCTGGAGCTGAGATAAGTCTCTCAGCAGCTGCCCCCTGGCAATTCTAACCTGGGCAGATGAATCTCAGTGGAAACTCCAAATGTTATGGGTCTGAAACCAAGGACACTGACACTGGAAAATTGTAAGGAAGTTTTATTATGACCAGCTGGACTGTCCCCGACTCTAGAGTAGAGGCAGTAACTCGAGCTTGGAGTTTGGAGAAATATAAAGTTGCTTTTACCAAGGCAATGTTTAAGCAGTCTTAGACAAGCATTTTACAGAGCAGAAGTATTTAACACATCAAGCATTTTACTAAAAGTAGAAATATAGTTAGCTAATGTCACCACATCTTAAGACTTTTTTTTTACTTGGAGAATAGGTCCTGAAGCACTCCTGAATCCTGTGACTTGGGGCCACTCCTAAGAGCTCCCCAAACCAGAAGAGTGTATTGACCCATGCCTTTAATCCCAGCATGCCTTCAATTCTGAATTATGCTAAGGATAGAAACAAAATGGATTTTTGAACAAAATGGAATTTATCTAGCCCAGTTTATGGTCTGGCCCATCTCAGTGCTAGGGCATGGGGTGGGGGGATTTACCCTTGTATAGCTTATTGATGTCTCAAGTATATCTCTGATTTTTTTCTATAGTGATTTGGAAGATCCCATTGACTGTCTTGCTGATCAACCACATGGCCCACCATTATCTTCTTCCAGCAAGCCCATGCCAGTTGCACCTCAGGCTACTGGTATTTCCCACATCGCCAGTGACTTATCTTTGGCTGAACCTATTGATCATCCCCCTGTGACCCCCAATACTCCCTCTCTGATACAGGAGATCCACCTTCCATCTCCCCAACCTTCAGCTCCCTTAGCTTCCACTCCTGCCATTGACATGTCAGGCCACTCCAGAATTTCTTATTCTCCTCTGCCCTCAATTGCTCTTTCCCATACTCCACCTCCTGTGAAGTACTCTCTTCCCTCTCCCACCACCACACCAGCCCCATCCATCCCTGCAAATGTCAGCATCAGCATACCTCTCGCTAAGACAGGTAAATATATAGAAGCAAAGGTGCTCCACGGGGGAAGCTGGGATTTGAGTTTTCTGAAATGCAGCTGCCAGTTTGTAAATAAAGACATGAGATACAATCTCATTGAACTTTTCTTTTTCTGAAATAGTCTGAGGATCTAAGTTTAAAACCTCACATGTAGTGAGAGCTGGGATGAGGAATTCAGCTCCTCTGGACTGGTTCCACATGAGGATGGAAGTAGTTGCATTGGGTGCATTTGGCTAGGAACAATTGCATATGTGGGAAAGCCATGGAAGCTGCAAAAGATTCCCTAGTACAGGGATAAAGGCAAGAGAGAAAGAAACAGAGAGAATTCCAGATTCTCTAGAATTCCAATTCAATGAGCAAAAGCAGGCTTTCCTTTAGAAATCTGAGGATGAGCGGCAAAGCCAAGTTTGTGGTGTTACTAAATTGCAGCTTAGCTTGAGGTTTTTGCTTCCCCTGCCATAGTGCCAGCACCCCCAGGGGATTTGGAACATTTACCCAGTGACTTGTTATTGCTTCTAATATGCATTGCTCTCTCTTAAATTATTTAAAAATAAGCATGGACTATTGGGTAAAATTATAGAGTCATTATAATTTAAGGGAGGGCTTAATGACTGAAGAATAAAGTAAAATTGAAATTCCTTGGCCTGGGCTAGCTATGCCCATTGACCCTTAGAAGCAAACTAACAGGGTACCCCAAAAGCCATCAAGGGGACCCTGAACCTATGCTTCTACTCCTGTGGCAACAAATGCAAAGTGACATGTGCACAAAAGATGCATATCAATGCCAGGTATGGTGGCACATGCACATGCCTTTAATCACAGCACATTGGAGGCAGAAGCAGGTGTATCTCTGTGAGTTCAAGATCAGCTTCTTTACATAGCAAGTTCTAGGCCAGCTGGAGCTTCAGGGAGACCTTGTCTCAAAAAGATTACAAAAAAAAAAAAAAGGATTCTTTCTGGGACTGGACAGAAGACCCAGGTTCAAATCCCAGCACTCACAGGCAGCTATCAACCATCCATAACTCCAGTTCCAGGGGATCCAGCGCCCTCTTCGGTTCTCTATGGGTACTGCACAACATGGGTATACTTATACACATGCAGGCATAACATTCATATACATAAAATAAAAATAAATAAAATATAAAAAGAATAATATTGGAGTATAACCTAGTAGCTAAAAAGTAGGTAAAGCTTAATGGTTCCATAAGAGAAGAGTGATTAAATAAGATATACCTCAACACAATGTCTATTGTACAAGCATATGGGCCATTTGAACAGGTGTACAATAATGTGTGGCCATTTTTAAGTCTTGATAGGAATTGATAAAGATCCAACAGCAGATAATTTATTATTATTATTATTATTATTATTATTACTATTATTGGTCTTTTTGAGACAGGGTCTCCCTGCAACCCCAGCTGGCCTGGAACTCACTTTGTAGATGAGGCTGGCCTTGAACTCATAAAGATCCGCCTGCCTCTGCCTCCTGAGTGCTGGGATTAAAGGCATGTACCACCACGCCTGGCACAGTGGCAAATTTATATTCCATGTCATAACCATAACTATACATGGGTAAAGACCATAAAGGAATGCATGAAATAAGAAATAGCATATTAGTGATGAAATTAAGAGAATTTTGTATTGAAAAATCTGGATGCATGTGTGTAATCCCAGGTGGAGGCAGGAAGCAGGAGTTAAAGGCCAGCCTTAGCTATGACTCTGTTCCCCACCCCACCCCCACAATAAAGAAAAGAATATTAGATTCCTAGAACCACTACACACACACACACACACACACACACATTATATCATTGTTTCCCAATTAAAAACACTATAAAAATCAGACTTCCAGGTGATATTCTAGATATTGATTTCCTAATCTCTTGTTCAAAAAAAGCTTCTAGTGATCCACATAAAATCCTGTCCAAATGACATAATTAAACACAAACCAATTTATACTCATTTTACTCTGCACTAAGTACTGATGTGGTTTTAATTTTTTTTGGTCTTTTCAAGACAGGGTCTCCCTGTAGCCCCAGCTGTCCTGGAACTCACTCTGTAGACCAGGCTGTCCTTGAACTCACAAAGATCCACCTGCCTCTGCCTCCCAAGTGCTAGAATTAAAGGCGTGCGCCACCACACTCAGCTGTGGTTTTAATTTTTAATTAGGTTTATTGACATACAGTTTAAATATAGGAAAATTTTTCCAGTTCTATAGATTAATGATTTTGTTAGTTTTATGGCATTGGATAAACATTTGTGATCATGTACCAAGTATCACAATCAAGGTATATAACTTTTCCACTATCCCTGAAATTCCTTTATGTCATTTTGAAATCAGCACCTATCTGAAGCCCCTGGTCACCAAACTTCCCTATAGTTTGGGCTTTTCTAGAAATGTCATATGAAGCTAATCATATAGTATGTATCTTTTTGAGTTTGTTTGTTTCATTTAGGATGATGTGTTGGAAAACTGGAAATCCATCCATGTTATTGAACGTATTGGTAGTTAATTTCTTTTAGTCACTGAATAATATTCCACTATGCAGACATACCATATTTTGTCCATCCATTCTCTAGTTCATAGATATTCATGTTATTTCTACTTTGGAACTGTTACAAAAAAAGGCCACTATAAAGTATTATGACTAAATCTTCTTAACACATATCTTCTTTTCTGTCTGGGTAAATACATAAGAGTGAGTTGTCCATATCATAGGCTCTGTATATGTCTAAATTTATAAGTGATTTTTCTATCATGTGTTCATAAAATGACTTGTCTTTTTGATACAGAAATTGTCAACACCAGCAGTGTTCCTGATCTTGAGACCCAAGTGTTCCAGATGGAAAAAGCTCTGTCCTTAGGCTGCTTGGAGCCTAACCTTGCGGGTGAAATGATAAACCGAATCAGCAAACTCCTTCATTCCCCACCAGCCTTGCTAGCCCCTCTGGCTCAAAGGTATGAATTAGCAAACTAAAAGGGTGTGTTGTATGTGGTTCAGAGAATGCTCTAAGATACCATGCTTTTGATTTTGAATATGTGATTTTATTAAGTATAGAGCAAGAATAATGAGTAGCAGATAGAGATAAGCAGCAGAGAATCAAACATTATTAAATCAGAAGCTCCAAACATTCATCAGAGATGACTGAAATAGCCCAATTGAGAAAGCAAACAAAAGGTAACATCAAATCGGGGGCTTGCAAATATCCAGAAGAAACCTGCTGGGGAAGCTGACTGAGGCAATCAACCAGAGTTCCCAATGGAGAAAGTCAAAGTAAAGGATCCTCTTTTTCCTCTTCATAGATGAGCTTCTAGCTTCCAGTTCCCACTGTGGGCAAATAATAACCTGGATTGAAAACAGTTTACCTTCTACCTGTTCTCAAGAGCATAAATATTTATTATTTATTATTTTATTTTATGTGTATGAAAGTATTTCTTACACTCAGGTAGGTACACTCATGTCATGCAATACCCTTGGAAGTCAGAAGAGGACATCAGATTCCTTGGAACTGGAGTTATGGATGGTTGTTAGCCGCCATGTGGGAATCAGACCCAGAGCCTCTGTAAGAACAGCCAGTGCTCTTAACTGCTAAGCCATTCCTCTAGCCCAAGAACACAATGTTTTAAATATCCTTAACTGCTTACTATTTTCCTTTCTCCAGTTAACAGAGTTAGGGAGTCAGCCTGTCCCAAGAAAAGGTATTTTGAAAACATTTAGGAGAACATTTGAAATAAACATCCTAGAGACTGGGACAGGAGGGCCCTCTTTGCTCTAAGTATTCCTTCCACAACCTTAAATAGCACACGCCAACTTACCAATATAGCGTGCATTACAGGGTGCCTTAAGAAGCTTTTCTAATGCTAAAGATACCACTTATGTGACTAGTGATTGATAGTCAAGTAGTCTGGTCCAAGTACTAGGGGCATAATGACTCTCAAGTTGCTACCCTGTATTCAGCTTAGATTGGGGGAGAGAAAGAGAGGGCTAAATTTAAACTGTCACATATCTTTACAGGTTGCTAAAAGTAGTAGATGACATTGGCTTACAGCTGAATTTTTCAAATACAACCATCAGTCTAACATCCCCTTCTCTGGCTCTTGCTGTGATCAGAGTGAATGCCAGTAATTTCAATACAACGACCTTTGCAGCCCAAGATCCAGCAAATCTTCAGGTATAGTCTAATTTTGTTTTTATATTTTTGAGACAGAGTCTCACTATGTACTCCTGACTGGCCTAGAACTCACTATGTAGATTAACCAGCTAGCCTTGAATTCAGAGATGTACCTGCCGCTGCCTCCTGAGTGCTGGAACTAAAGTTGTGTGCCACTACACTTGACCAATTTCATTTCTTATGGAATACATTTTTCTTGTATATGACTGGGCTCCTTCTTGTAATTCATGATGGAGGAAATTCCTGCTGATTGTCAGTCGGTGGTATTCAGTACTCCAAAAATTTAACATCTGGAGCAGTGAGGAAACAGAATAAAATGATATTGGCTTTAGGGGCTGGGGATACAGTTCAGTGGTATAAGACATGTTTTGTATGCATGTGGCACTGGGTTCAATCTACATCATCCAAATACATATATAATTTGGATTAAAAGAGTTTTGAAATCTGGGCTTGGTCACTGGTACAGCACTTGCCTAGCCATGCCAATGGCCTTGGAGTTGATTCCCAGCATAACAAAACAGTAAAAGAAAAAGTGACATTGATATTAATTGGACCAGGATGTGGGAAGTTCTTGTTGCACACATTGTTAAACTTTTAATAACTGGATATTAGAAGCTGGTGTGTGTGAGAGAAAGAGATAGGAGAGAAAAGAGTTTGATAGGTAGAGAGGTGATGGTGGTATGTTCATGAAGGGATACGAGGCAGTTGGGAAGGTTAGGCATGGAGATGAATTATGTATCAGAACATTTCAACATTAAAATTTGTATTTATTTATTTTTCTATTAGTGTTTTCCCCACATGTATGTAAGAGCATCTGTGTTGTGCAATACCTGCAGAGGTCAGAATATAGTGACAGATCCCCTGGAACTGGAGATACAGATGATGGTGAGCTGCCTTGTGGGTGCTGAGACTCAAACCCAGATCCTCTGTAAGAGCAGCTAGTGCACTTATCTACTGAGCCATCTCTCCAGCCCCCATGACTACATTATTGTACATATTTGTACTGAATAACCAATCCTACTTCTAGTACTTTCTTTTTTTATTTTTATTTTATTTTATTTTTTTATTTATTTCTCTGTGTGTATGAATGTACTGTCTGCATGCAAGTTTGTGCACCCGTGTGGTGCAATGCCGCGGAGGTCAGAAGAGGGTGTCGGATTCCGCTGGAACTGGAGTTCTCCTGGAATTGGAGTTTCAGACGGTTCTCAGCCGCCATGTGGGTGCTGGGGATCGAACCCGGGTCCTCTGTAAGAGCGGTCGGCGCTCTTAACCGCTAGGCCATCTCTCCAGCCCCTCTAGTACTTTCTATCTATACTTTAGAGGGATTGAGAACTAGAAACACCCAGGTAAAGCCAAGGGTTTGGTTTTTAATTTTCAAAGTCTTCATTTTAGAAACACAGTACATGGACACATCCCTGAAGACTTTATCTTAATACTTGCTCACTACCTTGGCTTACGTGTTGCTGTGGTCTTCCTGGACACTGCAAGTATCTCACATTCTTTAACTATTTCTGTGTACCTTTTAAAAATATTTTGCTGGGGGCTGGAGAGATGGCCTAGCGGTTAAGAGTGCCGACTGCTCTTGCAGAGGACCGGGGTTCGACCCCCAGCACCCACATGGCGGCCGAGAACCGTCTGAAACTCCAATTCCAGGAGAACTCCAGTTCCAGGGGAATCCGACACCCTCTTCTGACCTCCGCAGCATTGCACGACAAGGGTGCACATACCTGCATACAGACAGTACATTCATACACATACAGAAATAAATAAAAAATTAAAAATATATATATTTTCCTGGGGGCTGGAGAGATGGCCTAGTGGTTAAGAGCGCCGATGACTCTTGCAGAGGATGCGAGTTCGATCCCCAGCACCCACATGGCAGCTGAAAACCGTCTTTAACTCCAGTCTCCAGTTCCAGGGGAGTCTGACACCCTCTTCTGACCTCCGTGGCATTGCATGACTCGGGTGCACAAACCTACATGAATACACATAAAAAATAAATAAAAAGAGAAACTTTCTTTAAAAAAAATAAAAATATTTTGCTTTCCTAATTAGAGGCCTCATCATCTTATGTCACATCCTTTCTTTCATTTAGTACCTAGATAGACAGAAGCAGAGCTATTTTCTGGAGGAATACCACAGATCAAGCCACTTTGGGTCCTTCCAGGTTGATTTGTGTTCTCCATCTCCTCTTTACCAACCAATTCAGACATTTCTATTGTCTATTACTTAATATTCAGGTTTCTCTGGAAACTCAGGCTCCTGAAAATAGTATTGGTGTCATTACTCTGCCTTCATCATTAATGTGCAACCTGCCAGCTGATGACATGGAACTAGCTTCCAGGGTTCAGTTCAACTTTTTTGAAACACCTGCCCTGTTTCAGGTAAAGTTCTTGATCACTGATTTTGATTTGGGTTTGTTTTGGAGATGGGAGATTTTATTCCTTTTAATTGTAACATATTCTTAAGCCTGCTCTAAGTCAAACAAATTGCTGAAACTGCAATTTTTATCCATAATGATGCTGGTGATGATAACTAGCAGTAACCAATGCATCCATAGCACTCAGAGATGTTGATTCTAAACCCCTACCTAGAAGAGAGCAACCTATTGTTATACCACTTTATACACGAGGCAGTGGAGGTACAGAAAGGTTCAGTAGCTTGCTCAAGCACACAAAGTTTAAATGGCTTTATGTTGTATTCCCCCTTTAAATTCAGGTTTTGTTGTGTAAGTCTATGCATGTTAGCTCAGTATTGAAAGCCATGTACTGCAATAAGCTTCGCTAATCTAATTGCTATCTCTAAGAAAAGTCACTTTACTCCCTCACAATTTCTGACATACATTGTAAAATCAATAATTGGGACTCAAATAGTCTTTAATGTCCTTCTAGATCTACAATCCTCAGATCACATTTCATTTCTCTTGTTATCTTGCTGATTCTTTGGTGTACTAGGACACCTCCCTGGAGAACCTCTCTCTGATCAGCTATGTCATATCATCAAGCGTTGCAAATGTGACCATCAAGAACTTGACAAAAAACGTGACAGTCACACTGAAGCACATCAAGCCAAGCCAGGTGAGAAGTGGCCCATCTGGCCTAGTCATTGAACAGGGATAGCTTGCAGCTTGCAAAGATTGTGCCCTTAGGGTGTGGTTTGAAACAGGAATTGTATGTAAGACTAGTATTGTTTAGTTGCTCCACTGAATTTTTTTAATTGATGTTTTGTGTATTTCAGACATCATTTTTCAATTTAGTTCAGGCATATTCCGTTTCTCTTCCACCCACCCCACCTCACCCCAGATCATGCATTCTGCCATAACTGTCCTGCATTTTTCTCTCAGTCTTTTATTTTATTCACATTATAAGAACATAGTTGCTTTCAGATAAACAGAAATATAACAATAATGTTATTCAGCTTGCCTTTCATCTGGGGGATTTGGTGTTAGCATCCACAAATGAGGGAAACCATTCTCTGTTTGTCCTTCTGGGACTGTGTTACTTCACTCAGCATAATGGCTTCGATCTCCATCCATTTACCTGCAAAGTTCATAATGCCATCTTTCTTTACTGCTGAATAGTACCCCATTGTGTAGATGTACCACATTTTTGTCATCCACTAATCTGTTGAGGGGCATTTGGGTTGGTTCCAGCTCTCTGCTATTGTGAAGAGAGCTGCAATAAACAAGGATGTGCATGTATCTTTGCAGTAAGATGAGTCTTTGGGGTATATACCCAGGAGGGGTATGACTGGGTCAGATGGTAGGCTCATTCCGAGTCTTTTAAGGGTTCTCCACACTGCTTTCCATAGAGGTTGTACGTTTATATTCCCACCAGCAGTGGATGAGTGTTCCCCTTTCCCCACAACCTCTCCAGCATCTGTTGTCTTTTGTTTTCTTGATCTTAGCTAGCCGTATTGGAGTGAGATGATATCTGAGAGTAGTTTTAATTTGCATTTCCTTAATTATTAATGATATTGAACACTTTTTAAGATGTTTCTCAGCCATCTTTAATTCCTCACTGGTGAAGTCTCTGTTCAGCTCTTTACTCCATCTTTTGAGTAGGTCATTTGTCTTCTTTCTTCTTTGTTTTTTGAGTAGTTTATATATTCTTGACGTTAATGCTCTGTCAGGTGGATCACTGGTAAAGATTTCCTCCCACTCTGTGGGTTTTCTTTTCACCTCCTTTATTACATTTCTTCTGCTGTACAGAAGCTTTTGAGTTTGAAACTCGCAATTGTTTCTAGAAGTTTTCTGGTGGAGTTTTTAGCATCGCTTAGGTAAACTATCATATCATCTTAAAAAAGGGATAGCTTAACTTCTTCTTTTCTGATTAGTATTCCTTTAGTTTCCTTCTCTTGTCTTATTGGCCATTTGTTGACTGTTGACCTTACTTCCTGTGTAGCTGCTGTTTGATTTAGAAAGTCTTTTCCTATGCCTATGTCTTACAGGTTGTTGCCAACTTTTTCTTCTATCACCTCCAGGGTTACTGGCTTCACGTTGAGGTCTTTGATCCACTTGGAGTTGATTTTTGTACAGGGTGAGAGGTAGGGGTTTAATTTTGTTCTTCTAGAAATGATGATCCAATTTTGCCAGCACCATTTGCTGAAGATGGAATCCTTCCTCTGTTGAGGGTTTTTTGGCCCTTTGTCAAATATGAGGTGGCTGAAATTGTATGAGCTCAACTTTGGATCTTCAATTTTGTTCCATTGGTCAATGGGTCTGTTTTTGTGCCAGTACCAGGCTGTCTTTATGACTATGGCCCTTTAATATAGTTTGAAGTCTGGTAGGGCAATCCCCCCTGTATTGCATTTTTCACTCAGAGTTGCTTTAGCTATTTGGGGTCTTTTGTTTTTCCGTATGAATTTAAAGATTTTTTTTCCAAGTATGTGAAGAAGCTCAGCGAATTTGATTGGGATTGCATTGAATCTGTATATCAATTTGGGTAAAATGGACATTTTTACTATATTAATTTTTCCAATCCATGAGCATAGGAGGTCTTTCCATCTTTTGATGTCATTTTCAATCTCCTTCTTCAGCAGTTTAAAATTTTGTTGTAGATGTCTTTGGTATCTTTGGTCATGTTTGTTCCCAGGTATTTTATTATTTTTGAGGTTATTGTGAGTGGGAAGGTCTTGTTATATTTCTTCTCCACTTGTTTATTGTTGGTGTGAAGAAAGGCTACTGATTTTTCTAGGTTAATTTTGTAGCCTGACACTTTACTAAAACTCGCAATTGTTTCTAGAAGTTTTCTGGTGGAGTTTTTAGCATCGCTTAGGTAAACTATCATATCATCTTAAAAAAGGGATAGCTTAACTTCTTCTTTTCTGATTAGTATTCCTTTAGTTTCCTTCTCTTGTCTTATTGGCCTAGCAACTGTTTCAAGCACTATGTTGAAGAGGAGTGGTGATAAGGGGAAGCCTTGCTGGGTTCCTGCCTTTTTAAGGGAAATGGCTCCAATTTTTCTCCATTTAGGATCATGCTGGCGGTGGGTTTGCTATGTATGGCTTTGATCATGTTGAGGAATGTTCCTTTCAGTCCTATTCCCTCTAGGACTTTAAACATGAAGGGATGCTGGATCTTGTCAAAGGCATTTTCTGCATCAATTGAGATGATTGTGTGGTTTTTGTCTTTCAGTTCATTTATGTGTTTTATGATATTTATTGATTTATGTATGTTGAACCATCCCTGCATCTCTGGTATGAATCCAACTTGATATGATGTATGATCTTTCCATTTGTGGGTCTGTATGGATTTCTGCAGTATTTGTTTGAGAATTTTTTGATCTATGTTCATTATGGAGATGGGTCTTATTTCATTTTTTGCTGCAATTCTTTGCCTGGTTTTGGTATTAGAGTGATGCTGCTTCATAGGAAGGAGTTTGGGAGAATTCTCTCTGTATCCTTCTAAACAGTTTTTGAGTAGCATGGTTGTAGGACCTCTTAAATGTTTTATAGAATTCTGCCATGAAAAACCATCTGGGACCGGAGGGCCTTTTTTAGTTGGGAGGTTCTTAATTACATCTTCAATTTCCTTCTTCAATATTATGGGTGTGTTTAAATTGTCATCTCTTCTTGGTTAGCTTTGTGGTTCCCAGGATTTTCAGATATTCATCATTTCTCTAGGTTTCAAAAATTTGGTGGAGTATAGATTTTGGAGTAATTCCATATGATTGTCTGGATCTTTTCTTTGTGTGTTGTGATGTTTCCCCTTTCATCCGATTACTATTGGTTGGATTCTCTCTCTCTCTCTTCTCTCTCTCTGCTCTCTCTCTCATCTCTCCTCTTGTTAACTGGGCTATGTCTGTCTATTTTGTTATTTTTTTCAAAGAACCAGCTTTTGGATTCATTGATTTTTGTATGTTTTTCTTGTTTCTATTTCATTGATTTCTGCTTGATTTTTGTTATTTCTTCCTGTCTGTTGGGTTTAGGGTTCACTTGTTGTTGTCTCTCAAGTGTTTTTAACTGAAGTGTTAGATCATTTATTTGTTCCCTTTCTGTTTTTTTTTTTTAATGTGGGCACTTAGGGCTATAAATTTTCCTCTCAAGACTGCTTTTAAAGTATCCCACAGGTTTTGTTGTGTTGTATTGTCTTTTTCATTCAGTTCCATGAATACTTTTATTTCACTCTTTATTTCTTCTCTGACCCATTCGTTATTCAGGATTGTGTTGTTTAGTCTCCATGTGTTCTTATAGCTAGTTGAACTTATTCTGGTGTTCATATTGAGCTTTATTGCACTGTGGTCTGATAGAATGCATAGAATCATTTCTGTCCTTTTGTATTCATTGAGGTTCTTTTTGTGCCCCAGTATGTGGTCGATTTTGGAGAATGTTCTGTGAGGCACTGAGTAGAAAGTATATTCTCTGGTATTTGGGTGGAATATTCTGTAGATGTCTATGAGGTCCATTTGGTGTATTGTATTGTTCAGTTCTGATGTCTCTCTGTTTATTTTTTGTCCTGTTGATCTATCCAAGGAGCTCAGTGGGGTGTTGAAGTCCCCCACTATTAGTGTGTTAGGATTAATCTGTGTCTTGAAGTCCTGCAGAATTGTGTTTATAAAGTTAGGTGCACCAGAGTTTGGTGCATAAACATTTAGGATTGTGAAGTCTTCATGGTTCATTGTTCCTTTGACAAGGATGTAATGGCCCTCTTTGTCTCTTCTGATTAATTCTACTTTGTGATCTATTTTGTCTGATATTAGAATAGCCACTCCAGCTTGTTTCTTGGTACCATTGGCTTGGGATATTTTTTTCCATCCTTTCACTGTAAGGTGGTGTCTGTCCTTGAGGGTGAGATGAGTTTATTGCAGACAGCATATAGAAGGGTTCAGTTTCCTAATCCATTCTTCCAGTCTCTGGGGAGTTTAGACCATTAGTATTTAAGGTTATTATTGAGAGATGTGTGTTGCTTCCTTTTACCTTATTTTTTGTTTTTGTTCTTGGTCTAGGTTTATATTTACTGTTATGATTTTGTTGCTTTCTCTCTTTAATTGCTTAGGGATAGTTGCTTCTTTCCTCTTCTTTGGTTTGCTTTGAGGATTTTCTGAAGTGTTGGTTTCTTAGACATGTATTCTTTCATCTTGTTCATGTCATGAAAGATTCTTCTTTCTCCTTCAACTATAGTTGACATTTTTGCTAGGTATATTAGTCTGGGTTGGCATCTAAAGTTTAGTACTGGGAATACTTTGGTCCACATTCTTCTAGCTTTCATAGTTTGCACTGAGAAGTCAGCTATGATTCTGATGTGTTTTCCCCTTATATGTGACTTGTTTCTCTCTTGTGGCTTTCAGTATTTTGTCTTTGTTTTGAGCATCTAGTGTTTTAACAGTTTTATGGCATGGGGAATTTCTTTTCTGGTCCTGTCTGTTCAGTGTTCTATGTGCTTCTTGCATTTGTATGGGTTTGTCTTTTTTCAGTTTGGGGAAATTTTCTTCTATTATCCTGTTGAAGATCTGGTCAATATTATTGTCTTGGGATTCTTCTCCTTCCTCTATCACTATGATGCGGAGGTTTGGTCTTTTCATATTGTCCCACATTTCCTGGTTGTTCCACTCTTGCATTTTTTAAACATTTTTCAAACATTTTTCATAATCTTTACTTGAGCATTCTATTTGGTCCATGTTATCCTGCAGGTTTGATATTCTTTTTTCTGCTTCTTCCATTCTGCTTCTGAGGCTTTTACCCATCCTTTCCTGTTGATTGGATGAATGTTCAATTTCCTTTTTTATTTCATCCTGTGATTTCTTTAGTGTTTCCACTTCCTTCTGAAGCCTGTCATTCTCATCTTGTAGCTCCTTGGTTCGTTGGTCATTTTCTTTTCTCATTTCAGCCTGGGATCTGTTCAGCATTTCCACTTCCTTCCAGAGTTTGTCCTTTTCTCCCTTTAGTTCTTTCCAATGTTTGTCATTATCTCCCTCTAGGTCCTTTTTTAGTTTTTCAATTTCTCCCCTTAGTTCTTTCCAATGTTTGTCATTATCACCCTCTTGGTACTTCTTGAGTTTTTCATTCTCTTCCCTTTGTTCTCTAATTTCTTTGAATATGTCCACAATTGTTTTTCTAAAGTCCATGTCTTGGTTTCCTTCCAGGGAGATCTCATTGTAGGAGTCTTCTGTAAGGTTGGTAGAGTTTGGTGTGGATTTATTATGATCTTTTCCCATGTTGTTTTCTTTGTGTGTATCTTTGGCATGTCCACTCCCCCCAAGCCTAGGGGAGGGGTTACCTTATTGGCCAACTCATGCCACCTGCTGGGCATGTGTTGGTGTTGTGCTGTGTGGTGGACATCTAACTCTGCCCACGTCGCAAACTGGGACGTGAAGGTTGGAAGGTCCTGGGTGATACCAGGCCTCCGCAGTGCACAGGGGTGCCCAAAGCACCCAGGCAGGCAGGCCTTACCTGGACTTTTGCAGGTTGTTGTTCTGCAGGACACGGGTGAAGTCCACTGTGCACTGGGTACATGCTGGTACTGTGCTGTGTGATGCACATCTAACTCTGCCCTGCTCCATTGAATTTTGATCTGCCAAATCATTAATCCTTGACTATATAGTTTCTGGGAAAGAATATTGGTGTGGGAAAAGCTACAGGTCCAGGTTTGATGCACCTCCAGAGAGACACCTCACCTCACACTGAGCTTCAGTACAACCTGACTTTTCCCAACATGGTCTACAGACCTGTAGCATCAGTGTCACTTGAGAAGTAACTAGAAATGCAAATACTGAGCCGCAACCCACTGAGTTAGAATGTGTCCCCACTCCCTCATGATAGAGAGTGAACTCATGCTTTCACCATCTACACAAATGCTCTACCTGCCACGGAGCAAGTTGAGTGTACTTTTTAACAAGGCCTTAAGGTGCTTTCTATGCACAATTCCTATTTTAAGAAACACTGACATCTGTGGGGCTTATTTGCCCTAGGGATCACATAAAATGTCTCAAAAATTAAGCATAAGATTCTGAACTTAAAAATACTTCAGATTTTCCCAATTGTTTTTCAGTTCAGTAAAGTAACTAACCATGAGCTATCTTTCTGCTGCAGGATGGCTTAACAGTGAGATGTGTATTCTGGGACTTGAGCAGAAATGGTAGGTTCCAATCTGAACCATTTCTAGGTCTTGAGTGAGTGAGGTGAGGAGGTGGGCAGCCACTGGTGCTATGGCCTTGCTGGTGGGACAGATACTGCTCTTGATGCCAACAGGTGGCAGAGGAGGCTGGTCATCAGATGGCTGCTCTGTCAAAGAGAAGAGGCTGAATGAAACCACCTGCACTTGCAGCCACCTTACAAGCTTTGGAGTCCTATTGGTAAGATGCTCATGTTCCATTCTCACCTTCAATTCTGGGCCTAAGGGCCATCTGGACATTAAATCATAATATGTACTCTAATTGATGACCTGGATAAGCAGAAAGCATGGTATTATGAAAAAGTTATACACAAATGAAACCACTGTTCTAATAACCAAATATATCTAAAGAAAAATAGTTGAATGCTGAGTACAAGTGTTTCTTCACATTCTAGTTTTAATAGATATTTTATTTATTATTTTTATTTTATTGTATGAGTGTATTGCCTGCATGTATATAAGTGCACCCATGTTGTGCAGCACCCACTGAGGTCAGAAGAGGGCATCAGATCCCCTGGAACTGGAGTTATGGACAGTTGTTAGCTGCCCTACGGGTGCTGGGAACCAAACCCAGGTCCTCTGAAAGAACAGCCAATTGTCTTAACCATTTGACCCATCTCTCCAGCTGCCATATTCTGGTTTCACATTTACATTTTTCTCCTTTAAATAGTTAAGAAGACCAAGGAATTCAGATTATAATGAGCAATAAAAAATTACTATTTAAATTTATTTTTTATAAAACACTTTAGCATAAATGATTTGGAGGGGGTGCTGGAGATAAAGTCTAGGGCTTTTGTGAATCCTAGACATGTGCTCTACCACCGAGTCACATCCCCATCCTTAAATGACCAAATGCCAGCATTTAGGCTCCTAGTCCAGGGCTTTCCCCATACAATATAATGCAGGTATCAAGCATATGAGCTTTGGAGTCAGGCTGATCTGAATTTGAATTTGGCTTCATCAACTTCCTGCTATGTAACCTTTGCAAGTTACTGAAGCTTTCAACTTCCTTATCTCTACCTGATGATAGTGTTTGTGCCTACCTCATAAGTTAGTTGAACAGACTTTCAGGACTATGAATTGATACTTAGCATATTCAATAAGCATAAATCTTGATTCTTATTTACTTAAAAACTATTCAATCTTTGAAACCAATGTTTTATTTCAGGACCTATCTCGGACATCCTTACCACCAAGGCAAACGATGGCTCTGACATTTATCACATATATTGGCTGTGGGCTTTCATCAATTTTTCTGTCAGTTACTCTTATAACCTACATTGCCTTTGAGTGAGTATCTGCAACTGGAAATTCTGTCTATAAGTCTCAGTGCTTACCTCCATCACCAAAATGTGTTACTTAAAAATACTTTCCTTGTACCAGGCCTGGTGGCACATGAGTTTAATCCTAGCACTCAGGAGGCAGAGGCAGGTGGATCTCTATTGAGTTCAAGGCCTGCCTGGTCTACACATTGAGTTCCAGGACATCTTGGCCTATAGGGAATACCTGTCTCAAACAAACAAACAAACAAACAAACATAACAACAACAACAACAACAAAACACTTTTCCTTGGCCTAGCCTGGTCTGGCCTGGCCTTTACACCTACCTGGTAGAGAATCTAAGTGTAAATGTTATGAGGCTTTTGGTTTATATGTTTCTGCTTTCCACTAGTCTGCGAGCTCACTAAAAGCAAGGACTGTGTCATGACCATCCTTGTACCTCACGGGGATATCTGGTGTATCATCACCATTCAGTGTGAAATGAAAGAGACAGACTAACCTCTAAGGGGTCACAATCTGAAAGAAAGCATAGCACCGTGTGTGGCAAAGAATTATTCATAGATTCAGTTTCTTAATTATACTGAGCAAGTGTGAAATAGTCTATTTATTAACTAGTATAGGGATGGAGAAAAAGAGTGTAAAAAATATTCACAAAATGTGGCTTTGTAAATCAAAACAGGGAATGGAACTCCAAATAACAGCATCTCCTTTTTGGCTCACCAGCAGGGTTCCTCTGGTCACTTTTTATGAGAAAATCTAACAGATTGTATTGGAAAAGAAGGAAATAAACATTTTTATTGTGTCAACTGCATGAGAAAATATATACATTCTGAGATTTCAGTTTTGGACACTAATCAAGAAATGTACAAATTTATCTTCAGTACCAAACTTAGGATCTAGATATTACTTCAGATCTTGTAGTAGACCTTTGGAAATATTATTAGTGAGACTAAATTACCATAAGACTAGTCATTACTCAGAATGAGTTCACCAGACCTAATTTCACACATATAAACATGCACATGTCATCAATTAGCTGAATTTTTCCATGTCATTATATTTAGCTATAGCTTAATGTCTTCCTTCCATGATTTCATTTTAATTAATATTATAGGATGATATAGGAATCTGGCCATATTTTGAGACTCTGAAACTGGCAGCCCATTATGTGAGAAGTAGTAACAATATTTCTAGAAGTAATTCAGGAGTCATGAGGAAGCTGCTCAATAGTGTTGGCTACAAGCTTTTTAAAAAGTCTGGGTCACCTTGTAAAAGATCCCACATAAATATATATAAATTTTCCCATGATTGCTATAGATGCTTGTATTAGTCACTTTCCTGTTGCTATGATGAAATATCTGCCTAAAGCAACTTAAAGGAGGAAAGGCTTATTTTTGGCACCTAGTTTGAGGGTTCTATCCATCATGTCAGGAAACTCACAGCAGCAGGAGCTTGAGGCAGCTAGTCACATTGAATCTATAGTCAAGGACCATAGAGTGAAGAATATGGGCACTCAGCCCACTTTCTCCTTTTTATTCAGTTCAGGACTCAGCTCATAGAATAATGCCACCCACTTTCAGGGTGGGTCTTGCCATTTCCTTTAACCTAACCTGCATAATCTTGAAGAGGGATGCCCAGAGGCTAACCTAATCTTGAAAATCCCTCAAAGGTGTGCTCAGAGGCTTTCCTCTCCTGCAATTCTAGATTTTGTCAAGTTGACAATCAACATTAACTAGCACAGTGATGCTTCAGTTTAGATTTTCCTTTGTTGGTGGTTTTAATGTTCCCTATACACTCACCCACTCCAAGAGAGGCATACTGACATATACCAATGACTAAAAATAAATTGCTTAAAACTCACAGACAGCTCATAAAATATATTTATCCAAGGTTTTCCGGAGCATAATGCTAATTCTTTTCTTGCCTTTTCCTTTTAGAAAGATCCGGAGGGATTATCCTTCCAAAATCCTCATTCAACTGTGTGCTGCCCTGCTCCTGTTGAACGTGGTCTTCCTCCTTGATTCGTGGATTGCTCTGTATAATATCCGAGGCTTCTGCATCTCAGTAGCTGTATTTCTTCATTATTTTCTCTTAGTGTCATTCACATGGATGGGCCTGGAAGCATTACATATGTACCTGGCCCTTGTCAAGGTGTTTAATACTTACATCAGAAAGTACATTATTAAATTCTGCATTGTTGGCTGGGGTATGTATAAAATTCCTTACACTTTGCTTGAACTTTTTGTCTAGTATTCTGACTTTTAATCAGTTAGAGACATGATGAATTAGATTCCACTTGGCAACTTTTATTTATTTATTTATTTATTTATTTATTTATTTATTATTTATTTATGTGTGTGTGTGTGAATGTACTGTCTGCATGTAGGTTTATGCACCCGTGTCGTGCAATGCCGAGGAGGTCAGAAGAGGGCGTCGGATTCCCCTGGAACTGGAGTTCTCCTGGAATTGGAGTTACAGACAGTTCTTAGCTGCCATGTGGGTGCTGGGGATCGAACCCNAGGTTTGTGCACCCGTGTCGTGCAATGCTGTGGAGGTCAGAAGAGGGTCTTGGATTCCCCTGGAACTGTAGTTCTCCTGGAATTGGAGTTACAGACAGTTCTTAGCTGCCATGTGGGTGCTGGGGATCGAACCCGGGTCCTCTGCAAGAGCAGTCGGCGCTCTTAACCACTAGGCTATTTCTCCAGCCCCACTTGGCAACTTTTAAAACAGCTTTGTGCATTGTCACCAGAGTAATCTTACTGAGTCAATGACCATTTTCCAAAGCTCCAGTTGTTTCCATTAAGTTCAGTTGGCTCCTGGTGGCACTTATCAGTGAACTTGGTTCTTTTCTCTTGAGCAAAAAATAGTAAGCTTATACCACTTCCTCCTGAAAGTCCTCTAGATAACCCTTGACAAGTAGTGTAATGCTCTATTTTCCCATACAATTTCACATAAGTCACCTCATTAAGGACAAGCCAATGAGGTGAACAAGGCAGTTTTGAGGAGCACCTTGAAGATCCTGGCTCCGAATGACAGAATGATTTACTCCCATTTTACAAGCCTAGAAAAGAACCCAGCCTGGCTTTCTGATTCCTTTTGTGAGTCATTTCCACTGAATCCCAGTCATCATCATCCCCTACAGTCCCTCCTCTTCTTGAGCGTAAAAAATCTCTTCTGCAAAGTAGGACTGGAAGCCCTTTGCTACTTATCATCCTGTCATTACATCTTCGTGAATAATTACAAAACACCTTTCCCCTCACTTGTCCCAGAAATAGAGTCCCTGTTCCAGGTATTGGGCAGGAATTTAGAAAAGGCTGAAAGGCCAGATTCTCTTGTCAAGAAGAATTTCCTCCACCTCCAGTACTTATGTCTGTCTGTCTATATGTGTATATGTGTATGTATGTATATCTTTCTACTGAGGATCAAACCTAGGGCTCTGTACATGGTAGGTAAGCACTCTGACACTGATCTATACCTCTAGCCTCCAATATTTTATTTTTAGAAGAATGTCTCACTTAGGAAACCATCATATGTCAGTATCTTTAGACAATGCAAATCAATTAAATGAAATAATACATTTGATTGTACCAGACACCCCAGAAAGTCTATAAAGGGAATTTTTTTTGGTCACTGCTGCTGCTGCTGTTCTTTACCAGAGCCTTGAGATTGGCTGGCTGGATGGTCTGTGTGTAGCATGAGGTGGCAACATGGGGTGGTTAGTGGGTAATGTCACAGTAGGGTGAGAAGCATTCTTTTTTAGCCATAATCCATTTTCTTTTTTTAAAGCAAATTTTGCTTCTTTTTTATAAATTTGTTTTTTCTTTATGTGTGTGGCTACAGAGTCAAAAGTGTCAGGGCAGAGGACAATTGTAGGAGTTTTTTCTTTTTTTGTCTTTTCGAGACAGGGTCTCCCTGTAGTCCCAGTTGTCCTAGAACTCAATCTGTAGACCAGGCTGGCCTTGAACACACAAAGATCCTCCTGCCTCTGCCTCCTGAGTGCTAGGATTAAAGACATGCGCCACCACGCCCGCTGCCATAATCCATTTTCAACTGTCAAGAGCCCTTTTGTTGTACCTTCTTTTAAAAGAAGTACTCAAGTGCCCTTGAGAAAGCCTACATCAGTCACCAACCCTAAGTCAGCGAGAACAGGCTCCTCCATTCATCCTTGGATTCCAGTTGAGAACTTTTGGTTATATAATGGAAGATTCATCAGGAATTGATTACTCTTAAATTTACATTCCAGACATGTGGAAGTTAACAGGGACACTAGCTGCTAGAAAAGATAGTCTTTGAATCCTCAGGAGATTTCACTCTTAAATGATCCAGGTGAAGGGAATAAAAACTCTCTGCAGTTATTTATGAATCCTAGTTGATGAAGATTCTGCCTCAGAATGGAATTTCCAAGGTTGCTTTGAGTATGGGGAAAAAGAGGAAGTAAAGGACTTTGCAGCCAGTTTCTAGGGAGCAGACCCAGAGTGGAGCAAATCACTTCTGCCCATAGCCTATTGGTCAAAATCTAGGCCTGTGGCCATGCACATCTGACTGCCATGGGGGCTAGGAGCATCCACCCATGTGTCAAAAATGAAAAGAAACTGATTTAGCAAATAGCAATTGGTCTCTGCCAGGCCATGATAAGTAAAATAGAATTAGCTCTGTTTTTTCTTTGCCATTTGTGAAAACAATATGTGACTGATATTTCCCATCTTCCAGGGGTACCAGCTGTGGTTGTGACTATCATTCTGGCTATATCCCCAGATAATTATGGGACTGGATCCTATGGGAAATTCCCCAATGGCACACCAGATGACTTGTGAGTATGAAGTCATCTGGGGGGAATGTTTAAGGAACTGGGAAATTAAATTCTCCAAGAAAACAGGGGATCTAATCAGTCTGTTGACTACAGCTCCCATGTTAATAAAATCAAAATTCATATTTAACAAGAGCCTTGACCATCATGTGTAATGAGATTAGCTATTTGGAAATGCCATGCTATTATTTAAGTAATTAATTTGGAAGAAGTATTCTGAGAGAATATACAAATTAGGAGGAACTATATTAAAACTGTTAGCCTCTGAAAGAAATGAAATACTTATGACATTATATCAATAAAGATTTAAAGACTATAATTTACATTTACAGACTGTATTTACATTACAAGTATAACCATAATTTATAAGGGTGAAGTTCTGAATTTTTTGAAAAAAGTTTTAAATATTATTTTTAAATATATTTATGTTGGGGGCTGGAGACATGGCTCACTGGTTAAGAGCACATGGCTCACTGGTTAAGAGCACAGGCTGCTCATGCAGAGGACCCACGTTTGATTTCCAGCACTCACATAGCAGTTAACAACCATCCCTAACTCCGGTTCCAGGGAATTTGATGCCTTCTTCTGACCTCTGCAGGCATTGCATGATAGGCATGCACTTACATACATGCAGGCAATACGCTTATACACATAAAAAAAATTGTGTATGAATGTGTATGCTTACACGTGTGTGGGTGCTCGTGGAGGCCAGAGAGGGTGTTGAATCCCTGGAACTGGAGTTAGAGGTGGTTGTGAGCCACCTGACATGGGGGCTGGGAACTGAACTCAGGTCCTCTGGAAGAGCAAGTGTTCTTAACCACTGAGTCATCCTTGCACTCCCTGAAATGCTTTTCTTTTTTTCTTTTCTTCTTTTTTTTTTTTTTTTTTTTTGTCTTTTCAAGACAGGGTCTTCCTGTAGCCCCAGCTGTCCTGAAATTCATTCGCTCTGTAGACCAGGCTGGCCTTGAACTCACAAAGATCTGCCTGCCTCTGTCTCCCAAGTGCTGGGATTAAAGGCATGCACCACCACGCCCAGAGATCGAAATGCTTTTCTTTACCAATTGTCCTAAGATAAACTCTTAAAATTATGTTTCTTGCGGTATGAATGATTGTAGAGAAGATTAATTTTATCATTTTTTGTTTTGTTTTACACTTGTAGAAAAGTTTTCAGCAAAAATGTTATAGAGTCAGTCTATTACTTGGAACATTATTTCATCATGTTTTTCTTCTCTTTCTCCCCCTTCCAATCCAGTTGCTGGATTAACAGCAATGCAATATTCTATATCACAGTGGTGGGATATTTCTGTGTGATATTTTTACTGAACGTCAGCATGTTCATTGTCGTCTTGGTTCAGCTTTGTCGAATTAAAAAGAAGAGGCAACTGGGAGCCCAGTGCAAAACTAGTATTCAAGACCTCAGGAGTATTTCCGGTCTCACGTTTTTACTAGGCATTACTTGGGGCTTTGCCTTCTTTGCCTGGGGACCAGTTAATGTCATCTTCATGTATCTCTTTGCCATCTTTAACACCTTGCAAGGTAAGCTGTACAGCATTAAGGACAAACCAAAAGAGCCAAGTTGAAAATAAAAAATCTCACTACTAGAAGAATATCCACAAAGTAGCTTATTTAGTGGCTTAAGATATACGTATTTCAGAACCACTTTATTGGTGAGAATAGGTGCTTTGGGAACCTTACAAGAAAGGCATTTTGCTAATTTTGTGAAAAGTCTGTTTTTCCTTTTAACCACCCTTATCTCTTTGGAGAGACCATATTGAGAGGCACCTACCAGGCACTCTTTCTGAGACAGCCAATTACTCTGCCCTTGCTTGTTTCTTTCCTTTTTTAAAAAAATACTAACTTGTTAAAGTAGAACCTGCACATAGAAAAGCTCAGATACCATAAATGTCTCTGTGAGGGCTTACCACTCAGACATCAGGCTTACGTTTGGACTTTTTTTTATTTGGAGATATGAAATGATAAGTGAGAAGGTAATAAACAAATAAACAAATCCCAGTGGCAGCCACCTTGCCCAGGGGCTAATCTTTAGAAGTTGCCAAGCTGCCAGGGGAAGGCACCGAGAGTCCCCTTGATTTCTGAGCTTTCTGTGTGTTATTAAAGCCCAGCCACTCTCATTTTTGAATCCTAGCAATTACATTCTTATTCTTTTAGAGTAGTGTTATAAAAATCTGGTCAGCTGTTACTTTTTAATGGAAGGGCTTTGGCATTAAAAGCCCAACAGGCTAATGGGTTACATTATAGTACCAATAATGCATTGTCCCTTGGCTTGCTCATAGTCCCACTAATTTCTGTTGCATTCTCTTCTGCTAGTTTTCCTGTTGGTTTTGCCTCCTATACTGCCTCCTGCAGTCCCATCTGCTGATTTTCTAAGAAATCCCACCTGGAAGTGAAATTCAGATACCAGATTTAGCCATGGGTTCCTATTTTATTTGAAAAAAAAATAATATATATATATTATTTTTTTTCCTTACAATATACCCACCCCTGAATTGGTGTATTTAGGTATGGAACTACATAGTATTAAAAACAAAATAAAAATGAAATGAGAAAGTTATGTTAAGGGGTTTTTGTTTTGTTTTGTTTTGTTTTAGGGGTAGGGAGGTGGTTCTTGGGGGGCAGAGACTTGTTATGTAGCTCTGGCTGGCCTAAAATTCACCAGGCTGGCCTCAGACTTTTAGTGATCCTACTACCTCTTCCTCCTCAGTGCTGGGATTATAGGTATCCACTACCACATTTGGGTTGAGAAAAGTTTTATTTGCCAACAACAAAATACTAAAGCTACTAACAACTTTATATACATATATACATTTATATACATACATGCCATGCAAAATCACATTGATATGAAAACTATTTACTTCCCCTCATCTCATTTAATATAGACCATGAACTTGCATGTTTGTCTTCATTTCCTCAGAATATCGTTTTAAAAGTTTATTATTTTTTAAAAAATATTTATTATTTTTATTTATGAGTGTATGGCCTGCATGCATGTAAGTGCATCCCATGTTGTGCAATGCCCTTGGAGGTTAGAAGAGAGTGTCTGATCCCCTAGAGATAGAGTTATGTACAGTTGTTAGCTGCCATGTGGGTGTTGGTAATAAAACCCCAGTCCTCTGCAAAAGCAGCCAGCGCTCTTAACCACTGAGTGATCTTTCCAGCCTCTAGAATACCTTTTATTAGAGCATAAATGACTAGAAATACTTTGCTGCTTCTACAAAAGGGAGTTAAGGCATAGTTTACAGTACTCTTTTGAGTTGATTAAAGATATGCTATGTATATGCTTTGATTTTGGGTGTGCAGATTTCCTGAGTATTCCTCTCTAATACATTCTATTTCTCCTTTATGCCAGTAAGGGTAGTTCCCCAGGGTGGCTTTGGGCAAAGATGTACAATAACCACCAATCAGTCTTAAGGATATTTGTATGTAGCCTATTGGAAGCAAATATGGTGTTTTTAAAGTAGACAGATTAAGTGTGCAGGACAGAGATCAGAATTCATCCATACATTCAGTGAATATTTACTGTCAAAAAGCCTTGGGGTCTTGGCAGAGATGGCTGTATAATGAGCCCTGGTCTGCATAACTGGAGACAAAAGCAAAAAGGAAGCAAGTTCCAAGAGCCATTAAAGTCTGTAGCTTGCTCTCTTAGCTGCAATGTCAGGAGAGAATTTCCTTGAGCCTTGGAGGGAGGCAGGAAGGTAGTAAATCACTTAAATCCATACACTCCCCAGGATTGGTGCCCAGAGCAGAAACCCCAAAAGGCTCAAGAACCTGTGGGCCAGAAAACAGGAGAGAGGCTTGTGAGACTGTGGAAGAGAAGACATCTGACAGAAGTTGGAACTAGACTGTGAATCCAGAGAGTGGGAGCAGTGGGAGCTAAGGTCTCAGCTAGAATCCTGGGTAGATGGCTTGTGGTACTGGGGCACGGAAGGCCAGGCCAGAACCTGCAAAGAGAAATAGAGGATTTAACTTTGGAAATGTAAAGTTGCCATTCCTTTGAAGAGTACTTTTTCATTGTACAAAGATTTTGAAAAGCTTTGGACTTAGACATTTTATTTAATTTACAAAATTTCACTTTGTCCACAGCTGCCCAAGATTTTATCTTTTGTGCAAAGTATACTCAGGATATTCAGGTCTTATTTGGAATTTATTATATAATGGTTTGGTTTTTTTTCTCTCTTTAGGATTTTTCATATTCGTCTTTTACTGTGTAGGAAAAGAGAATGTCAGGAAACAGTGGAGGAGGTACCTCTGTTGTGGAAAATTACAGCTGGCTGAAACTTCTGGTAAAGATTTACCTTCACTTTTCTTCTTTTCTTAAATCTCAAGAAAATAAATGTGTACATTAAGAAGAAAGCAATGATTGCCATGGGAGCCATCAGATCTGGGAATCCATGAACAGATCCTATATAACAGCAAGTATTGCTGAACCTTTAGGGGTAAAAAGCAAAAACAACCTAGTGAATTAAAAAGAATTATTCCTACCTGGGAATTTGGTGAGCAATAGAATGAGTGGACGAACTGTTTCTTGAATGAGGCAACAGTGAAAATTTAGTTTATTTCCCATTGAGCTCATATTTTTCATTTCCCAAAGTCATTTTTAATATTTTCCTTCATAACTTTTTAAGGCTTGGCTCACCCCTTTCTCCACAGTGGCTTTTTTTCTTAGCTGGCCAGACTTTCGAAGCTCTTTTCACATGTGCCCTGTTGGCTATTAGAGGAAATAGCTCATTTTAAAACAAAACAAACAAAACAAAACAATGACATCTTGTTTGAAAAAGCTCAATTCCTTCTACATGAATACCACTTTTCAGTACCTGAGGGACACTAGGGTCTGTCTTAAGAAAATGGCAGTACATATAGGCAGCCATTTCTATGGATTCAAGAACAATTATGCACCACAGCACAGTAGATCCATGTTCTTGTTAAGATAGCGAGAGGCTCTGGATATTTCAGTTGATATTTACAATCAAGTTAGCTGGCTTTTGGTTCCAGGAGACCAGAATTCTCTTTTAATGAGGCAGTAATTTCAAGAGCAACTACATATAGTGTAAATGAAGATACCTTTTATCACACTAACTTGCAAAAGGTATGACTTCTCTTTAAGATCTTGAAGTGAGAATTCAGTTGCTAGAACTTACTACACTGTAATCTGTCTCTTGCATTTGAGCTTCAACACACCGCCCTGTTTTTCTGTAATGCTTATTCTGCTGTAGACTGGAGTAAAACTGCTACTAATGGTTTAAAGAAGCAGACTGTAAACCAAGGAGTATCCAGCTCTTCAAATTCCTTACAGTCAAGCAGTAACTCCACTAACTCCACCACACCACTAGTGAATAATGATTGCTCAGTGCACGCAAGCAGGAATGGTATGTATGTCTGTCTCACTATAGTGTTTCTCAAGCCAGTGGGGGTTTTTTTTGCAGTAATTTTATCCTTTAGTGGCAATTTTTTGCAAAGCAAATTGAATAATTACACATTTGACTAGTGGATCAAATGGAGTTTCCCTTATAAGGCAGAAATTTATGAATCCAAATTTATTTATTTTAGAGCAAATACCAGAATGATCTTTTTAATTTTAGTTTTTCATAATTTGGAATTGAAAATAAAGTTTTCATGTTCAAATCCTAGTTTAAATATGGCCCAAGAACTTCAGTACTATGCTATTTCTGTAAGAACAGTACCTAAATTAATAAACAAGATGATGTTTTTATGATACCTATAATCAAACACATCTATAGCACTTTAAATCCTTCCTGTTTTTCAATTTTTGTGGCTGCCTCAATAGCACCCAAATCCCCATGGATAGATATATCAGATCCTGGAAGATGAATTCTGAGCAGTATTGGTAACCATACACATCACCAATATATTAACAGATTATAAATGCAGCTTTGCTGCTTTCATTCATTAACTCTGAAGTCTCTAGCTAAAATATCATTATATTTCCCTTCTTTCATAAGCCTGGGCAGTTCATTACTCATAAAAGCTTATCTTACTTATTTTTGCCTTCTGATTTTTAATATATCTTTTGCATTTTAGATAAAAACTTTAGTTATGTCAGTATATTTTTTTAATTTTTATTTATTTCTGTATGTGTATGAATGTACTGTATGCATGTAGGTTTGTGCACCCATGCTGTGCAATGCCGCGGAGGTCAGAAGAGGGTGTTGGATTCCCCTGGAACTGGAGTTCTCCTGGAATTGGAGTTTTAGACGGTTCTTGGCCGCCATGTGGGTGCTGGGGATCGGACCCAGGTCCTCTGTAAGAGAGGTTAGCGCTCTTAACCACTAGGCCATCTCTCCAGCCCATATGTCAGTATATTTTTGCCTTCCATAGACAATTAGCTTTTCTTCATTGTTTTAAGATATTAGTTCCTGGGGCAGGAAAGATGGCTCAGTGGTTAAGAGCACTGGCTTCTCTTTCAGAGGACCAGGGTTCAGTTCCCAGCACCCACATGGTGGGTAACAACCATCTTAAACTCCAGTTACAGGGTATCTGATGCCCTCTTCTGATTTCCGTGGGCACTGTACAACATGGGTGTACTTATATGCATGTAGGCAATACACTCATACATATAAAACACAAAAATAAAATATTTTTAAAATGATATTAGTTCTTTCCATTACTAATTCAATAAATCCTTGATAAAGTTCAAGTATCTACCAAATAGCTTTCCAGTCTCATAAGCATGGGGGTTTCTGACAGACTTAAAAATGCAATGGAAGAGGGGCTGGAGAGATGATTCAGTGGCTAAGAGCCCATACTACTCTTGCAAAAGATCTGGCTTTGGTTCCCAGCATATCAAGTGTCTAGTAACTGCTTGTTACTGCAGCACCAGAGGATCTGACATGCTTTTCTTACTGCTGAGGGCACCTGCAGTCATATGAACAGATTCACGTGTGCACACACACATACGCACACATACACATACAATTTAAAAATAAAATAAATATTGCAAAAAAGAAAATGTACAACAGGAGTTTGGCAAGATGGCTTAGCAGGTGCCACACAAGGGTAACAGCCAGATTCCCAGAACCCACTTAAGCCTGGTGGCATAGTGGCCCTCCTGTAATCCTAGTGTACAAGAGGCAGATGGAGACAGGGAATCACCCAAGCAAACTGGCTACCTAGGCCAGCTGAAACAGTAAGCTTCAGGTTCAGGGAGAAATCCTACTTCAATATATAAGAGAAATCCACCTTTTGTTAACCTTAGGCCTCAACATGCATGCACCCACATATGTAACATGTATATATTTATACACATGCACTTAACACACATACACACATGTGCAAAAATTTACAACATGATGCCTTGAAATCAAGGATTCTCAACCTCAGGCACAGGTAAAATTTTGGGCTTGATAAGTCTTTTTGGAGAATTGCAGGATGTTGAGCAGCATCCCTAGCTTGACTCCCCAGTAGAGTCAGTAAGGCCCTTCCCATCCCAAGTTGCAACAACCAAAGTGTGCCTCAACACTGCCAATCATCCCCCGGTGAGCAGGGAATAAATTGTCCTTGTTCGAGATCCCTTGCTACAAAAGGTAAGAACTGCTAGCATATGATCTTAGATCAGCATTGCTAGGACCACGAGTAAAGCTCTGGGCACTATGCAAACTTCCATATCAGGAATGATTCAGTATAGTTCCATGGAGTAGAGGCAAGGAGATGAAGGCTGGTCAATACATTAGAATGAGAGAGCAAATTGAAAAAAACAAATTAAAGGACTGAGCTGGGTCATCCAGGAACCTTAGAGTCACCTGTGTTTGGTGTTCTTTTTTTAATTAATTTTATTTATTTCTGTATGTGTATGAATGTACTGCCTGCATGCAAGTTTGTGCACCCGTGTCATGCAATGCCGCGGAGGTCAGAAGAAGGTGTCAGATTCCCCTGGAACTGGAGTTCTGGAATTGCAGTTTCAGATGGTTCTCGGCCGCCATGTGGGTGCTAGGGATTGAACCCGGGTCCTCTGTAAGAGCGGTCGGCACTCTTAACCGCTAGGCCATCTCTCCAGCCCCCGTGTTTGGTGTTCTTGATCCATAACTAGATATTTCCATATTCTGGAAAGAGCTCAGAGATGACTCTTCACCTGCTTAGCCCTATAAAAAAATGTTGTCACTCTCCAGGGAATCATATTTTACAGAAGCAACCAACCCATTTTGACACAGCAGAGCTATTTTCAATATCTAACACAAAAGGGAGGATTTTATAGCAACCAGAATGGCTAAATGTTTCAGAAAGGATAACATGCCTGTCAGATGAGCATCCCTGACTTGTCAGTCCTCACACCAGATGAGGAATGGAGTTTATTACACCAGGACAAATTGTTCCTGCAACCAAAATGTCCTCAAACCAAGATCCCTAAGTCAGAACAGCTGCGTCAGCCAGCACATGCCCTATTTGAGCTGTGGCACAGATGGAGCTGTGCTGACCATATCCATTACCTCATTTGCATGAGTATGATATATTTCGGTTCTGAACAGACATAGAGCCATATAATTCGGTACACAGGGCCACAAGCTCACACTTTGGGAGTAACATCATGTGTTGACTCCATCATTTCTAAGCCATGGAAACTAAAGCAGCACACTTAATTTTTGCAACCTTTTTTCATCATCTGTGAAATGGAGGTAATAAGTAGTACTCATCTCAGCACCATAAATGAAATATTTATGATATCTTCAGGATTATAATAAACATAATTATATCACCAAACAACCAATGGTCTTATTATTCAGATTTGTACATGGTCTTTCAATGGTTCAGAGGATGTGCTGAGTAGCTAAAAGCTCTCAGGAGCTGTCTCCTTAGGATCCAGAGGGCTGCTAGTGTGTGTGTGTGTGGGGGGGGGCAAGTCTAAACCACAGGTGCCACTAAATAAACACTCAGCTATTCCATGACTGGACTCTTAGGTTGGAATCTATGGCTTTCTCTTGAGAGTTTGTCCTATGAGGAGACCAGAGGGATGAATTAGAACTTGTTAGAAAGAGATGATTTCTTCACGCCATGATTATTTGTAGCTGGTTGCTTTGGATTTCTCTCCTAATGCAAAAATTCAATCCATAGGCATCATAGGGAATTAGGGATCTTTAAGAGTACCTATAGGGAGTCTCTGTTAATCTTAAATATTACTGTAGGTTTTCTTGTACATAGCTTAATTCAATATGGTCACTGGTGTTAGCAAAAGGGCCTTTTAAAAATAAAATATTTTGCTTTGCTTCATATTTTGAACATTTCACTTAAGAAAAACCTACAATAGGAAACTTGTTTCTGATCAAGCTCTAATTTGATGTGCTTGCTTTCGCTGACATTAGAGAAGGAATGAAAAATAAAATATGAATACATATAATAAATATTTTTAAAAGATTCATTTCATGTGTGCCTATTTAAGATGAAAGTGAAGTTGACATTTTCTTGGTTTTCAAAGCAGACATGTGGATATTTCATGACACAGACTGATTTTCCTTATGCAGGCAATGCATCTACAGAGAGGAATGGGGTTTCTTTCAGCATTCAGAATGGAGATGTGTGCCTTTATGATCTCACTGGAAAACAGCAGGTGTCTAATGACAACGAAGATTCCTACAATAATAAAAACAGGATGGGGCTCAGAAGGACTTCAAAGCGAGGCAACATACTTTAATGAGCAAATGTGATTCTCTCTCTCTTTTTTTTAAATCAAAGCATGATGCTTGATGGTGTGAAATGTCTAATTTTACCTTTTACACAATGTGAGATGAATGAAAATCAACTTGTTTTATACTCAGCAACTTCTGAAGGAACATAATCTAATTGAGGCCAATGGGTACTATTGGAAGAAGACACTAAGACATAATTATGGTCTTCAGACCTTTATAATTTAGTTTCTTATCTTTCATTTAAATGAAGATTGGTGTTTAAAAAGACACAGAAATAGATTTATGTAGAGAAAAAAAGTGAATGTTCATTTCCAGGTCCATTTTAGAGGCTAACATCCTAGAAAAAACTGTTACCTTCAGTCTGTTGGTAAGTTTAGCTGTGCATGCCTTTGTTGTATATAAGCTAAATTCTAGTGTCCCCCGCCCCCCCCCCCGGTCAAAAAAAATCTTACTCTACCTTTTTAATATTTATTTTCTACTGTGTACATTTCCTCTTTTGTAGAATCATGGTTGTGTTGCTTTGTCTAATGTGATGATAACTTGCTGATTCAGTGAATTCTAAAGCTCCTTTTGGAGATTTTATGGGATTTCGTGAAATACAGGAACTTCACTGAAATCAAGAATGATGATAAAGCCAGACTGGACAAATATAAGCAGATACAGTTACAATTAGCTCATAGAGTATCTTTAAGCAAGCCAAAAAAGGTGCCCCATGGGGCAAACACAGCTTTATGAGCTCATGGTTTGGTAAACAATAGGTGTCAGATTTTAGCCCTGATAACTCTCTTGGGTGCATCCTTATGCAGGGTATGACCAGTGTGACCAAGCTGACATTGAAAATCAATACCCATTCCCAGACCTCACCCCTAATGATTAGATTATGAAATATGCATTAAGATGCTTAGTTTAATATCATGGTAATAGAGAAGGAAGAATGTGTAATCTAGACCATATGTCAGGAAGATTGTAAATGTGGAAAAGATATACACTGCCACTTCTCAAATTCCCAGAGCCTTTCAGAGGAGGGGATTAGAGTAGGATTACTTTTAAAAGATTGTATATATGAGAAACATTTCAGTTCTTTAAAAGACAGCTGCATGGTATGTTATTGTTACAACTGGTACATTCTGGCCCAGCCACATTTATACCTATTTTTAAAAGTGTGTCAAACCTTGAAGAGTGTATAGTGACAAGGGGAGCAGCTACTGGGAACAGTGAACTAGCCTGTGATACTGTTGTTTGTATATGTATCTAACTCTGATTGTTCCTAGTTATAGAGGGTCTATCCTGCTTCCCACCTATACATGCTTGAGTGGTGCCTCAAGTATGTTCTTATGAAGAACATTTCAAAACCCTTTAGTTGGGTCTTTCACTAAGGCTCCCTTGCATATATTTCAAGTGAATGTTGTACTCCAGACTAACTATAGTAATAATATATGATTCTGTGTGTACTAATTTGTCTTTGCAATATTTCTCCTCTGAATTATTTAATTATTTTGTATTTATGTTAAAATCAACAAAAATGCTAAAATCAATGAAATAAATTTTCAGCTAAGTCAATTAAATTTGATGATCATGGAGAGAAAGTGTTTGTGTTCTTTTTTCCCTGGCAGCATGCCAGGGGATTGGTCAGGGCATGCCCGATGAAGAATTACACTGTGAACTTAAAAAGGGGGTTGCTTTGCTTCATGAGAGTAGTTTCCAAGGGTTCTTTTCCATTTTCAAAAGTTTACTGTTTGGGGCTAGAGAGATAGCTCAGTGGTTAAGAGCACTGGTTGCTCTTGACGAAGACCTGGATTTGTGAACCATTCACATAATGGTTCACAACTGTCTGCAACTCCATTTCCAGGGAATATGATGCACTCTTCTGGCCTCTGTGGGCATTGCATGCATGGGGTGCACTTAACTATATGCAGGCAAACATTCATACATCATAAAATGAAACTTTTAACTACTTTTTTTTAAGGGGCTTAAAGAGATGGCTTGGCAGTTAAGAGCACGGATTGCTCTTGCAGAAGACTCAGGTTGATTTCCAGCACCCACATGATGGCTAACAACCATCCATATCTCCAGTTCCAGGGGATCCGATGCCCTTTTCTAACCTCTGTGGGCATTTCACAACATGGACTTTATTTAGATACATGCAGTCAAAACACTCATATACATAAATATATAAATATAAATAATTTTTACTAGTTTACTCTTTAACACATGTTGCCATTGGCCTGTAGGCAGTATATGAAATCTAATTCAGATCCCATACAAATGTCTGTTTCCTCAGCTTCAAGCAGTGGGACTTTATAAAAGTGAAGACAGGAGTTAAGTGGCTTTGGGTCACTAGTTAGTATGTCAAAGGCACAAATAGGGAAAGCTGGCTTCACCTAGACAAGAACTGTCTAAGCAATGTCTCCTTCCAAGATCCTCAGCTCTCACAAAGAAGCCAAGTTCTAAATTGATGGGGAAGGTGAGGAGACACTAGATGGGGTGTGGGGGGCAGGAGGGAGATTTCAGAAATCAATCTCCCAAAACAATGCACAGAATGAGATTGTACCTAAAAGCCACATTGTCTTTCAGTTCCCACCACTCTTATTTTCTATTTTGTGTTTCATGTCTGATGCTTAAGCTAAATTCTCTTGGGGTTTATGGTTTGTTTGTAAATTCAGATAAATAACAGGACAAGACAGAGACAGTGTTCCTAAAAAGCTTCATCCTCTGGCTTTAAGATCGGTTCTGGAATCTGAATCTGAGACCCTGTTGTCAGGGAGACATAGGTACTAATAACAGGTGGCAGAGAGTCAAAGCAGTGGCCAATATTTGAAGTATCTTCTCAGAACAGTGGAGAAAGATTTTCCCAGAGCACATTGCAATCATTAAACTCAGACAGGAACTCTGCTGAGTTTAATGAGTGTATATGATTGTTCTCATCAGAAATGGTAAAAAAAAAAAAAAACAAAAAACAAGAAGCTGATCCACATGGTGACATGGGTGGTATCTATCTATCAGGGTCGCCTAGGAGGCAGATCAGTTTTGTTGAAGGCTATTTAAATGAAGATCTAATTTACTGAATGACAAATCCACCAAGTAGATTTGTTTGGTGTGATTTTTGTCTTCAGAACAGCACTAAAAGACTAAGGCTAGAGAGTTAGATTAGCAGTTAAGAGTACTGGCTATTCTTGAAGAGGACTGGGATTTGGTTCCCAGCACCCACATAGTGGTTAACAACCCATAACTCCAGTTCCAGGGGGATCCAACCCTCTTCCAACCTCTGCAGGTACTGCATGACATGGGTACACTTACATACACACAGGCAATACACTGATACACATAAATTAAAATAAATAATCCAAAAAAATTACTATTCAGTTTGTCTCTTTCTCAGTTCCTCATTGGAGTTCGTAGGACAGAAAACAAGAAGAGCTGATGGGCACAATAAGAACATAAAATACCGGGGCTGGAGAGATGGCCTAGTGGTTAAGAGTGCCAACTGCTCTTGTGGAGGACCTGGGTTCAATTACCAGCACCCACATGGCAGCTGAAAACCATCTTTAACTCCAGTTCCAGGGGAATCCGACACCCTCTTCTGACCTCTGTGGCACTGCATGACACGGGTGCACAAACCTACATGCAGACAGTACACTCATACACGTATGAAAATAAATAAAATTTAAAAAAAGAACATAAAAAACCAAGGCTTAAATAAAATACCTGGGAATAAACCTAACCAAAGACACCAAAGCCCTCTACAACAAAATGTTAAAACCTTGAAGGAGATTGAAGACAACATCAAAAGATGGAAAGACCTCCCATGCTCATGGATTGGAAAAATTAATAGAGTAAAAATGTCCATCCTACCCAAATTAATACACAGATTCAAAAGTAATCCCAATCAAAATGCCCAGGAGATTTTTCAGAGACTTGGGAAAAAGTCCTGAAATTCATATGGAAAAACAAAAAAAACCCGAATAGCTAAAGCAACCCTGAGTGAAAAGTGCAATATGGGGGTGGGGGAGATCACCTTACCAGACTTCAAGCTATATTACAGGGCTATAGTCATAAAGACAGTATGGTACTGGCACAAAAACAAACCTGATCAATGGAACAAAATTGAAGATCCAAACGAACTCATATAATTTCAGCCACCTCATATTTGATGAAGGGGCCAAAAAAATTCAATGGAAGAAAGCGTCTTCAGCAAATGGTATTGGAAAAACTGGATCACCATTTGTAGAAGAACAAAATTAAACCCCTACATCTCACCCTGTACAAAAATCAACTCCAAGTGGACCAAAGATCTTAACCTGAAACACAAAACCCTGAAGGTGATAGAAGAGAAAGTTGGCAGCAACCTACAAGACATAGGCCATAGGAAAAGACTTTCTAAACCAAACAGCAGCTGCACAGGAAATAAGGTCAACAGTGTACAAGTAGGATCTCATCAAACTCTAAAGCTTCTGTACAGCTAAAGAAACAGTCAAGGAAGTGAAGAGAAAACCCACAGAGTGGGAGGAAACCTTCCCTGCTGATACATCTGACAGAGCATTAACATCCAGAATATATAGACTACCTAAAAATCAAAGAAGTAAGAAAACAAATAACCTACTCAAAGGATGGAGTAAAGAGCTGAACAGAGACTTCACCAACAAGGAAGTAAAGATGGCTGAGAAACATCTTAAAAAATGCTTAACATTGTTAATAATTAAGGGAATGCAAATTAAAACCACTCTAAGGTATCGTCTCACTCCAATAAGACTGGCCAAGATCAAGAAAACAAAAGACACCAAATACTGGAGAGGTTATGGGGAAAGGAGAACACTCATCCACTGCTGGTGGGAATGTAAACTCATACAACTACTATGGAAAGCAGTGTGGAGAACCTTTAAAAGACTCAAAATGAGCCTACCACCTGACCCAGTCATACCCCTCCTGGGTATATACCCACAAGACTCATCCTACCACAAAGATACATGCACAGTTATGTTTATTGCAGCTCTCTTCACAATAGTGAAGAGCTGGAACTAACCCAAATGCCCTTCAACTGATGACTAGATAACAAAAATGTGGGACATGTACAATGGAGTTCTATGTAGTGGTAAAGGAAGATGACATCATGAACTTTGCAGGTAAATGGATGGAAGCCATTAGGCTAAGTGAAGTAACTGAGTCCCAGAAAAACAAAGGGCAGATAGTTTCCCTCATATGTGGATGCTAACACCAAATCCCTAGTTGGCAGGCAAACTGAGAAACTTTATTTTATTTCTTTGTATCTGAAAGTAACTGTGTTGTCACAATGTGAATCTTTTAACGGGCTCTAGAATCGACCTACCACTTATATTCAGACATTGCAATTACCATATAGGGGTGGAAGATATGTATTAATATTGTAGAGTAATATAAAATTAAAAGGGAAAAATTAACCACGAAACATATTTTGGAATTAACATACAGTTTATTCCCAAAGGTCATAATTTATATATTTTGGAGAATATATAATTTGGAGTAATACAAAGGGGAGAGAACAACAACAACCATAAGGACTGGGTCAAAGAACTGACACAGTTAAATTCTGTTCAAACAACAGGCTTCTGAAGAAAAAATCCTTGGAAACACTGAAAGATGCAAGACATGTATGGCAGAATGCATAAACTGGGGAGAGGGAGGGGCAGGGAGAAGGGAATGTGTCCAAATTGGACTGAAAAATGATGTATAAAGTATACAAAGTCAATAAAAAAGAATATGGTTAAGAAAAAGAATTATCAGTGTATTTGTTGTCCTTTTTACTTAATTTTCCAGCTACAACATCAGGAAATTAGAGACAGAAACAAATTGAATATTCTTCCAGAATATATAGGCTTTTATAAATGCAGGATCTCTCTATGTAGCCCAGGCTGGCTTGCACTGAACTCAGGACCATCCTGACTCAGCATCCAGGGAACTTGAGAATACATGTTTTAAAAATATATTTAATAAATAAGGGCAGGACAGTTGGCTCATCAGTTAAGAGTACTGGCTGCTCTTGCAGAGGACCTGCCTATGATTCCTAGCACCCACATGGTGGCTAATAACTGTAATTCCAGTTCTAGGAGATCCACCATTTTCTGAGATCCATGGATATCTCATAACATGACTGCACTTACATATATGTAGGTAATACACTCATATACATAACATAAAAATAAAATATTTAAAAAAATAAAAATAAAATATTTTAAAATATATATTTAATAAACTTTTCACTGTGAAGAAAACTTATGGCTGCTTGTGTATTTTCTCCTTACCTTTCCATCTTAAATAGTTACCAGAAGCTTGAAGAGAGACAAATTTAACATTCTTTGCAGTGGTGTAATGTAAAACAAAATGATTCTGGGTCAACTAAAACTAAATTTGTCATAGAAATAAATTTAGTAAATTGGTTCGTATTGGCAAGTTGATTCAGAATGGGCTCTCTCCATTGGTAAAAGATGGAGTGCTTTTCTTTAGAATCAAAAGACATGAAATAATGTTGGATGCTGACCTCTAAAATGGTTTCTAAGAAGAATCTAGTGAGAATACACCCCATAATAATAAAAATAAACAATAATGCCAGCTTTTAGATCAGAAGAATATATGAAAAACCTAGTAAAGATACATAAGATTCTTACGGAATTTAGTTATGATAGTTTAACATTTAATTTTATTGACTCCCTAGACCACAGCAAATTCTGCATGGAGGTACATCATGCATATGTCAAGAGTCAACACTAAAACAAAAATATGCTCAGAAGGCATCCATTGCTTGCTTCTTCCTGACTGTAGATCCAATGTAACGAGATGCTTCCACTTCCTATAGCCTTGACTTCCATGCCCTGATGTATTATACCACAAACTATAAGCCAAAATAAACTCATTCTCCTTTAAAAAAAATATGCTAAAGCTGGGCATGGTGGCACACACCTTTAATCTCAGCACTCCTGAGGCAGAGGCAGGTGGCTCTCTGTGAGTTCAAGGCCAGTCTGGTCTACAAAATGAGTTCCAGGACAGCTGGGGCTGCAGGGAGACCTTTTCTCAAAAAGACCAAAAAAAAGCTCGGAAAAGGGAGGGTGGAGGGGTGTGATGGGGAGCATGCACAACATATTATATATACATATAAAAAGCTTGAAAAAATTAAAATTAAAAAATCCCAAAACATGGGAGCTGGGTGTGGTGGTGCCTGCTTATAATCCCAACACTTTGGACATGGAGGCATGAGGATTGATATGCATTCAAGAACAGTCTGGGCTACATACTTAATTTGAGAACAGTCTAAGCAACATGACAAGATTCTATTTCAGAGGTCAAAACAAATAAACAAACAAAAACATATATGAGCTGATGTGGGCTTGAGTCCTTTAGTTATGGAACAAACATGGTGGACCCAAATAAGCAGGACTAATTTCTAATTTCAGTCAATATTGAGCTTCAGCCACATGTTTAACACTGTGTCAAGTGAGGGGGAGGTGGGGAGATATCAGACTATTTCAAAGGGCAATTTATAATCCAGTTAGAAAAATATGCCCAATCTACAGTTAAAAACATAAAGGAGGCAACAGATTATTTCCAAATGGTGATGAAAATAGTTGCTCTTGATCTTTTCACTCTACAAAGTATGAGGTACATGCTAGTATTATCTCCATCACCCATACTACTTCTAGAAACCAGAACTGGAACTCAGTGCAATTTGAACTGACTCCAAGTCCTAATCATATTTACTAAAGAAATTGATAGAATAGGAATCCACAATACTGGGCAAACCTAATAGGAGGGTATGCTGAGTAGGCCCTGAAAAAAAACAACAAAAACAAATTGAGGCTAGGGCGGGGCTAGGGAGGGGCAATTTGAACTGACTCCAAGTCCTAATCATACTTACTAAAGAAATTGATAGAATAGGAATCCACAATACTGGGCAAACCTAATAGGAGGGTGTGCTGAGTAGGCCCTGAAAGAAAAAAAAAACAAACAAATTGGGGCTAGGGCGGGGCTAGGGGCGGGGCTAGAGCGAGGCTAGGGGAGGGGCTGGGGTGAGGCTAGGGGCGGGTCTAGGGCGAGGCTAGGAGCCGGGCTATTGTGACGGACTAGGGGTGGGGTTATGGCGACTTCCCTTTAAAAGGCCCTCGGGCGGGCCTCTGCAGACCACCGTCTCAGTCTTGATGGGTTGGCGGTCCGCCCTCCTGGAGACCTCGCTGCAGCTCCATAAAGTAAACTTGTCTTCTGCAGGTATCCGGGTTCTCCACACCTCCCGCAGGCTGCCCCAATTTCCTTCCCCCTCAGGTGGCGACCTGGAGCGCTCCACAACATGGCGGGGGCGGGGCGGGGCGGGACTACCAGCAAAAGGTGCCACCCCCTTCCCCACCGCGCCCCTCAGGCGGGGCTCGACGGTTTCAGTGGAGGGGGGGGACAGCAGGTCTGAGGGATGGGGTGGCCGCTGCCGAATCATTCTTTTCCTCTGCCCTTGGCTGGGTTGGCGGTAGCTGGGATAAGAGGAAACTCAAGAAGAGACTTGTCTCTCAGCCAGAGCTGGGCTCTCCGCTACTCACGCGGGCCGTTCCCATTTTTCTTCCCCCTCAAGCCGCTACTTGGAGGGTTCCACTGTGCGCGCGGGGTGGGGGGTGAGGGGGGGCGCCTTGAACTGGGGTGGGCTGCCTGGGAAGTTGGAACCACCTACCAAAGTCCTGTAGACAGAGGGGTCCCCTAAGGTCTTTTCCCACGCTGGTCATATGTGTTGCCCGCTTGTCCTTCGTGGCAAGATTTGGATTTGGGATGGGGAACCATTGGGGGCTCTACGGGTCTGGCTGGGCCGCGTGAGCGCCCTCCTCCCTCCCACACCCCCGTCTCCGCCCCCGGACCGCCCAGAAGTGTGAAACTCTGGTTGGTTCACCCTACTATCAGACTTTGCTTCTATCATTTTGAAAAGTCCTTGCCTCTCCTCCCTCCTAACCCCAGACTGAGACTGTTCCAACTTGAGTAGGGGACCAGGCCGCTGCGCGGCTGGAGCCCAGGAGAACACCAAGGGGCAGCCCCGCAGCTCAACCCCAGATCACCGACGACATGCTGAGCAGGAGCTATTCTGGTGTCCGCTTAGACCGCTACGCGAGACTGGTGCAGCAAACCATCCTGTGTTACCAGGTAAAAAGAGAGCACCCCTAGCGAACGCCCTAAACTGCCCTGTGGCATTACTCATTCTCCCCCAGGCCTCTGTCCACACTTGTAACCTGAGAGCTAGCAGTTTGTTAAGAGGTTTTCTACTTTAATCGAGTCTTTGCTAACCAGTTATCACCCTCCTCCCCCATTGCCACCCTAGTCTGTGTACCTATCCATCAGTCAGGATTTCTGGTCTTTGAGCAGCTGCTGTGGTTTCTCTTTGCAAAATTCTTGAACTATATTTTTAGGGTTCAGAATGAACCCCCTTGGTGTTCTGACTACAATGTCTCCTTCAGTATTGACTACTTCTTTCAGATGAAAGAGGTTTGTGTAGATCGGATAGAGCCCATTGAAAGAGAACGTGAATTCTACTGTGGGGACAGTAGATGAAACTCCTGAAGTTTGCATCTGACTAGAGTGTGGGCCACTACCTACTGTCCCTCCCATGAGTTCCCTTGTTAAAGATCCACCTGAGAGGGCCTTATAGCCTACTCTGGTTGCCACTTTACAACTAACAAGATTTCTGGGCACATAGAAGCATTAATGGGTCCTGTCCACATGATCTGAGGTATGAATATGCCTGGTATGCTTTGTACTTGGCTAAAGATATGTATGAGTCCCCAGTGTAAAACCCCTGAACTATTTTTATTCCCAGTGAAGACATCAGCTATATTACTTGCCTTCAATCAACAGCAGCTATGTTTAGGGCTTTCAGAATCAAAGAAGGAAGTAGCAGTTGGGAGTTAGATACCTGGCCATTTTTTTCTTCTTTTTTTCAAATTTTTTTTTATGTGTATGAATGTACTGTCTGCATGTAGGTTGGTGCACCCATGTCGTGCAATGCCGAGGAGGTCAGAAGAGGGTGTCCGATTCCCCTGGAACTGGAATTAAAGACAGTTCTTAGCCGCCATGTGGGTGCTGGGAATCAAACCTGGGTCCTCTGCAAGAGCAGTTGGTGCTCTTAACCCTTGAGCCATCTCTCCAGCCCCCATTTTTTTCTTCTTAACTAGTTATTTAGCTTTGGTCTCTCATTCAGGAAATATTTATTGGGCATTTTTTATATGTAAAGCACTGTAAAAAAATTCCAAGCTTATAAAAAAATGGATAAATGTTACTGGTGGAGGTGTGATTCATGGTAAAGCAGTTTACCTGGCATGTTCAATGCCCTGGGTTGGAGTCCAAACACTACAAAAAATAAAATAATGTTATAATGCATATAGTGTAGTGACATTTATAAATGAGATACAGGCCCAGAGTTCCCTATCTGAAGCTTTTTGGGGCAAGATGTGGTTTGCTAGCCAGAAATGTCTGGATTTTAAAATGTAATATGCATACATAAGCTGTAATAAGTACAGCAGTCTGGGCAGTACCCCTTAATTACCCATTATTATTTCTATATCAGAATATGAATATTCACACTAAGAGATTAAAAGTTTGACATTAGATCAGATCATCTTTTGCCACCAAAAGAACTTTCTGCAAACTTAGGAAAATGCTTTAAATTTGCAGAGCTTAGTGGCTTTTGAGATCACTCATAACGGATTATAGTCGTTATTTGGAGAGCTTTGGAGTAAGATCCATAGCCCAGTTTGGTGGGGTGTATGGGTCACTCAAGAAATGACATTCAAATTGAGAGATGAAAAGGGAGTAAGCAGAAAAGGGTTAATTTTGGCTTTATTCTCAGGATATATTATAATTACAACTGGCCAGGCGTGGTGGTGCACGCCTTTAATCCTAGCACTTGGGAGGCAGAGGCAGGCGGATCCTGTGAGTTCAAGGCCAGCCTGGTCTACAGAGTGAGTTCCAGGACAGCCGGAGCTACAGGGAGACCCCGTCTCAAAAAGAACAACAACAACAAAAATACAACTATAAAGTACTTTAAAATCCAAATTGAAATCCTTTCCGTTCATTACTGTGATAGAAGTAATTGTAAGGAGAACCAATAAAGCTTAATTTTTGTGTCAGACATGGGTTGTGTAACCTTTGTTCATCCCCACATTTTGTTTTTTGGAACAGAGTCTCCCAGTGTATCCCTGGCTGGCCTTGAACTCACAGAGATCCACCTGCCTCTGCCTTCAGAGTGCTGGGATTAAAGGTGTGTGCCACTTATTCCCAGCTCTTATGTTCATCTTTCTGAGTCAACACCCTCATCAGTGAAATAAGGGTCATAACCTCTGCTTCCATTGAGTTACTGTAAAAAATAGCTGTCTAGTATACTGGTAAATAGTGGGTGCTCCTCATAAAGGCCACATCTTTGTATACAATGGTTCTTGCATGACCATTGTGGCCCATGATACTCCCTTTACTGAAAGGCCTGATAAAGCTACTAATTGTTTTCTGGTCTTTAGATACCATTGATGCAATGAGACTCCTAAGTACAGAGACCCCATTATGTCCTTCCTATGCATCAGGCAGTGTCTCAGGTTCTGTGCCACACTACTGACACACCTATTGGTCCAGGCTTGTCTTCCTTTGGGAGCAAGAGAACTGTCTTCTCACTAAAGCTGCAGGGTTGGACTTTTCTCCCTGACATTTTAATGATTAAAAAGTCGTTGTCTAAGCCTTTTAGTTGTATTTATTTTGGGGGTAGTCAGGCGAAGTCCCTCATGTTTGCTCTCTTCTGGCTAACCAGAATACTCCATACACTGTTCTTTTGGGAGATTATGTAAATCTACAAATACAGAATTGCATGCTTTCCTATCCAGAGCTATGCTGCACCCATCCTGCCTCAATTGCTATTCATAGTTTTAAAGGCCTAACCTGTTTCTGGCCTGTTCTTTTCTCTTGAGTGATGTGAGGCAGATCACACACACTCACACACACACACACACACACACACACACACACACACGTGTGCGTGCATGTGTGTATGTGTGTATATACACACTATATATATTGATATTGGTATATATATATAAATAAAAAATGAATGAGCTAGGTTTCTAAAGTTTGTTCTATACCATCCCATCTTCTGTAGATATGTACGTATGTTTATGAGACATTTTTCAATGTCATTTCATACAAACTCTGAACTCAGTTTCTGATTTGCTTTTCAAATTGAAATAAATTTATATTGGTTTCACTGGTTAGAGACCATTACGTGATAAATACGTCAAGCTGATCACTGTTCTGTCTTTAGAATCAATCGTTTATTTACATCATCTAGCATACCAGCCAATTCTTTTCCTATACCTGTGAGAGAGAAAAAAAAAACTTTTTCCATTTGTCATTTGGCAGGTATTTAATACTTGCTGCTAAACATTATTTGAATCATTAATGAAAACAAGAAAAGAGTTATGTCTATAAAAGGGTCATTTTGCAGCTTTTATTTTGTGAATGTATATTCTAGGGACTATTCTAGGGAATAGCTATCTTTTTTTTTTTTTTTTTTTTTNTTTCTATTTTTTTTTTTTTGGTCTTTTCGAGACAGGGTCTCCCTGTAGCCCCAGCTGTCCTGGAACTCACTCTGTAGACCACGCTGGCCTTGAACTCACAGAGATCTCCCTGCCTCTGTGTCCCAAGTCCCAAGTGCTGGGATTAAAGACGTACACCACCACGCCTGGCTGGGAATATCTGTCTTTAAAAATGTATTGACTTATCAGCCGGGCATATTGGCACATGCCTTTAATCCTAGCACTTGGGAGGCAGAGGCAGGCAGATCTCTGTGAGTTCGAGGTCAGCCTGGTCTACAGAGGGAGCTCCAGGCCAGCTGAGAATAAAGGGAGACCCTGTCTCAAAAATATAAAAAAAAATGCATTGACTTTTAAAATTTTTTCTAATTTTAACTCAGATAAAAATTTTGACATTGAAAAAAAAAAAAGCTGGGTGTAGTGGTACATGCCTTTAATCCTATCACTTGCCAGGCAGAGGCAGGCGATCTTTGTGAGTTCAAGGCCAGCCTGGTCTACAGAGTGAGTTCCAGGACAGCCTGGGGCTACAGGGAGACCCTGTCTCGAAAAGACCAAAAAAAAAAATTTGACTTTGTATGCTTCTTCAATAATGGCTGTTTGAAGACTTTGTAATAAAAAATTATGTATGAAGTAGTGGCAAGACAAAATTAACTGGAAAATAATGATCAAATCGGTGTTCACTGTAGTTATAATTGTTGTCCATAATAACTCAGATAAGAGACTAGGATATTAACTACATTGTTAGTGGCAATGGCATTTAAAGTGAAGAATAGCAAATAAAACATAACATATGGGATAAATAGAAGTAATGAAGACTAATTGGGCAGGGTCAAAGCAATGTAATTTAGTTCTAGAAAATAATATGATAAAAGACCAAGACTGGAGTTAAAGCATTCTTCTTCTTTTTTGTTTGCAATGTGTTTTTTGTTTTGGGACAGGGTCTCACTGTGTAGTCCTGGCTTACCTGGAACTCACTATGTAGACCAGGCTGGCCTTGAACTCACAGAGATTTGCCTGCTAAGTACTAGGATTAAACACAAGCCTGGCCTTGTAATGTCAATAAGTCAAAAATTCATGTTTAATAATTACCTTAAAAATAATATAAATGGGGGGCTGGAGAGATGGCCTGGCGATTGAGAGCACCGACTGCTCTTACAGAGGATCCAGGTTTGATCCCCAGCGCCCACATGGCGGCTGAGAACAGTCCGTAGCTCCAATTCCAGGAGAACTCCAGTTCCAGGGGAATCCGACGCCCTCTTCTGACCTCTGCGGCATTGCATGACACGGGTGCACAAACCTACATGCAGACAGTACATTCATACACATAAATAATAAAAATATTATTATAGATATATATAATAATAATATATTATATGATATATATGGAGGGACTGGGGAGATAACTATCAGTAGAGTGCTCGCTAAGCAAGCATGAAGACCTGACTTCAATCCCTAGTGCCCAGCTATATATCCTGGTGTGGGGGTATGTGCTTGTAATCCCAGCACTGGGAAGCTAGAGGCAGATCCTGGGACTTGCTGGCCAGATAGCCTAGCCTAATCAGTGAGCTTCTAGTCTCAGTGAGAGATCTTGTTTCAAAAGACAAGATGAATGGCCCCTGAGGAATGATACCCCAGATTGAACTCTGACCTCCCAAAGCATACCCATACACACGTACCTGCATATACATAAGCATGCAATACACACTATACAATAATGGAAATGAAACATACAACATTTAAAACTGAAAATCCAATCACTCCAAAAATAAAGGACAGTAAAATATTCAACTAGGTAACTGTCTTAGTAAGCACAATAAATGTAAAGGCTTAAATCAGCAAGATAATGGAAATTGTTTAAAATGTTCCAAGAGATGTGTGTAGTTTGTAAGAGACAAAAATCTGAAATAATACTGAAAGTTGAAGTTAATCTAGTGGGTCAAGCTAATACAAACAAAAAAGTCAATGTCATTATGCTAATATAAGAGAAAGTAGACTTTAAATATTTTTTTCAAAAATGTCATTAAGGAGAACATTGTTAGAGGACAAAAGAAAATTCTCTGAAGAGTATAGCAAGTTTAAATCAGCAAACTACTAACAGCATAACTTCAAAATATATAAAGCAGAGTTGGACCTACTTATAGAAGTTGACAAATTTATAATACTCATAGGAATTTTAAAACTGTCAGATAGTAATGAATTAACCAGGAAAACAGCATAGAAAATTTGAACACCAAATGGAACAAACTTTGCAACTGCAGCTCTGTTCTCAACCAATAGAAAGTAAGTCTTTCAATCTTACAATGAATGTTTTTCAAGACTTGATGACAAATTAGAATATAAGGAAAGTCATTTAAATAACAAAAGAGTGATAGATACTAGGAGAGTAAGAAAAGCTCCTCCCAAAATCTCATTTCCTATAGCAAGCCTGTGATCTCTTCACATAAATCTGGGTACCATCAACCATTTGGCCCTGCCAACTAGTTGGCAACTCAAGAGTTCTTTGAGACCCTACTTATTCCTCTCCCACCTGCATTCAGTTAGTCACCAAGCTGATGATTTTACCTCCTACAGGTCTCTTAAATCTTCCCACTGCTTGTCTTCCCTACTGTCATCACCATCACCATTTTCCATGCCATTAGTTTTGCCAGTCAATACCTCCTACACTAGCTTTCCTACCCGTCTTCTCCCTGCATCCTCAAAGACCCTGCCTAGTCTTTCTCCCCACTGTGACTAAAGTGGGTTTACCTAAGGACCAGTGTCAGCATTCTGGTCAACACTAAGTCCAGGGTACTAGGAAGATAAATCACTTGGTAATGTGTTTGCTATGCAAGCAAGAAGACCTGAGTTTGATCCCTAGCACTCAAAAAGCAGGGTGTAGTGATTATACTTACAGTCCTAGCATCTGGAAGGCCTAGACACAGAGCATCACATCCCTGGAGCTTGTTGGCCAGGTAGCCTAACCTAATCAGTGAGTCCTAGGTCCCAGGGAGAGGGCCTTTCTCAAAAAATAAGGTGGAAAGACATCTGAGGTTGACCTCTGGCCTACACATGGACACAGACACACACACACACACATACACACACACACACAGAGTCACACAGACACAAATGCACACACACACAGAGTCACAGAGGCACACACACACAGAGACACACATACACACATATACATGGGGGCGGGGGGCTGGAGAAGTGGCTTAGCAGTTAAAGAGTGTGAATTGCTTTTGCAGAGGACCTGATTTCAATTCCTAGCACTCAGGCCAGGTGGTTCACAACCACCTGTAACAGTCCAATGGCCTCACATGCACATACTTCTGCACAGACAAGCATATACACATAACTAAAAATAAAATAAATCTTGGGGCTGGAGAGATAGCCTAGCAGTTAAGAGCACCGACTGCTCTTGCAGAGGACCCAGGTTCGATCCCCAGTACCCACATGGCTGCTGAGAACTCCAATTCCAGGAGAACTCCAGTTCCAGAGGAATCCGAGACCCTCTTCTGACCTCCGTGGCATTGCACGACAAGGGCGCACAGACCTACATGCAGACAGTACATTCATACACATACAATAATAAATAAATAGAAAATTTAAAAAAACTTAAAAAACACAAGATCCAATAAAAAGAAAAAAAAATTTAGCTCCTCACACAGAGGCCAATCTGAGAGGTGGCTATCTCATTTGTGTATCCATTCAAGAAAGGATGTACTCCACAGAAAGCATTTTCTCCCTGGTATATCCCGGGACTCTATATTCTGCCACTTCCTGCAACTTTGTGGGTGTAGCATGGAGGGGGGTTTGCTATGCTTTGTTCATAGCAACCTTTAGTGTCAGCTAAAAACAAATAAATAAAAATAATAGGGGCTGGAGAGATGGCTTAGATTAAGAACACTCGTTGCTCTTGCAGAGGACCCAGGTTTGGTTCCTAGCACCTACATGGCAGCTAACAACCATTTGTTCCTCTAGTCCCAGGGGATCCAACACCCTTTTCTGGCTTTGTACAGGCTTTGCACAGCACTGGTGCACTTACATGCATGCAGGCAAAACACTCATATACACAAAATACAAATAAACAAAAAAAAATAAAAAATATCCTTGACTCCTCCATTCACAAATAGAGGGCTGCAATAACCCTTATAGGCAAGAGATCTGACACTGTTTGAGCCATCTTAGGATTGCAAAAAATTATCTAGTCAGATTCCTTGTCTCCTGTTGCAGTGAAAGAACCCTAGCTGACACAGTTGAGGTTTTCCTGCTTGCAAGCTGACAGCTATCATAAGTACTCTGTCTTCTCGGGAGCAAGCTGGGGTATGGAGATGAATGCTTTAGACATACCAGATTGCTATGACTAACAAATGAAGCTGCACTCCTTTTGTGTGTTAAAATGTGAAACTTACGTTGGCTGTTTCTTTAAATATTTTACCAAGTTTAGTTCTGCCATGTTGTCTTTGTTATTTGTGCTTATATTTTAAATAATTTAAAAAACTAAGAGAGTCTCATTAGGTTGACCAGTTTGGTCTCAAACTCCTAGGCTCAAGTCATCCTCCTGCCTTAGCCTCCCAGGTGCAGCCCACTGTGCCTGGCTTGTCACTTATGTTTAGAGATGACAGTTAATGAATATGACATCTGTCTCACAAGGGGTAAACAGATTACAACTAATGTTCATAAAATACATTTAAAGAAGTGGGTATAGAGCCATTTTGTCAAGGCTAAATATATTGTACTCTTGAGAATACTCATACAAAATTTTCAGGAGTATCATAAACCTTCAGCTCAGTGTGGACTCCTAGAAGATCCTCTGGAGATCCTGGGCTACATAACAATACCCTGTCTGAAAAACCAAACAAATACAGATATGGAGTTATCTATAGTGTCTCTGAACCCAAATCCAATCAAGAAATGCAGAGAATAGAAGTCATCATTGTAATAACAAAGATTAAATAATGATATCTGCATTTTTCCTGTTCTGGTGAAAGTTTTGTTAGCCCCATACCAGTTATCCATCTATACCTAAAACTTCAGGCATCAGCCAAGAAGCAGTTGACACCTCCCTTGAGTTTGAATGTGTTCCAAGGGTTTCCACCAGACTAAAGTTTAATATCTCAACAACTCCAGATGAGAGTAGCAAAGTCTCCTAGGAGAGTGATAAAATCATTTGATTGTAGCTAAGTGGCCCAGAGAAGTTCCTGTGAGTATGGAAACATTTAAGATGAGTGTTGTGATCTAGAATGAAGTAAATTCTTGGCTCCTATCCAAGGTTTGTAAACCCGGAAGGGGAAGAGGGAATAAGCAGTAAGAGAGACAAAAGGAAGAGAGTGTTGCATACCTCTGGTCTGAAAGGTAAAGCAAGAGGCTGTGCATGCTAGAGCTCATGTTTTCAAGAATATTTTCAAAGCCGCCTGATGTTCACACTGCAGGTTTTACAAAAGCTATTTTTTAAACTAATATAAAAAGAGAGTGTTGCACAGCTGGTAGTATTAATTATAGATGCAATAATTTTAAAGCTATTATAATTCTCACTTTGAAATATGTCTAGGTGCTGGGATGATGACTCATTGGGTAAAGGTGCTGGCCACCCAGCCTGATGACCTGAGTTCCATCCTTGTCGTTTACCACTTCGCTGTAATATTTTAAGAGGTGGTTGCTAGATCAGAATTCCAGCACATCAAATGAAATTAACCAACTTTGAGAATTTTCATGATAGGATTTTCACTTTCTACATTTTTCCTTACAAAAATGGGTGATAGTGCTGGGCGTGGTGTTGCATGCCTTTAATCCCAGCACTCAGGAGGCAGAGGCAGGTGGATCTCTGTAAGTTCAAGGCCAGCCTGGTCTACATAGTGAGTTCCAGGACAGCTGGGACTAAAGAGGGACCCTGTCTCAAAAAGACCAAAAAAATGGGTGATAGTAGTACTTAGTATTTTCAACATTTATTCTACTTTCTTATTTTAAATTAAAAATTATTAATTTTATTTTATTTTATCCGTATGAGTGCATTGCCTGCATTGATGCACGTAGGTGTACCTGTGTCCTGCAATGCCCAAGAAGGTCAGAAGAGGGCATCAGATCCCCTGAGACTGGACTTAACAAACAGTTGTTAGCTGCCATGTAGTGCTGGGAATCAAACCCAGGTCTTCTGCAAGGGCAACCAGTACTTATAAGTGCTGAGCCATCTCTCTAGCCTTCTAATTTCTTATTTCATTTTAATGATAGAACTGTACTTTCTTTCCCTGGAACTGAGCAAGGTAGAGAGGGAGATGGAGAGGGAGAGGGAGAGGGGATGGGGGAGGGGAAGGGGAAGAGAAAGGGGGAATGGAGGGGGGAGAGAGAGAGAAAGAGAGAGAGAGGCCTACAGAACAAAAAACACTAAGGGTACATTGGCCTGCAGCCTCCCACCTCTCTGTGGAGAAAAGCAATTGATAACTTGTAGCCAAGGAAGGCTTCACAGAGGAGAAAGCATCAGCATGTGTACAGGCCCGGAAGTCCAAAACTGGATTTGCCGGGGGTGGGGGGCTAAAAAGTGAGTGTCAAGTAATTGAAAGAGCTTGAGCCTCCGGTGGCAGTCCAAGTGGTTTTAATTCTATTTATTAGAGACTGGAGGCTTTTGAGCAGGTTAGCAAAGTCAAGACCAACACATGGGGCTTCCTGGGGCATGCCAGATCCAAACCATAGCAAGGCCTTTGTGGTATCAGAGGTGATCCCTTGGCAGTTCTGGGACATATTCTTCCAAGTGATGGCTTCTACAGAAAGCAAGCTTTTTCTACAGTAGCTCCAGTCTTGACTGAGAATGTAAGTGGCCCAGCCTAGGACATGTGCCCATCCTTAAACTATGCCCACGTTGGCAAGACTTGAGTCCCTTGTCTTTGCAGCTGGGAGTAGGACCAGAGTGTCATCAATGATGGAGTCAGCCACTACTGAGTTAAAGCAAGGGAAATTATAGGCTGTTACCTGAAAGGAGGGGAACAGGTACCAGACTGGCAGAGGTAATGCCATTTCTATCAGAAGGGATACAGTGAAGGATCCAAGGGAACAGGTACTCTCCAATCCTCTTTCATCTGTCTCCCTGTCCCTCCCTCTCCATCTCTATCCTAGTTCTTCTCTCTTGCTCCTCAAGGGCTCAGACATGCTAGGCAAGCACTCTGCTTCTGCATCTGCACTTTACTTTTTGTAGAAAGGGACCCAGAGAAGTTAAGTAATTTGCCCAAGATCATCAAACCAATGGACGCTTCCAGGCTGGCAAGTCAGTGTGATTCTATTCTCCCTAGTTCTGGAAGCTACTTTATTCTAGGAGGTGAATGGGAGCTGTTGTGGATCCAACCCAGGACCTTGTGCTAAACAGACATTCTGTCACTGGGCCCCACAAACCTGCAACCTTGCTCTCCTGTTAACACAGCAGCGTTTGCTCTGTGACCATGGTACTCATGCAATGGTAGGTTGCTTTAAAACCTACAGAGCTTAACAGTTGAGTTTCTAGTACTTAAATGTAAGAGCAGACTATGCCTGGATTACAGGGTGGCTGCTGGGATGGGGGAAAGAAGAGGTTCTGTTTAAAGATTTGTTGGAATCCTGAGGGTGGGTGTATGTGTATAAAGGGAGCTGAGTCATTTCAAATGTAGGAGGGATGGCTCATAAAATTAGTTCAGCAAACTTTATTAAACACATGAGCCAAATAAATCCGTGTTGAATTCCATCTAATTTGGTTTGGTCTATTGTCCAAGTAAGCATTCTGCTGTTTCACGACTGGCTCAGCATCCATGCTGCAAACTATACCTGCTCCTCCATTCACTTTCACATACCCTCGGAGGAGCAGAGTATGTCACCATTTCAGTATCTCTGCTTTCTTGTGTTTTAAAGTTTCTTCCCATCCCTTGCTTGCTTGGAGAATCATTGTTTTGCCACCAGCCAAGAAGACTGTGTGAGCATTTAGGAGGCTGAAGCAAGAGGATGTGGAGTTACAGATTAGCTTTGTCCACAAAGAGAGATTCTGTCTCAAAGATAAAATATTTCCACTAGTAATATTTCTAGTAAACATAAAAGAGACTACCCTGGAATTTTTTCTTAATAAAAATAATGGTTACATGGTACTCACTGTAGACTCTTTCCCTAGCCATGTAGCTTTATTTATTTTCTTAAATTATGAGTAATGAAAAAGAAATAAAATAAACGAAGGCTGTGTAGGTCAATATTAAGTGTAGTCAGTTACTGCTCACATACTTGTGTTAGAGATAGTCTAAAGCATTTAATATACATTAATTTTTTTGAGACAGGGTCTCCCTGTAGCCCCAGCTGTCCTGGAACTCACTCTGTAGACTAGGCTGTCCTTGAACTCACAAAGATCCGCCTGCCTCTGACCCTGCCTCTGCCTCCTGAGTGCACCACCATGCCTGGCATTACATTAATTTATTTAATCCTCACAAAATATTTCATAAGGTGGAGGTGATATAATCCCCACTTTACAGAGAGTTGCTGAAGTCATTTGTTTCAGGTCACAGCTGCATTGTGATAGAGTTTTGAACTGACTGATTCTAGAGTCTGTGCTCATAAACATTGTGCATGGAAGGTTGTGTTAATCTGGTTAAAAGGAACTAAGTTAGCTAGCAGAAGAACAAATCCTGTACCCCCTTCCCCAAAGAAGAAGAAATAGATGCTTAAATTCACTGATGGAGAAATAAAATTATTTTAAAACAAGAGTGGTGATATGATACCACTTAATACCCATTAGACTGGCAAATTGTTTCAAATATTTAAAAGAAGAGAGATATTTTTTATTAAAAGTGCATATACATATGTGAACCTAGTTGTTCCATTTTGGAGATTCTATTCCATACAAAAAAGACCACTGTAGAAAATAACATATGCTATAATGACATTTATTGCTGTTTTTTCCTGACAGTAAAAGCCCTGGAATATAAATGAATACCTATAATAAGGCTGCATTATTATATATTCACTGTAGAATATTATGTATCTTCAAGCTCTTCAATTTGAATTATACTGGATGGCTTGCAGGGATCTCATAATGCTCGTTGAATGAGAAATTCCAGAGCAATTGTGATACTATGATCCCTATGTCATTAAAAACTGACACCCTTGCCGGGCATGGTGGCGCATGCCTTTAATCCTAGCACTTGGGAGGCAGAGGATCTCTGTGAATTTAAGGCCAGCCTGGTCTACACAGAGAGTTCCAGGACAGCCAGTGCTACAAGGAGACCCCGTCTCAAAAAGACAAAAAAAGTTTGTGTGTGAACAAGAATTTATACATAAGTATGTGTATATGTATTGTTTTATTGTAATATTTAATATATAATACCCAGTTTAGTAGCACAAAGAAAAAATATATATGCAGAATTTACCCAGTGGACTGGGTTTATAGGATTGCTCATATGAGGGGAGGAAGAAGAAAGCCAGAAAGAAAAGGGAAAATGCTGAAAGAGATGTCTATATGGTTATAGTTAACTATTTCTACATTGTTATATGTAGGTTTAGTTAGAACTAACTGATTTTTTATTGGAAAGCAGCATATAGTTAAAATTATCATATTAGAAACCATAGACTTGGCCTAGACCAAGAGTCTCCCTGTGGTATGTATTTTCTAGTGTCTTGTTTAGACTGCAGATTGACATCAGATACCTCTCCATTTGTATACCAACGTCAATCAAAGGTCACTGATCTCTAAAGAAATGAGAGTGTTTAAGTGGTTCATAATACTCAATGGGTGGGAATGCAGGTTGATGCTGGGCAGACTGATCCCAAATAAGAACTCAAAGAATCCAAAACTGCTTCATCATTTTTGTTAGAAAGGACAAATGAATCGTGGGCGACAGAGTATCTACTAGTCTTCAGACATCTCAGATTTTAATATTGATACCAAATAGAACTAGCCACACTTTCTTGCAACATTGTACACCACGTTTCATAGATTTAAAGGGAGAAACAGGTATTCATTTTGCTGAGTGCAAAAACATTCCAATTTTCCATAGATTATGTGTGCATAATTTTGAAAGTGGGCATCCCTTGAAAAACCTTGTCTATTCTCTATAGTTGAATGAAGGGCACAGGCAATCTAGTCTTGGGTAGGGATAGACTAATGCACTCCAGCAATTAAGCCCAAACTAAAGAAGAGATGACTTTCAGTTAACAGGGCAATGACATTTCATAATCTAAACCACACTTGACGCTGTGTGTAAGCCGTCACTGCTGTGTCATTGAAAGGCTGTTTGTCTTAGTAGACTCAAAGTTAGTAGGGAATGCCAGGAGGAGGTTGATTTCTTACTCCAGGTCTCCTAATAACTTCCTGTCCTGCTTACCCAACAGGCCTCAGAACAGATAAAGTTACATATGCTGTGCATGTGTTGTTGGTCAATAGTGGATTTCTTAGACTCAGAAATCCACTATTGAGATAAGACATGCACTTTTAGCCATTCCGAGACTTCAGCTCTGGTAAACTTTAAATTCATTTATTGGTGGTTGTTGACTGGAGAACTGTTTCAATACATTGAATGCTGTTTCTCCTATAGGTAGTATCAAATGAGTTTTAGATATTTTTGTGGAGAGTGTAGATTAGTTAAAAATAAAGAAAGTCAAATAGGAATTCCTTGGGTGGAAACACGTGAAGGGCTACCAATATTTTTTTTTTTTTTTACCTAATAGCCTGGGCAATATCGCTTTGAAAATACTCAATGGAATTTTTCATGGGTCTTCTTGTAAATTATATAGTATTCTTTTGAGTTATGGTTGTTGTTTTGTTTTGTAATGCTAGAGATTAAACCCAAGGCATGCCAGACAAGTATGGTACCACTGAGCTAAGCATTTTGTTCAGCTTGCAGATTAACATCAGTACCCCCTTCCATTTGCATACCAATGTTAAGCAAAGACCCCAGACCTCTAAAGAGTTGGACCCATTTAGGTGGCTTACAAAAATCAGTCAGTAGGAGTACAGGTAACATTTATTAAGCTGGCAAGATATTTTTAAGGTGGCAAAGTTCTGATTATTATGGTATATTTTATTATATGTTTCTTTGTATATTTTCAGGAAAAGTCAACCAAGTTGTACCTTAATGTAACTTTTATTTTATTTTGTTATATGTGTGAGTGTCATGCAATGCCCACAAAGGTCAGAAGAAGGGGTCAGATTCCCCTGAAACTGGAGTTACAGTCAGTTCTTAGCCTCCACGTGGGTGCTGGGAATCAAAACCAGATCCTCTGTAAGGATAGCTCTTAACTGCTGAGCCATCTTTCTAAACCCTAGAACTTTTTTTTTAAAGAATATACCAGTGACATTATAGCTAAAGAAGGCTTCCATATAGCCTTCTGCACAGAATCTTCTTTTCAGGTGCCTGAGGTATCTGGATTGTAGACAAGGTAGGTAAAGTTCAGACAGGACAGGTGACTTCCCTGAACACATAGGTTTAGGAGATAGAGCAGGGCCCCAAATCCAGGTATCTTACTCCTAGGTTTAGAACTTTACCAAATGATAGGAAACATGAAGGCTCAAGACCAAAAGCTTATAATGCACAGATTGGCAAAGGTTGGTGGGCTTTTTCTGTTTGGTATTGAAAGGATAACCTTTCAACAGTGTGGTCTAGTCTGAAGGTTGAGAAACAACCCAAGAGTTAAAAGGTTCCTTAGAGATTTTCTATTCTAATCTCCTAATCATACAAGTGAGGCCTCTGAGGTACCGAAAAGTAGAATTATGGTCTTTCTGCTCCTAGTCACAGGTCCTCACCTACCTCTTTAGGTGAACATTCATTGAACTTTGTGAAGGGTAATACCAAGCATTTTTTAATGTCTCTTCTCTAATAGAACCCTGTCACTGGGCTCTTGTCAGCCAGCCATGACCAGAAGGATGCCTGGGTGCGGGACAACATCTATAGCATATTGGCTGTATGGGGCTTGGGCATGGCCTACCGAAAGAATGCTGACCGTGATGAAGATAAGGCCAAGGCCTATGAGTTGGAACAGGTAATAGTGACTGACAGTTGTGTCTTAGTTGCTCAGTACCTTTTCCTTATATTGGAAAACCCATGATGAAGTATTTGTGTATACAGAAACAGGGTACTGCTCATTTTCCATTTGTGCTATAGAACATACTGGAAAGTCATTTAGATGGTCTCAATCTGGCATTTGTCTTTCTGTTTGAGCTTTTAAAAAATGGTAATGCCAGATGTGCTGGTGTGTCTTTAATCTCAGCCCTCAGGAGGCAGAGGCAGGCAGATCTCTATGAAATTGACGTTGGCCTAGTCTACCTAGTGACTTCTAGGTGGGCTGGGACTAGAGAGACCCTGTCAAAACAATAACATAAAAATCACACTACATATGAAACAAAAGTATCTAAATTTCTACCGTAAAGTTTTGATTTGCCTACCTACTTACATTTCTTTCATATATACTCTACCAATTATATGTATATGTATGTATAAAACATAAATTAATATCATTGTTTTGAAATACGAGGGTTTGCAAATCCCTTCCCTTGGGCCCTGAAGGGGAGAAAGCTAATGTATCACAGCTAGACATTCCAAAGTACACACTCTTCAGAGTAGTCACATTCCAAATAATATTTCCAAACACAACTCCTATTGTTTAAAGCATTTTGGAAAATTCTCTTAAAATATTGTTCCAGTTTGAACCATTCCAGGAAGTTGGTCTTATTAATTCATGACTACCCTTTAGATTTGAGCCAAGTTGGTATCATCAAATTTTTGTGCCTGTGTTATTCACCATATAGCAAAAAAAAAAAAAAAAATTCTAGAAGTTTTCCAAATCGGGGGCTGATATCTCTCAGTGGTAGAGTGCTGCTGTTGGTATGCTAGAGGCCTTGGGTTGAATTCTCCAATAACTAGCCACATAAGAATATAGTTTCAAAACCAGATGACCTGAACCATGTGTTATATAGGGAGCTACAGTCCTGGATGCTTGCCATATATATATATATAAGATATCTATATATAATATAGATGTAGTATAAGTCTATTCAGGAATATATATGTATATATACATATATATATGTATATATGTATATATATGTATATATATACATATATATACGTATATATATGTATATATATATATAAAATCTAATATTTCATGGATCGTGGATAATCATGCCCAGGAATAGTTTAATAGTTTAGCCCAGTTAATGCTTATTTATAGTAACCAAAATGGGAATGACTGACAAGAAGTATGAGGAAAGCTTTGACAACCATGGGAAGTCTAAGAAAAGCTTGTCTAAGGGAGCAAAGTTTAGATTTGACCTGTGTGCTCAGTGTGAGGTGATGCAATACCCGTCTTTGATGTGAAGGAAGTTTTAAAAGTTTCAAATTGCAGTCACTGACTGCTCCTCCAAAAAGATGGATGGGTTTTAAACAAGTGAATCATTTATTTGCTGGTGTAATAATTTGGTGTCAAGTGTTTTACAAATTGCCTATCACACACCCATCCCTACCTCCACCCCTACCTGGAATGGACTAAGGTTGACTAAATTTGGTATTTTTTTAATGATAATAGTGGGACCCAAACAGACAACAATGTTTCATATTCGATGCCTTTTACCATTTGATGAGTATAGTTGATAAACTGAAGTATGCGGCCAGACATAGAGGCATACACACTTATTCCCATCATTTGGGAGGTAAAGGTAGGAGAATCTCTGAGTTTGAAATGAGCCTGGTCTATATATGAGTTCAAGTCAGCCAGGACTACATAGTGAGACCCTATCTCAAAATAAAAACAAAAAAGAAATAAACTGAAGGAAATATCAGCCTTGATTGTAGAAAATAAGTATGTATGACTCACAATTTTCAGTGATATTCACTAGGGACACTACTGTGTTTTGGGGGCTCTAGTGGCACAGTCCTTCATTGTGTGAGACTGCCCCATACATTGTAGGTACTATGGTCCCTATACATTAAATGGCAGCAGTAGCCTTCACATCTGCCATTGTGATGATTAAAATGATTCTACCCTCATGTTTCCAAGCTGCTTCCTCACTAACAGGGAATGACAATTTCACTCCTAGTTGGAAACCACAGTATTTCTTCCTAATGGGAAATGACTGTTCTTTATTTGAGGGGAAATTGATTGACAAATGTTTATGTTGTCAGTTATAGCAGTGCTAACTTTACCCTGTAATTGAGATAATACTTTCTGTCCCAAAAGAGTTTATGACTTAAAGTAGGATTATTTTCTAGAATCCTAGAATTTGGGACGTAGAAGAATCTGTCTCTCAGATTCTTCATTGGCCATGAACTTTGAGGGCTCTTTACTATACTGTCCCCCATAAAATGTGGTACATTCTGTGATATGTTTATGCCTGTAGATAGGAAGTTCTTTCTGTCCATGGTGTCTAATTATCTAGGTTCTTTCTTTCTCCACCCTTTGCCAGCTGGGAGAGTTGAGCAATATTACCTCATCTCCCTCAGGCTCAGGTTCCTTGTCTATAGAATGGGCTAAAAATTCCATGCACCTCATAAGGCTGGTTCAGAAATTGAAAATAATACAAGTTTCCTGATGCCTCAATGTGGTGTCTAATTAATTCACGTAGAATTACTGCTGTTTATAATGATGTTGATAATAGTAATTGGTTGCAATATGTCACATTATTAAGAAATTTTGGCTGCCACTTGAGTTTCATAAGAACTTTGCTGAAAAGTTCAATAATGGTGTCACAAATGGCTCTTTTGGCAAAACATCATTACTTTTACAGGTGTGGTAGACTTAATTCATCCTTAGTATAACAAAAATAAATTACTAATAAACATAACATCAAGTTCTAGAGTACTAAGTTTACAGAACTTTTATTACTAAACTGTGAGTGGGAGGTCACTGAATTCAAAGCCCTAAGGTACCATCTGATCCAGCCCTTTTATTTGAGATAAATCACTTGTCAAAATATTTATTCTTTGTGATGGGGTGGAAAAGGGTCAATAATATGAACAGGTAGAACACTCATGTTGGGAGCTGCCTTTTCTGGGAAGTTGCCAAGCAACACTGGATTATTGGTAACATAGGGATAATCAGATGGTTTTCTTGGAGCAAGAAACCTGAGCTTTCTTAACTGATGCCACTTTATTTCTACAGAATGTGGTGAAGCTAATGAGAGGCCTCCTCCAGTGTATGATGAGACAGGTAGGTGCAATATGAGAGCAAGGACCTGCAAAGCATCAGACTGAACATTTTCTGTATTTTTACTTATGACAGTTTACATGTTTACCACATTTTGAACTTTCTTCCCCAAGAAGAAAAACTGAAAATGTTTTTGTTCTCTTAAAAATTATTTCCAATAATTTTTTTATAGTATAGAACCATTGTGTCAAAGACAGTTAATAAATAAGGCCTTATTTCAAAGATTTACATGTGTTAAAAGAGAACATGTGTTTTATTTTAATAAGAAAAAGATTTTTCAATCCACACCTAGAATCCATATACCATTGTTTCTTCTGTATGTTTTCACTTGAGATTAAGTGATTGGGGTTTTTTTTTGTTGTTGTTGTTGTTGTTGGGTTTTTTTTGTCTTTTTTTGAGACAGGGTCTCCCTGTAGCCCCAGCTGTCCTGGAACTCACTTTGTAGACCAGGCTGGCCTTGAACTCACAGAGATCTGCTCGCCTCTGCCTCCTGAGTGCTGGGATTAAAGGTGTACACCACCACACTCACCGTGCTTGGGTTTTTAAAAGTTGACATTATCGGGGCCAATGAGATGGCTCAGTGTGTACAGGTACTTGGACTATGCCTGATGACCCAAGTTGGATCCCTGGAACCCACATAGTGGAAGGAAAGAACCAACTTCCCCCAGTTGTCTTCTGATCTTAACATTGGTGCCTATACATGTACATATACACACAAAATAAATTTAGGAAAATTTTTAATTGGCATTATTATTTACTGATATTTTCAGTGAAGGAAAAAATGAAACAATTCATTGAGCACATATTATGTACAGAACTTTATACTAGGATCTGGGGCAATACAAAATAAATGTGATGTCTCCATCCCTAGAACATCCAAGGATATCATGCTTTTTTCCTTTGCAACATCAAGAAATGAAAAGTTGCAATCTAAACGGGTTCTTTTCCTTCTTTCCTTCCCTATGTCCCTGAGAACCTACCATGTGCCCCAATTGGGGAATCTATAGAAAAGGACACCTTTTAGCCTAACCCTCACCCATGCAAAGCTTTCTGAAACCCTGTAGTCTGAGGTATTTCCATCAGTGGATAGGAGGAATATCCTGCATGGCCCCTCTATGAAGTGCTCCTTATCCACATCTTCCCATCCCACTGGCTCCCAGAAAGAGGGCTAGTGAATCCAGTGATTGCCTAGGGAATCCAGTGATTGCCTAGGGAATCCAGTGATTGGCCTTGGATTTGACTCCTGCCAATTGTGAACCCGTATAGCTATGTGGAACCAGCTTTCTTTCTCCCTCAGGTAGATAAAGTGGAGAAGTTCAAGCACACCCAAAGTACCAAGGACAGTCTGCATGCCAAGTACAACAGTGCCACCTGTAGCACTGTGGTGGGCGATGATCAGTGGGGCCACCTCCAGGTGGATGCCACCTCCCTCTTCCTTCTGTTCTTGGCCCAGATGACTGCCTCAGGTGAGCCAGGGCCATTCAAGCCCATTGTATGGAAGTTTCTTTTCTCAGCCTCAGGTGAGCCAGGGCCATTCAAGCCCATTGTATGGAAGTTTCTTTTCTCAGTGTTCTAGAGGCTGAAACGTCCAAAATTAAGGTACTCTAGCACTTGGGAGGCAGAGGCAGGCGGATCTTTGTGAGTTCAAGGCCAGCCTGGTCTACAGAGTGAGTTCCAGGACAGCTGGGACTACAGGGAGACCCTGTCTCGAAAAGACCAAAAAAAAAAAAAAAAAGAAGAAGTTCAGTTGTCTGGTGAGGGCTGCCTCCTCTTAAGAAGTGGAAAGGTATGTCCTCACATGGCAGATGGATAGATAATTCAATGCCATGCGAAGCTTATTTCATTAGGGTCCTAATCCATTCATCAGGAGGACTCTTATGGCCTAAACTTGGATATGTCCCACTTCTTGGTGCTGTCACATTAGCAGCACTGAAATTTAGAAAGACATATTAAAAACGTAGCAAGTATTTTTAAGTAGTAGTGGGTTATGCAAAAGACAAGCATGCTTCTCTGATTTCATATGCATATGGGTCTATCATAGGGCAGAGAATTACAGGGACCCAGCCTGTGACCTATGGATAGAAGACAGCCTCCACTGGGAATGTATAGAGAAAAGTACCTAGCCTTTGCTTTGGTCACTCAAGGCTATTACAATGCTACTGGTTCTTCTGGGCCAAAATCCTTGCTTTGTAGAATCTTCTCTTTGCAAGCCTAGCATGATCTAGAGAGCTCATGCCTTATCTTTCGACTCTTTCTTCCTGAAGGCCCACCTATAGAGATGGAGCTCTTCTTTCCTCTCTTTAATTCTTTGCTTTAATACTTTCCTTCCTGTTTGTGAGATAAGACACTAACTGTATGACTTACTTCAGACTTAACTGTTGATGCTCAACAAGAAAAAATGATGACGGGGTACAAGGACTATTTACTAGCATATTTTTTATTTGTAATTGGCAGTTCTCTTCACAATATAACTTCATAATCCTATTGCTTTCCTTCCCTAGGCTTACAGATTGTTTTCACCCTTGATGAAGTGGCCTTCATTCAGAATCTGGTATTTTACATAGAAGCCGCATGTAAGGTTGCCGTAAGTATCCATTCTTGTTGTCCTTTTTTTTTTTTTTTTTTCAGGTAGAACACTTGTTAAAAATACAAAATCATACAGTTCTTTGAAAGCCAGGCCATTTAGAACTAACTAGCAGGTTAGTAAGACTAGAATGATGTGATTATGTCACTTCTGCAAAATACATATTTTTGTGCTGGGATATAGTTGAGGGTTTTATGGTTTTGGAGTATACCATATACTCTGCGTGAATGCATTATTGAACCTTAAAATATGCCAAGAGATATGTTATGGGCCAGCCTGAATTGGGCTGAAAACAAGGCATTATCAGTGCCTTATTGGAGCTGGGGAACCATGGGGGCACCCCAGCACCCCACAGGGAGAAGACGTTGCTCTGTAAGCATAAACATGCACAAAGTTACTTTCTCAAGGCTTCCTTCTGCCTTGAAAAGTGGAGCCTGATGCACTTTTCGACAACAACTAAACTGCAAGGTGGTCAGGGAAGTAAAGAAAGGGCAGAGGTTGCCTAAAGCAAGGTCAGCACATTTTCTGTGCAAAGGGCCAGGAAGCAAATATTTTGTGCTTTGCAGGCCTTTTGGCCTCTGTTATAGCTACTTGACTCTGCATTTATACCAGGAAAACTGCATATATACTTCATACACAAATGAGCATGCCTGTGTCCCAAGTAGACTTTAGGAAAACTGAGCAGAATTTAGTCCAAGGGCCATAGTTTGCTGCTCCCGGGTCTAAAGCAGTCATTTGTATTGAGAGGCGATCATTCTCTTAGAGAGGACACTTGGCAGTGTCTGGAAACACGATGAGTAATCTTGCCTAGGGGAGAGACCATCTGGTGAGCTGAGGCTAGTATCTGCCTACAGTGCACAGGAAAACCACCTCAACCCTATACACACATTCATCTGTTTTAAAACGTCAGTGCTACCAAAGTTGACAGACCCCAATCCAGAGAAACTTAAGAAATCTTTGTGGAAAAGGTGTTCTTTCAGCTGCACCTTGGGAGATGAGTAGTGTTTGGATAAGCAGGAAGGAAACGGAAGTGCATTTAGCTGCAGGAATAGTGTCTGCAGACACAAAGAACAGGCTCTGTGACTCTCCTGGGGGGAAAGGTGTGCTTTGAGGAGGGCAGGGAGAGTGAGTATTTGGGGAAGAGCATAAAGAACAAAGATGTGGGTCTCAGATAAAACTTGACACCGGAAAATAGTGGAATGTCTGTCAGCTTGCTGGTATGCCAGTGGCAGAGGCCAGGCATAGAAGTATGGCCATGCAGAGAACTGTGATTGGGATCTACTAGGAAAGAAACTGTTGGTTAATTTAGAATCTTAAGCAGGGGGTGAACCCATCACACAGTCTTCAAGCATAGTTGTAGGTTTGAGGACAGATTCTTAGGAGCAGAGGAATGGACAGGCATGAGGAATGACACCTGGACCCCTGCGTGGCCTTGCAAGGCAGGGTATTTAGGTTTCGTTCACATTTTGGAAATACTATTCCTGGGGTTTTTGTTTTGCTTTAAGTGTCATTTTATTGATTAAATATTTTTTTAATAATAAATCACGAGGGGATTTATTTCAAAACAATTCTTTGGTATACATATAATTTGACTACTTAAATAAAAAACAAATTTGCGTGCTGATAAGATGGATGTGCTTGACTGTCCACTGCAGTACAATCCAAAGATACATTGATATTGACATGCTAGGAATGAATGTTGGCAGATATTAAAAGTCTTTGTGTTCTATAATTAAATCATTGTGTTTCTCTAAGACCAGTAAACTTTGTAGGTACAGTAAAAAGGACACTACAATTTATGGCACAGAATAGTCTCAAATCTGAGCTAAGGTGCTTCAGGAAGTGCTCATTGGCATTGTGTGGCACGATGGCACAGTGTGAAGTCCAAAGTGTGTGTGTGTGTGTGTGTGTGTGTGTGTGTGTGTGTGTGTGTGTTGCATGTTGAGAACCAACACCACAGTGAAGTCGTACAGTATACAATGAATTTTGATTATATTCAGACCTTCTCCCCCATCTCCACCTTCACCCTACCACTCCTAATCCCCAACCATGTCTTTGTGTCTATTCACAAATGAAGACCACTATCTATCTGAGCTGGGTACCAGACAAATCATATCCTTAGCATGTCAGTCAAGTGGGTCACGGTAATGGCCCACTCCCTTTCCTTTGTGTGTAGTTTGGGGTCAGAATATGCCCAGGTTTCTTGGAATGGGCTTTTCACTCTTACTTTCTGTTTTTCTGCATACTGCTTAAAAATGTCAAGGAGGGATCTCTCTTTTTCTCAGCAGTTGGAAATGCTTGGTTTTCTTCATCAAAGTTGTTACAGTCCTTGCATGCAGGTTATACTTTGGCTGTTTCCCAGCATCACTCAGCACAATGACCCCACTGTGGACCAATGCGTTTTCCAACAGGTTGATTTTTTTTCCCCACAGGGTTTTACTCTCTAGTTCCTCACAGCAGGCAGCACTTTGCTCACAGGACTATGAATCCAAGATTCTCTGAGTGGCTGTTGGGAGGTTTCACAACTTTACATGACAGCTTTACACTAGTGTCTTCTAGTATATGTTCCGAAATCTGTAGGCTTCTCAAATCTCTAATGTTGTTGAGGACTGTAGACAGGTCTTCATAGTCATTGGGTGATGGTTATGATCAGTGACCATGGGTGCCACTTGGCTGGGCCATGCCATCTCTGCCATTGTGCATGGGCAGCCATGCCAGCTTGGCTCCACCCTGTGGTGCACATGGGCAGCTGTTCTGGCATGGTTCTGCCACTTTGTGTAGGTGGCCATGCTGGCTCAGCTCCAATAGTGTGTGCCATTTCACACAAGCAGCCAGACTAGCTAAGTTCTGCCCAGCAGGTATGCATGGACAACCAGGCTGACTCTACCCTGCCAATGTGTATGGCTTTGCCATCTTGGTTCCCCCAGTTATTATCCCTCAGGACTTACCAAGTCCTGAGTTCAGAATTTGGAGATCAATCCAGAAGTATCAAGATTCTTAATAAAATAAGGAGGCTGAAAGTCATGTTTCTAGGCCTTTGTGCCAAGAGTTGTGTGGCCACCATTGCCCTGGTTGCACCACTATTTTGGCTTTCCAGTTATTTTCTTACTTGCGGGGTCCCGGGTTTGGAATTTTAAGATAAATATAGAAGCACCTATGGTCAGATGAATATTCATCTTGTGTGATAAGGTTCCTCACATGGTCCATTAGCTGCATACAGTGTCTTTGGAGCTGGTTCACCCTGGGACACGAGGCTGCTTGCCCAGGCCATTCCTCATTCTGATGCCATCTTTTAGTTCTTTTTTTGTTAGTTTTTTAGATGGGGGTGACCTCACACTCAGGGTGACCCTCTTGCCTCAGCCTTCCAGGTACTGGATTTGAAGCACCATGCCCAGCTGTTTTCAGTATTTTTGAAGTGTTAGGGATTAAACTCAAGGTTTTAGACATGCTGTGCAAGCCTTTATCACTATACCCCCAGCCCAAGTTCACTATTCTTAATTTTTTTTGTCTTTTTGAGACAGGGTCTCCCTGTAGCCCCAGCTGTCTTGGAACTCACTCTGTAGACCAGGCCGGCCTTGAACTATTCTTAATTTTTAATTTCTATGCCCTTACACAGCAGAAGCTACTATGCCCTTTGGGTGTTGAAAACTAAAGACTGACATTTTGGCATTGATCCTGTTCTTGTTGGATTTTAATCTTTCAGTAATGCATGTACCGTTTTGAAACAGCAGTGTGGTACTTGTGATTTTAATGGAAATATGAATCACCAAAGTTAGGTACACATGTGTTGAGTTCTCTATGTGACAAGTGTTCTGAACCAGTTCATATAAATGGCTTTTTATTTATTTTTATTTTTAAAATTTATTTATTTTTTTTATGTGTATGAGTGTATTGTCTGCATGTAGGCTGGTGCACCCATGTCGTGCAATGCCACAGAGGTCAGAAGAGGGTGTAAGATTCCCCTGGAACTGAAGTTAAAGATGGTTCTTAGCTGCCATGTGGGTGCTAGGAATCGAACCTGGGTCTTCTGCAAGAACAGTCGGCACTCTTAACCTCTAGGCCATCTCTCCAGCCCTATTAATGGGTTTTTAAATACATGGCATGTCTAGTGCCTCATTTTTCACTTTGGCTGTAGTTACTTACTTAGCATTTTTTTTTTTGCACCCAAGAGGTAATGCTAAAAATAAGTTTTAAATTATTTTAAATATGTCCTGTTGATTTGGCCAAATATAGGGGCAGCACTTTGATTTTAAGATAAGTAAAATATTTTGCTCAGCACGAATCGCATTTATTACAAATTAATACCTTTTACAAATAAGAAGCCTGAGAGTGGTTTTGTGTGTACTTTTGTTCCACTTGAGTAATTTCTTCTAAAGTTCTGTACAGAGGTCACCTAAGCTGAAATTGAGCAAGGGCAGAATGTGAGCATATTAAAGCCATGGAGTTGAGTACCTTCGAGAAGCCACACTCGGGTTTCTTTATGCCTATGATAACATGAAGGAATTGTTTTTCCTTAGCACTTCTCACAAACCACTTTCTCCCCCTCTGATACCTATTTTTTCTTTTTTTTCTCCTCTAGGATTATGGCATGTGGGAGCGTGGAGATAAGACTAATCAGGGCATTCCAGAACTGAATGCAAGCTCTGTGGGAATGGCTAAGGTCCTGTTTGTTCTCACTTCTGTGTATTTTTAGTGCTTTGCCTAAGTTCTCCTCACAGGAATTTAGATTGAATCTGATTAGTACTTAAAAAAATCAACAGCAAGTATATACAGTTTAAGTGGCACGTGTACTCCAGCAAAATGAAATTATAGGTCAAGGAAATAGGTGGCTATCACTGAAATGTGCATGTGGCAGAAAATGAGTGTGCTGTGTGCTCCCTTTATCTGCTGATGCTTGTGCTGTTAAGAAGCTGCAGAAGTGATAGCTAGTTTTCTTTTCTGGGTCATATTGAAGGTTAAAGAATATGAGCACTTTGCAGGTAACATGCACATGTTTAGGACTACAAGGGTAGACCAGTAACAATAACCAGAGAAGCTAGCCGGATGGAAAGATATTGGGGCAAGAGAGAGATACTGGAAGCACTGAGAGTTTTCCCTGAAAATATTTCATTCACCTCAGAATCATTTAGAAAATGGTCTTCAAGCCAGCATCATAGTGCATGCCTCTAATCCCTGCTCCATAGGGGACTCAGGAAGGACAGGAATTTTGGGCAAACCTGGGCAGCAGAGTGACAGCCTATCTCAAATAGGAAAAAGAGGAGAAAAGAGAAGGCAGGACCGGGATGGAGAGGGAGAAGACAAGAGAAAAGAGGAAGGGGGGAAAGAAACGTTTTGTAAAGCTAAACAGAGCATATCTGTGGGGTAGATACAGTCTTTAGGCCACTGGCTTCAATCCTTTACCATAGACATTTAGTATGCCGTCCTCCCACCCTTCTTCTCAAGACAGACATATACTGCTTAGAGAGTATGAAAGCGCCAGAGCCAGAGTTTTTTTTTTTTAATTAGTTTTTATTGATGCTTTGTGCATTTCATACATTTTTTCCATTCAGTTCAGTTCAGGCTTTATTTTCCTTTCCCTCCCCCCCACACCCACCACCATCCCAGATCATGCATTACCTGCTGCACATAACTGTCACCCCTGCATCTTTCTCGCAGTGTTTTTTTTTTTTTTTCATTTTTAGCTATAAGTGATAATCCATGAGTACAAGCATCCTTCATGCAAAACCTATCTGCAGGCTGTTGTGCCCAAACACCTACAGCCCCACCATCCAGTGGGGGGTGACAGGTTGTTTGTTCAATCAAGTTGATCAAATGAGTGTCCAGACTACATTGCTGTAGTTTCACCATTCACCCCAATCGCAGCCCTTACATTCTACCACGCCCCCTCTTCCGCAGGTTGTTCCCTAGGCTTAGAAAAGGGGCACAGGTGGATGAGAGGTAAAACAGTCCACTCTCTCTGGAGCTGTTGACTTGGACTCTGGTCAATTCTGGCTGTTTCCTTTCATGGGCTGACAGTTTGTCCAGGAATAACCTTTCGATCCTGGCCTGGCGCGTTATGGCGTCTCCCCTGCGACCCCGGTTCCCGCCCACAAGTCCAGCCGGGACCAGAGCAGAGGGCCAGAGCCAGAGTTTTAAAACCAATGATAAATATGCTCTGTTAAGATAAGCTGACAGAAAAATGTATATATTTTTTGTCTAAAACCAAATCGGCTTTCTGAAGTGCCAAGTGTGCTCCAGGTAGGTTAAAATAGGAGCAAGAAAGACAAATCTTGAATTTAGCTCCCCTCACGTGGTGTTATGGACTTGTTACTAGTCCTTTGTTGGTAGAATACTAATTTCATTTGGGAAAATATTCTCCTATGTTCTTTTTTTTTTTTTTTTTTGCTCCTGGAAAGAGCAGTTCATAGAAGAAAGCTCTGAGCCACTGAAAATTCGGAGAGAATGTGATACTAGGGCTCCAACTAGATTAGATGTTCTTCATCACCTTTAACAGAAGCATGTATGCTTTATTCCTTAATGAAAAATGAGTACCAGGTCAGTATGAGTGTTTATTAGAAAGAAAAGTAATTCGTACTTGTATTTGTAGGCCGCCCTTGAGGCCATTGATGAACTAGATCTTTTCGGAGCCCATGGAGGACGCAAGTCTGTGATCCATGTCATGCCTGATGAGGTTGAACACTGCCAGGTAACAGATCGGCCCCCAGAGTTCCAGAAAGTAGGGAAGGGAGAATACTGGAGGGGAAGGCCTGGGCTCCAGTTTAGGTTACCCACCACCCACCCGGGTTTGCTAGTCTTTGGTTTCTTTGAGATTCAGCTTCCTCATCTATAAAGTGGGCTTTTATATAGTACCTCCCCTCCAGCCTTACGAAATCTGATCAGAGTAAATCAACATGGTCAGTTTGTCCAAGTACTTTGTAGCCAAAAAATACTACACAGATGTAAGATACAATAATGTGTGTATATGAAACAGTCAAAGCATCTTTGTTTTGCTAGAAGCAAAATCTATTCTCTGATTTTTGAGCATGTAATTATTTTTCTCTCAAGTTCATTTCTTTTTTTTTCTTTTTTTTCTTTTTTATTTTTTTGGTCTTTTTGAGACAGGGTCTCCCCTGTAGCCCTAGCTGTCCTGGAATTCACTCTGTATACCATGCTGGCCTTGAACTCACAAAGATCCACCTGCCTCTGCCTCCTGAATGCTAGGATTAAAGGTGTGTGTGACCAAGCTCGGCTAGGTTCATTTCTAAATGCCCCCAAATATATTGGCTCCCAAATGCTATTTCCCATGAGATAGGGAGGAATGCTATGCAGAATAGGTTAGGGGAGAGGTGAGCTGGAAGAAATGACAAATTCCTAGAATCTCCTTGAAATTCAGATCACTAAAAGGAATGATGAGTACAGTTTAGTCAGCTCCGTTAAGCAGACAGTCATCAATTGCTAGCTAATTATCAAACCCTTAGTGGAGACCCACTACGTGCTCGGGCTAAGGTAAGTCAGATGCATTCAAACTTGTAAATAATCAAGTGTGGTGATGCATGCAGTCCCAGAATCTGGGATGTGGAGACAGGAGGATCAGAAATTCAAGGTCATCCTCAACTACATAGTTATCAAGCTTAAGGCCAACTTGAGCTACATGAGACCCTGTCTCCAAAAAGCTTGCAAGTACCTTCCAGTGGGAGTTTAGGTTTTCAGGCAGCAAAGCCCTGAAGAAAAGTGACTATAGCTCTGTACTTTGTAGTAATATTTTTATCAGTGATAGACGTCATGTGCTGTGATACCACTATTGACCTCATTGATCAAAGTATACCATAAAGCCTATATATGTAGTAAGCTGTATACTGCATATTGGTAAGCATATCCTACAATATCCAAACTATTGCAAATCACCTAATATTGCATTTCTCAGAATGTACCCCTCATTGTTAAGTGGTTTCTGGCTTTAGTTAAAGAACTGGGTTCGGGCCGGAGAGATGGCCTAGGGGTTAAGATCACCAACTGCTCTTGCAGAGGACCCAGGTTCGATCCCCAGCACCCACATGGTGGCTGAGAACCGTTTTTAACTCCAGTTCCTGGGGAATCCAACGCCCTCTTCTGACCCCCTCGGCACTGCATGACATGGGTGCACCAACCTACATGCAGATAGTACATTCATACACATAATAAAAAATTAAAAAATTTAAAAAAGAACTGGGTCCATAAATTGGTCTAGAAGTTTTACTCTGAAGCCCTTCTACAAACTGGCAAACTCATTTGAATTTTTTCTTGGGGCTAAGATGATGGGTCCTAGATACTGCGTCTTACTGTTCATGTTTCTGTAGCTTAGACCACCTCTTTGTTTCTTATTCATTCAGTCAATTCTTTTCTCCATGTTGCCAAGAGCATCAACATCTAAAGAAATTGATGCTGGACTTCTTTCTATTATTTCGTTCCCGGCCTTTGCAGTGGAAGATATGAACCTTGTAAATGTGACCAAAAATGAAATAATTTCCAAGCTTCAGGTAAGCATTGGTCGTGCTGGTGGCCCTCTGTCCTATATTAAATACCACTTTCACATGATAACATGGAACAGCTCACCTTTGAAGTTCATGGTTTGGTTTCTCTAAATGGGCTCACAGAAAGAGTGTCCAAAGTGAAGTCTATAAACAAGAAAACAAAGTCCCAGTGTGATTGTTATGTACCTTTTCTAAAATAGCAGAACTTGCACCCAAGCATGTACCTTTGAACCCCAATCCTTGCTCCTGCTGTACTTCTAAGATAGGGCTGCTTAATTAATGCTTTATAGGTTATAGGAAGACTCCTTTGAGAATCTCTTGAAAGTGCTACAGTCACTGCCAGAGAAAAATGCATATATCTAAGTATCCTTAAATTTTACACTTGGTGCTTTTCCCAGTTTTGGAGAGCAGAGGGGAAGAGGGTTACAGTCCCAAAGCTAAAGGTTGAAAAAATCCTTTTTCTGGAGCTAGGGGGATGAGTCAGTGAGTAAAGTGTAAGCACAAGGACCCAAATTCAGATCCCCAGCACCCATGTAAAAAGCTAGACACTGCTGGAAAGATGGAGACAGGTAGATCCCTGTCAGTCTAGTTGAATTGATGAACTCCAGGTTCAGTGAGAGACCCTGTCTCAAAAAAATAAGGTAGCGAATGATTGAGTGAGGAAAACACACACACACACACACACACACACACACACACACACACAGGAATAATATGGAAATTCCTATTCTTATTGATGGCTAAAGAAAATGTGGTTTTATATATATATATATATATTTATCTGTCATCACATTAAACAAAGTAAGCACAACTCAGAAAGGCAGATTTTACATTTTCCCTCATATGGAGAATTCAGATTTAAAAAATATATGTATATATGATATGAAAGTCGAAGGAGGATTTACAGGGGCAAAGAAGTGGTATAAAAGAACAGAGGAACAAGACGTTAATGAAGGGAAGAAAAATATTGCATGTTTTCCCTGATATATGGAATCTAGCTTTAAACACACACATGCACGCACGCACGCACACGCACACATACACACACATGATATGAAAGCAAAAGGGTAACTATTTGGAAGAAGAAAAGAAATCAATGGAGGGGAGGAGAGGGAGACAACAGAGGTTAATTAGAGCAGTGTATTGTGATATACGTGCATGAACATGCCATAATGAAATTCATTGTTTTGTACAATAAGTTTTAAAAATTATTTTTATTGAATTTTTCAAAAATTTCATACAATATATTTTGATCAATTTAAAACCCCTCCCCTATTTGTACCCCTCTTATAGCCCTTTGTCTGGATTTCATGTACTCTGTCATATATATTAATGCCTATTGAGTCAAGGTTGTGTTCCCAAATGTTCCTCAGTATGTATCCATCCACTGGAGCCTGGTCTGCTTATTTAGCAACACACACTTAAAAAAACGACAACAGCCGAGCTACAGGGAGACCCTCTCTCAAAAAGACCAAAAAACAAAACAAAACAAAAAATAACAACAACAACAAACCCAACTCTCCTCTCTCAGTATTTATGGGCTGCCAATAGTTTCTCAGCTAAGGTTAGGGCTTCTTACCCACTTCCCTACTTCTGTAATAGGATTTTGTCTGGCTTGAGCTTGCATGGGTCTTGTGCATGCTGTCAACACTGTTGTTTAAGTTCATATGAGTAACTTCCTAGATGTCTGGAAAGCTCTGTTTTCTTGTGGTCATCATCCACCTAAAATTTTTTTTTTTACTGGGGAAATTCCCTGGTCTGCCATTAAATGCAGTAACTGACATTACTAAGCTGAGACTGTTAGTACATTCCTAGCCAACTGAAATCCATAAAATTGGTAAAGAATGTAAGTTTCCTAAGCTGTAGTTTACATGTTGATTGACCCACTTAGATTCAGTAAGATATTCCTTTGTCCCTTTGGAAACAAAGAGGTCTCTCTTTCTTTTTCTTTCTTTCTTTTTTTTTTTTTTTCTGTCTTTTTGAGACAGGGTCTCCCTTTAGTCCCAGCTGGCCTGGAGCTCGCTATGCAGACTGGGCTGGCCTTGAACTCACAGAGCTCTGCCTGCCTCTGCCACCAAGTGCTGGGATTAAAGGTGTGCACCACCATGCCTAGCCAAGGGTCTCTTACCGTATTCCCAGAAGAAAGCTCCTGGGAGGTCCATGTTCTGTGGAGAAAAGGGTATTGTTTAGGTAGCTGCAATAGAAAGGGAGACAATTGTGCGCTTACAGGATAAGTGGCTTCTTAGAACCCCTGGAACTTGGATAAGCCTCTGTGACAAGTGGTGGCCAAGCCTGCTGGGGCAGCCCCACTGCATGAAGGGGAAAAGGCACCCAAAGCTTCCATCCAGGGATTAAGAGAGTCAGAGGAAGACAGCATTGAATCCGCCTCCCTTTTTGGCACTCAGGGAGCTGTAGAGGAGCTGCAGCCAGGGAACCAGTGGCCACATCATGAGTGCAGGTCCTCCACACCTGAAGCTCCCAAACCCCTCACCAAAGCCTTGCTGGAACTCTAACAGCACACCCTCTCCCACATGCACAGCTCACTGCAAGGAGCTGCAGAATACCCTTCTAGCTTCCCATACTTTCACAAAGGAGCTAGCCTTCCCATATATCAGCTTTGGTGGCTTCCTCAACTAGTGACAGTCCCTTTAGATCTGTGTGTGACACAGCAAATCAAACTGAGAATGGCTATCCACTGAGCTCTTAATAACTGTACATTCCATTCTCCAATGCTTTGGTATTCTCTGTCAGATACTGATCAATCTCTGTCAAATACTGAATTTGCGTTGCTTAGTTTTAGTCTTTAAAAAATAACTCTGCAATAATAGAAAAGAACACGGGGCAGATGTTTGACTACTGAAAGATTTATGGGAAAGGGGATGAAAGACTGACTTGAAGTGAAATAAAAAGGAAAAAAAAATATCTTCTGGTTTCATCAACTGTGCTTTATTTCTGTACCTTTCTAGGGACGTTATGGATGCTGTCGCTTCCTTCGAGATGGTTATAAAACCCCAAGAGAGGTTGTATTTAAATGTTGTTTATGTTCCTTAACTGCTCTGTATCTACTTGCTGCTGAATTGTTCTCCCTCCACTGATTATAATTACATGTTGAAATATTGGGAAGGGAAGTATTAATCTTGGAGTCAGCAAGCCTGGAGTTAGACAGTAGAGAATATGATCATCAGGACAAGCCAGTAGTGTGAAACCAGCTTGTAGATGAAGGACAAGGCACTCTATGGCTCATACATTAAAGATCACTGTAGCCTCCCCCTTGGGTTTAATTGCCACAATGACTAATACAATGATATAAATAAAACAGATAATCCGTCAAGCATTGTGATAGGCAAATTGCTGTTGTTAGACAGATAGGATGCTTTAGTGCAGTAAACTCCCAATGAGTCCTGTGTGTATTCCTGATTTACTTTCTGAAATTCTACCATGGAAAACTTCCAAAACTACCATCTCCCTGTGATAGTAGACTCCTAATTATTTCATCTTAGAAATTGCATTGGGTCTTTCAGACAACAGAAACCCAGTGAGGCACAATGGTATTATGTATGAAATCTGATCCCACTTTTTATGGGTTTTATGTATTTGGTTGTAGGATCCACACCGATTGCATTATGACCCTGCTGAACTCAAGCTATTTGAAAACATTGAGTGTGAATGGCCTGTTTTCTGGACTTATTTCATCATAGATGGAATTTTCAATGGTAATGCTGTTCAGGTGAGAAAATGCTGGGTATTGGGTATTGTGCTCATAAGTTTTATCATCTGATAGGCCGATCAGTAATTGGATAGAGTTATGGAATGATTTAAGTCTCTGCTCCAGTTATCTGTTGCCACATCAAAAACTTTTCTGAAGCCTAGTCAATTAAAGCAACAACTCTTATGCATCTGCTCATAATCCTAAAATTTGGGCAGGAGCCATAGGGACAAATTATCTCTGCTTTTCCTGGTGTCACCTGGGATGGCTTTTAAGATAGCCTCACTCACATCCTCACAGAGCGGCTGAGTTGACTCTGGTAGCTGACTGATGCTGGGTGCTCAGCTGAGCTATTGGCGGGGCCCTTGGTTCTTCTCTGCTTGCCTAGCTTGTGCTTCTCACAACACTGGATTCTCTGGGTCATTAAACTTTTTAACCTTATAGTTGTCTTTTCTCTCAGGAACCAAAATAAAAGGTTGCCCAGCTTTCTTTACTTTTATTATGGAGTTGGTAAAGTATCTCTATCACATGGTTGAGTAAAGGGCCATCCCATATTCAAGAGGGATGGGGATTTGAGAAGGGTTTGAGTGCTAGGAGGCATAGTTCTTGCCTATCACAGGCAGGGTTTTGTTGTTGTTGTTGTTGTTGGTTGTTGTTTTTCTTTCCAGATCATTCAGTCATTTTGCTGTTGTTGGCTCTAGTTCAGGGGTGCTCTGTGATACTCAGGTAATATCTCATTTAATGTACCATTATCCTGTCTCCCATTCTTCAGAATTACTCCATTATTTCCATCTTCATGTAAGCTAGAGTGATCTCATTAAAAGATGGAATTAGATTATTCTGCTGCTTTGACCATTAATCACCTTTCTATGACTGTGACAACCTATCTGAGATAAATAACTTAAAAAGAGGAAAGTAATTTTGGTCACTGTTTCAGAGATGTCAGTTCCTGAGGGGATTTGACCTCATTGCTTTTGGTCCTGTAGTAAGGTGGTACATTACAGTGCGGAACACATAGCAGAGGAAAGTTGTTTACCACATGGCAGTGTGAGTGGGAGAGGCTAGGTTCCTAATATACTCTTCAAGGGTATAACCCCAATGACCTGATTGCTCCAGCTAGACCCCATCTGATTTCCACCACCATTCAGTAGTCCCACTGTTACCAGGATTTCCCTCTGGCTTCTCAGAGCTTTTATGATCACATCACAGATTTGGTGGGAGAGGGCTTTTGAATGTCCAGTGCTCAGAAATGCAGGCAGTAAGCTTGAAATATTAAGGTGCTTTCATTATTGATTCTTACTCTTATGCTTTAGAGATCATATCAGGTCTCCTATATTTTATACCCAGAATTGAAAGCTCTCTGAATGATTTCGAATTTCAGTTGTAAACAGACTTAACAATTATCAAGGGGAAAAGACTAAGTAGATAAAAAATGAGTGCCCTTCATTCATGTTTTGTAAACCCCAGGGAATCTGACCTACACCCATGCTGTCTTTTCTACTTGTTCACATTTTATTTAGACATGAGAGGGAACAATATGGGGGATTGAACCCAGGGCCTTATACATGCTAGGCAAACACTCTACCACTAGTTTACCTCTCCAGCTCTTGTTAACATTTTAAAATTTTAATAATCATGATCATGCTTTGCCATCTATAAGTTTTAAAATGACAAGAAAATAAGATCTGGAAGATATTTGACTGAGTTCTCTAAAACAAGAATGCATTATATAGCTGGTGGCTGATGAAGAGTTTTCTTTCCCCCTTTCTTTCCTATTTTAGTATGTTAGGTTTTATCATTGCTTTTTTAATTTACTAGAAATTCTTGCTTCTAAAGCTTTCAGTATACTGAACTACATCCTAGGAACTGGTATATATGGATCATAGTACATACCTTTTTTCTTACATTAGATTTGTCATCAAATTAATCTTTATTGTTCTTTTAATTTCTCTCTCTCTCTCTTTCTCTCTTTCCCTCTTTCCTCTCTTTCTCTCTCACTAGGGATGAAACTTAGAGCCTTGTACATTACAGACAAGCACTATACCCTGAACCATAGTCCCAACCCCAGAAAATTTTTCTTGACTCACATTTTTTTTGTAAGTCTGTGCCTAATTGTGTGGGTATGTGCATGCTGGGGAGTGCATGTAAGTATGAAGGCCAGAGACTAATGTCAAGTGTCTTTCTTGACCACTCTACCTTGTGTTCTGAGACAGGATCTCTCTGAGCTGGAGCTTGTTGATTGAGCAAGGCTGGCTGGCCAGTGAGCTTCAGGCATCTAGCTGTCTCTGCACTCCCAGCACTGGGGTTATAGATGTGCCCTCGAGCTGGCCAAACTCAGGTCCTGTGCTTACACAGCAGACACTTGACTGACTTGGGCCATCTCCTCAGCCCCTTGGTCCAAAAATATTTTTAATGAAAAACTTCTACTTACACACAAATAGAATGTGCTGCCTATTATAGGGTTTCTATCCCAAGATGCTTATAAACTATTGAAACAAAATTTAAATATGAGCCAAGTTAAAAGTAAATTTAAATAAGGAGGGCATGGAAAAGATGTCTGGCACGTGGTATTAATGGAAATTCTGAGGACCAAATAGCTACTGCCTGAATGGCTCTCCTGCCCTTTCCTTGGCAGCTTGCTATTTGGGGCTGAGCTCAGGCAGGAACAACCGGTGCTGTCTAGCTTCTCCTTATGCTGTCGGGAGGAGTCTTTTCTCCAGCCAAACATCTGTGCATTTCTTTGCCCTATTTGCTTCTAAGAGACATGGTTTTTGATGTTTTCTAAGTTGTGTTGCCATTGCAACATTAAATATCAGACCTCTGTTACAGTAATGGTGATGGGGCTGTTTTCCAGGTCCAAGAGTACCGAGAGGCCCTGGAGGGAATATTGATCAAAGGCAAAGATGGGATCCACTTGGTGCCAGAACTTTATGCTATCCCACCAGAAAAGGTAACCGGGTGATGCCTTTCCCTTTGTGCTGCTCTTCCAGACTGAGTTGGGAATTAACTTTTTAGTATTCTTCACCCCTCTTTTAGGCCTAATGACCTCTTTTTCTCCAAGAGAAGTGAAGTCTAAAGCATAGGTGGTTTTTTCTATCCATCATAAGGAGTTATAGCTTTGAGAAAACATGTGGCACCTGCTTGACCATGGGTATCCTAGGGTAGTGGCAGCTGAAGACCTTGGGAGCATACCTGTCCCTGGTCTGTGCTTGAATCAGGCCCATGCACATATGACCTACATGACCAGAAGATTAGCCAGAACCTTTGAAAGAATGTGACTCCACTTAGGGAGCTTCTGGAACCTATCAGGATCTCAGACAGCCCTGGATCTGACCTGGGACCAGACCCCAAGTTCTGGGTCTTCACACAAAGCTACATCTCCTATTATTGGGTGGTATACTTTGCAGCTAATGGAAGTATCTATACATTGGATGCCATATTGCACCTTTGAAAGGACTGAAATAAGGAGCTTCTGTTTACTGTCACATACAAAATACATTTTGCTGGGCATAGTGGTACATGCCCGCATTCCTAGCACCCAGATAGCTGAAGTTGCAGAATTATGAGTTCAAGGCTAGCCTGCTACATAGTGAGACTCTGCCTCAAAAAAAAAGACCAAAAAAATTGAAAATATATTTAAAGGACTCTGGGATTTGATTCTTTTTTTTTTCTTTTTTCTTTTTATTGATGCTTTGTGTGTTTCATACATCATTTTCCAATTCAGATCAGGCATATTTCCCTTTCCCTTCCCCCCCCCCCACCCCACCCCCCCAACCACTTCTTTTTTCCTCTCTCTTCTCCCCTTCTCATGGTTTTTTTTTTTTTTTTTTTTTTTTTTTCATTT
>VZQC01004570.1:303464-330027 GCA_009823505.1 Rhizomys pruinosus
ACTCTTTAATCATAGCATTTATGTGTATCTGTCTATTCAAGAAACCAAACACACAAGTATACTTTAGTAGTAAGCTTTTAGGATATTGTTTCTTTCTGTTACAGGGATAGACAATACATCACGTTTTTGTAGTCTAGAATCAATTGGAAATTAAAGCCGTTTTTTTTTCCGTTTTATATAAGGAAGGATTACTTCCAATAAACAGTCTAGCTTCTAGATTTTACCAATTTAAAGGATGGACTTCATTTACCCACCCTGTTTTTTCTATGTTTCTATTGAAAAAGAGTTAAGGAGGGTCTCTCATCAGTATATGAAACTGGCTATACTCCTGTGACCTGTGCACACGGCAACCTAGAAGGGTTAACAAAAGAAAGTTTCGTTAGGACTCACTCTGTAGACAGATGTCTTACACCTGATGCGTTCCTCAGATGATGTTGCGCTTGTAGCAGGGTCTGAGAGGGGGAGGGCCTTTATTCCTTTTAGTATTAAGATTGGTGAAATTCTCTGCTGGTATTTCATGGTACAACCTATACGACAGAAGGCTCTATCCATTCTTTCTCTGCCTTTGAATTGGTGTCGTTTGACATGTGGGGACATACAAATCTTTCCCATGGTTAGTCTTAAATTAAATTGAAAGTTTTAGACAAAAAGGTTTAATATGTAAATGTATCTCCCCTTTTTTTAACATTTTAATTTTATTTTTTGACCAATGAGTCTCAGGAAGGCATTCGTAGTACACTTACCTATAGGCAGGGATCAAGGTATAAATTTCATCAAATTTGTCCGTTTTTTTTTTTTTTGGGGGCGGGTGGACAATCCGGGAAGCGGAATAGTGCCTTCATCAGCTTTGATGTTAATGGGAAGCAAACTTAAAATCCTTGTAGTTTTAAATATCCTACGAGGGTAAAAGATGTTACAATGCTGGATACTGCCATAACACAAAAGTATAGAGAACATGTATATTGTATAATCTTCCAAAGTTATTGTATATATAAAATTTTGAGCGGTAAAATTACCATATAATTTTAAATAAATATTTATAATAGGAATATAGACCCATGGTCCCTCGTCCCGCTGCTCCACCCCTTCCCACCCCCTCCCGTCACCATTTCCAGTCTTTGTATTTCTGATGGCAGTCTTTCAGTCCGTTGCTCGTCTTTTAAGGTGCCGAATGCAAGATAGCACATCCGCGGAAGAAACGCTCAGACGCTTCACAAGAAATACTAAATAAACTGGGTTATTGATGCAGCATCCACATATGAGGGTACCATTCGCGTCGTTTGTTTTTCTGTGATTTTGTTACTTCACTTAATAGTAAAATTCCTCCAGTCATCCATTACCTGCGCTACCAACACGACCATAAGAGAGTCATTGACGCTAGCGTGTATCATCCCTGTCCTCATATTGCTTCATAGAACTCCATGTGTACATGTACTACATATTTTCTATCCACTCAGCAGTTAAGGGACACTTGGCTGTCCGGTTCCCAGCTTTTGCTGATATGTGAAACAGAGCGTTGTCCTGCCAATAAGATATAGATGTGCATTTATTTCTGCAGTAAGATGAGGTCTTGTGGGTATATACTCTAGGAGTGGTATTGACTGTGAAAAATCAAATGGCCCCAAGCTCATTTTTGATTCCAAGGGTTCTCCACACTGCTCCATAGTGGCTGTACAAAGTTACATTCCCACCAGCAATGGATGAGTGTTCCCCTTTCCCCACAACCTTCCAGCATTTGATATCATTTATTCACTTGATCCTGGCGTCTTATCCGGGTGAAGGGTGATATCTTAGCAGTGGTCTTTAATTTTTGCATCTTCTTCTAAAACTTATTAGTGACGTTTAACCAGTTTTAAGATGTTTCTCAGCATCTCTAGTTCCTTCTCTGAATAGAGTCTCTATTCAGCTCTTTACTCCATCTTTTTGAAAATAGGCAATGTTGATTTCATTTGTTTTCTTTTTTCTTGTTTTTTCAGTGTTTTATACTCTTGGGAAATTAATGCTTTGTTCAGATGTATCTGCAGTAAAGGGTTTCTTCCCACTCAGTGGGTTTTCTCTTTACTTCTTTTATTGTTTCTTTTGATTGTACAGACCCAAGCTTATTGAGTTTAATTGAGGAGAGGTCCCATTAGTCAATTATCAATCTTATTTTCTTTGTGAGCATCTGCTGTCTGGTTTAGGAAGCCTTTTCCTACACCCATGTCTTGTAGTCTTAGCTGCCAAGTTTCTTCTTTCTATTACCTCCAGAGTTTTGGTTTCACGTTGAGGTCTTTGATCCATCTTGGAGTTCACTTTTGCTTTGCAAGGAGAGGTAGGGTTTAGTTTCATTCTTCTACAGTGGTGATCCAGTTATGCCCACACCCAACTTGTTGAAGATTGCGTCTTTCCTTCATTCTGTCTTCTTGGCCCCTTTATCAAAATTATGAGGTGGGCTGAAGTTGTATGTGCTCAGGTTTGGAAATTCAGTTTTTTTCCCATTGGCACTGATCTGTTTTTTGTGCCAGTACCAAAGCTGTTTTTATGACTATTAGCCCTGGTAGTATAGTTTTAAAATCTGGTATAGAGATCCCCCCCTGTAGTGCTCTTTTTACTCAGGGTCTTCTGGCTAAGGTACAGGAGGCTCTCTTGTTTTTCCAAATGAAATTGAGGACTTGTTTTTCCAAACCTGTGAAGAAGCTCTGGGGATTTCGATTGGGATTGCAATTAAATCTGTATATGAGTTTAGGTAGAGATAGAATGGACATTTTTTAACCTATGTTTATTTTCCCAATCCATGAGCATGGGGAGGTTTTGTCCATCTTCTGATGTCTTGGTTTCAATTTCCTTCTTCAAGGTTTAAAGTTTTTTGTTGTTAGAGATCCTTGTGTGGTCTTGGTCTAGGTTTGTTTTCCTAGGTATTTATTGTTTTTGAGGCTATTTTAAGTGCGGAAGGTCTCCTTGTAGACCTTCTCCAGTTGCTTACTTTGTTTTGTTGTTAAAGAAAGCTACTGATTTTTCTAGATTTATCTTGCATCCTGCCACTTTACTTGAAGGTCTTAATCGTTTCTTGGATTTTACTGGTGGAGTTCTTAGCATCCCTAAGGTATACAATCATATCATCAGCAAAAAGGGATAGTTTGAGCTTCCTCTTTTCCGATTAGAACTCCTTTAATTTCCTGTTCTTGCCTTATTTGCCCTAGCAAGGGTTTCAAGCACTATATGAAGAGGAGTGGTGACAAAGGGGCAGCCTTGCCTAGTTCCTACCCTTAAAGGGAATGCAGCTGCTGTCGTTCCCCATTTAGGATTGATATTGGCTGTGGGTTTCCTGTATATGGCTTTGATTACATTCAAGAATTATCCCTCCCAATCCAATTTTTTCCAAGACTTTAAACATGTAGGGATATTGAATTTTGTCAAAGGCTTTCTCCGCATCAATGGAGATGATGTTGTGTGGTTTTTGTCTTTCCAGTCCATTTATATGCTTGATGATGTTTATTGATTTTCGTATTGTGAACCATCCTTGAAATCTCTGGTATGAATCCAACTTTGGTCATGGATGGATGATCTTCTTGCATGTGTGTCCGTATGCGATTTTGCCAGTATCCTGTTTAGAATTTTGGCATCTGTGTCATTAAGGAGATGGGTCGGTCTATAGTTCTCCTTTTTGGTTGCATCTTTGCCTGGTTTGGTATTTAGTTGTGATGCTGGCCTCATAGAAGGAATTCTTGGCGGAGAACTCCCTCCAAATTGTACCTTTCTGAACAGTTTGAGTATAATGGTTGTAGGTTCTTTTTTGAAATTATTTTACATGAATTCTTGCTGTGAAACCATCTGGGCCCTGGGCATTTTTTTTTTTGGAGGCTGCTTATTACATCATCAATTTCCTCATATATCATTGTACTGTTTCGACTGTCGATCTCTTCTTGGTTTCAGCTTTGGTTGGTTCCCATTTCAGATATTCATCCATTTCTTCTAGGTTTTCAAATTAGTGGAGTATAGGTTTTTGAAGTAATCCTTTATAGTTGTCTGGATCTTTTCATTAACTGCTGTGGTATTTCTCCTTTCATCACAGACTCTATTGATTTGGAGTTTCTTTTTTTTTTAGTTAACTGGGATAGAGGTTCTGTCTATCTTATTTATCTCTCTCAAAGAACAACTTTTGGATTGATGGATTTTTTCTGCTATGTTTTCTTTGTTTCTATTTCATTGAATTTCTGCTCTGATTTTTGTTATTTCTTCTTGTTTCTGCTGCGTTTAGGGTTCATTTGTGTCTCTCTCAAGTACTTTAAGCCACTGTGTTAAATCATTGTTCACTTGTGCTCTTTTCTGTTTTTTTAATTGTGGGCATTTAGAGCTATAAACTCCCTCTTAAGACTGCTTTAAGGTTGTCCCATAGGTTTTTGCTCTGTTGTATTATCATTGTCGTTCAGTTCCAGGAATGTGTTCTTATTTCTTTCCTTTATTTCATCCCTGAAATATTCAGTAGAGTTGTTGTTTAGTCTTCCATGTGTTTTGTAGGCAGTAGGGCTCTCAATCCTTCGGTAATTGATATTGAGCTTTATTGCACTGTGGTCTGATAGGAATGCATGACAAATTATTTCAATCTTTTTGTTATTTTTTGGACCGTTCTTTCCCTGAGTCCCAGTATATGGTCTATTTTGGAGAATGTTCCATGGGTGGTGAATAGAACTAGAAAGTGTATTCTCTATGTGTTTGTGAAATCATTTACCAATAGATCTGTCTGTGCGAGATCCCCCCAGTTGGGTGCTTAATTGATCAGTCATTTATTTCAGTTGTCTCTCTGTTTATCTTTTGGCCTGTTGATCTGTCTAAAGAATTTAGTGGTCGCGTATTAAATGTCCCCTACCTATTACGGCCGTGCGGTTAATTTGAGTCTTGAAGTCCTGAAGAGTTGTCTTTACAAAATTTGTTGCACCGGCGTTTGGTGCCACTTATACTATCCCATGATGTGAAGTCTTCCTGGGTAATTGTTCCTTTAATAAAGATGTAGTCGCCCTCTTTGTCTCTTTTGATTTCTTTTTGGCTTTGAAGTCTATTTTTATCTGATACTAGAATTGCAACTCTTGCTTTCTTTTTGGAACCATTTGCTTGGAATATTTCTCTCCATCCCTTCACTTTAAGATTGTGCCTGTTCCTTGAAATTGAGATGGGGTTTCTTTAGACAGCATATAGACTGGATTTTGTTTCCCTAATCCATTCTCCCCAGCTTCTATGCCTTTGATTGGGGGAGTTCAGCCCATTAATATTTAAGGTTATAATGAAAGATGGATGTTGCTTCCTTTCACCTTATTATCATTTGGGATTTTTAGTCTCTGTCTCTCAAAACCCTCCATTGATTATTTTATTATTAGTTTTCTTTCCTGACGATGCAAATTTGAGTGGATAGTTCTTAATCTCTTATCTCGCCTTTGAATTGCTTCAAGTATGTTCTGGAGAGTTTTGGTTTTCCAGAAAATGCAGTAGTAATAACTATCAATCTGTGCTTACTCTAATGATCATTGCCGATTTTTCTCTCTCCTTCAATATAATCGACATTTTTGCTGCGGTAAAGTATTCCTGGAGTTGAATCCATAGTCTCCTTTAACACTGGAAATGCTTTGGTCCATGTTAACTTATTGCTTTCTTGGTTTGCGGCGAGAAGTCATTTTTGATTCTGATGGGTTTCCTTTAGGTTATATAGCGCAGATGTGACTTGTATTTTCTCGCGTGCCTTCAGGAATAATCATATGCTTATGTATATACGGCATCTAGCACTTTGACTTATGATATTGGGTTACTGCGTGGGGAGTAATTCTTTCTTGAATACTGTCTATTTGGAGTTTTCTTAATGTGCTTCTATGAAATAATTGAACCCTGGTTGTTATTTTTAGTTTGGGTGGAAGTTTTTCATTCTTCATATTGTGTTGGAAGATATTGCCTCAATACTATTCTCTTGAAGATTTCTTTCCACCTCCCCTCTTCCTATGATGCAGAGTTTTGATCTAATTTTCATAGTGTCCCATATTTCCTGGTTGTTCCACTTTTGTGTTATTTTTAAATTTTTCATAATTCTTTATTTTGAGTTTTTTAGTTGCTCTGTGTTATCTTCCAGATCTGACTTTCTTTTTTCTGCTCAGCTTCCTCCCATTCAAATCTTCTAAGCTTTTTCCTTTTCCCTTCTTCTTGATTGGTCAGAGTGTTCTATTTCTCTTTTTCATTTCAAAATCCTGTGAATTTCTTAATATTATGCAAAATTTTCTTTTTTTGAATTGTACTCAAATCATTCTATTTTTTAATTATATTTTTTGATTTTTTTCCTTTTAAAAATGTTTGGGCTTTCCCTTTACTTCGTTGATGGGCTTCCTTTTTCAGTCGTTTTACTTCCTTAAGGTGTTTGTTTTTCTTTCTCTCTAGTTCTTTTTGCTGCAGTTGCTTTATCCCTTTCCTTTAGTTCTTCCTCTAAGAGTTCTTCTTTATGTTCTTTAATTTTCTCTGCATAGCTCTGCAATTATTCCTCTAAGGTCTGTCTCTGGGGTCACCTCCAAGGGGATCTCCCTATACCTATCTCCTTACAGGGTTGTTAGAGCTTGTTGTGGAATTATTCCTGCACCTTTCCCATGTGTCCCTTCTTCGTTGTCAGTACCTGTGGTTCCGGGGCCATGTGGAATTTTCCTCTGGTGATGTGCAAATCCACAAAATGGGCCTTTTCAGTGTGTCCTGATGGGTGAAGCTTCTTTTGTTTGCTTAGCCTTTTCTCTCTTGCGTCTTTTCCTTTTTCTTCCTCTCACCTCTGCTCCTTCTTTAATGGAGTGTTGACTTGTCTAGGCTTTTTCAGGCTTTCACTTTTGTTTATTTGTTTTTTTTTTTTTTTTTTTTTTTTTTTTTTTTTTTCTTTTCCCTCCCTCTTCTGAGAGTTCTCCTAATCAGTCCAAATTGGATACTTTCTTTCCGTCAAATCCAATTTGGTGGCGGCAACCCTCGAGCATAGAACCAGACCCCCATGTGCTCAGGTGCTGCTTCAGCCCTTCGCAATCAATGAGCGTTGGGGACAAAGCGTGTGGCGCGTCCCAGATAGGGGCTGAATGGAGCGACCGAAACCAAGGCCCCCGCCAGCCCTTCTCACCTGGCCTTTCCGCCACGACCCGAAATCTAATTGTTTCCAGCACCATCAAAAGTCCACTCTTGCCCAATGTTCACTTACCTGGCTATGAGCCGTGAATTCTTGCTCGGACGCTCCAAGTGGTTTCCTAAACAGGTCTCGTATCTCTGGTAGTCCAATACATTCTACTCACCCTTCTTATGCTTTGATTCTAGTAACCACTTTTTTTCCGAGCGAAAGCCAGACCTCAATTTTTTATTTTTTTATCTTTTCATTTTTTTTCTATTTTTTTAGATCTAAAGTGATAATCCATTAGTATAAGCATCCTTTGTGCAAAAACCAATCTGAGCGAGGACTTTTGTGCCGACCCAAACCACAGTCCCACCATTCAGACTGGATTGGGGGTGACAGGTTTGTTTGTTCAATCAAGTTGATCAAATGAGTGGTCCAGACTACATCGCTGTTAAAGTTTCCACCGTTAACATCCTCCTCTTATATTCGCTAGCCCAATAACATCTTCTACCGGCCCCCTTCCGCAGTTCGTTCCCTAGGCTTAGAAAAGCATGGCAACAGTGTCTGTGCCCATGAGAAGTAAAAACTGTCCTCTCTCTCTGGGAGCTGTTGAGCCTGTGATTCCCTGGCATAATTCTGGTGCCTGCTTTCCTTTCCCATCCGGGCTGACAGTTTGTTCAGGATAACCTTTCGACTTTCTACCTAATGACCAGACAAGCAATTCCCAGATATATAGGTATTTAAAACAGCACTAATAGTTATGGTAGGTTACTAAATTGGCATAGGGACACATATGTTTGGATTTGATATGTTAATCATGAATACATTACCCCCTGATAACTATGACAGGGTTCTTTATGTGGCTTCATAACATCTCCAACCTTAGAGGATGCATAGGCTTGTGGCATCGCTGGAGTTATTCCTTCCATTCCCAAGGAGAGAGCTAATAGCCAATAATATTTGGGATATACAGGTAACATGGCTGCCTCTCCTTGAACACAGTATTATCCAGTTGCAGGTGAGGTGTAGCTGGTGCTTGACGGTGGATTCTTGCTTGACTCAAGGGAGACCCGTATTTGCCTTATTGGTTTAGTAGCCTTTAGTAACACTCTCTGGCATTCCAGAGGCCATCTGTACCCTTGCATGTGCGGTCTCAATACATCCCTCCCATGTTAACGTCAGGTCTTCGGCAGCAGGGTCTTATCGCCTCTCCTCCTGCAGGTATCCCAACTTAGGGGCAAGGAGCCCTTACCTTTTGTGGGGCCTTGGATCCCCTGGCCAACATCCCCCTGGTAGAACAATCCATTGCTGATGTCAGAGCTCCTGCATTAATATACTTTGCCTAAGTGCATGGGATTTGATTCTTATAAGGCAAAAAGTCCTGCTATATATTACTTTGGGCATTAATCTGGAAGTAACTGTTATGTATTAGTTAAGTGAATCACTTGAACCAAGGAGAAGGTCAAACAAAGCACTTGAGTTTCTGTGAGAAGTTAGACTGCTGCTGAAAGCATTTGATTCTTTTACATTGGTGATAGGCCATGTGGTCATCTGGGTCACTCCTGGATTTATTGGGTGGCTCCTTGAAATGGCTTTATGCTTGCAGTGGTCCCACTCAGTCCTGCCAACCTGACTCATGACCCTGAGCTCCAGCATCTTCATGTTCCCATCTTAGCATGAACAGACATCTCACATAATCTAGACTCTCTCAGGACTAGTTAAGGGCAAGGTTTTGAACAAGAACTAATCATCCTTCACCAAACAGATCAAGTTATAGAGACTTCCAGAGCTGTTTTCTATGTGTCATAAACCTAAGTCTTTTAGAAAGGTGTTCATTTCACATTTGTGGCTGTATGCTTAGATGGAAGGAACTCTGAAGGAGGATGGGTCCCTTACACAGCTCCGTGTTCATAACCTTTGTGCAGATTGTTCCTTCTCTAGTACTGAGACATCAGTGGGTGGTAATTTAGAAGCCAGAAACAGAGCAAGGGAAAATGAATGTCTTTAGGGATAGAACACCCATTTTATGGTAGAGACTAACCATCTCTGCTCTCCCAAGAGGCACATTGTACTGACCATAGTAAATGCTTAGTGTTGAAACTCCTCTTTGCTTCTAATGGATAGTGCTGGTTGCACATTATAAAATGTTACTCCAGGGCTGGAGAGATGGCCTAGTGGTTAAGAGCGCTGACTGCTCTTGCAGAGGACCCAGGTTCGATCCCCAGCACTCACATGGCGGCCGAGAACCGTCTGAAACTCCAATCCCAGGAGAACTCCAGTTCCAGGGGAATCCAAGACCCTCTTCTGACCTCCGCGGCATTGCACGACACGGGTGCACAGACTTGCATGCAGACAGTACATTCACAGAAATAAATAAAATTAATAAAAAAAATTAAAAAAATGTTACTCCATAGCTCTCTCTCCTAAATGCCACACTGATCTTTGGGTTTCTACTTTCCCCCTTATTCTGTGTGTTTACATTTCAGTGCTAGGTACCAGTATTGGACACTATTGTACCTTGACTTCATTTTGTGTTAGCTCCTTGCAGATGACAGCTTGGAAGGCTTCTCAATCACATTCTTTCTCAGACAACTGAAAAAGAATCCTGCAGACAGAGGCACAAACCCATATGGCACCTTTGGACAAAATTTTAAAACCTCCCCGCTGGGACCACAGTGGACTGCAGCACAGCAGGGGACTAGCAAAAGTATGTGCAGCAGATGTATAGTGAGCAGCTCAGTACCTGATGCAGGTTAGGGACTAGGTAAGGTACAAGGTGGTTTTGTATCTGTGAGCATGTAGGCAAGTAAGAAGGAAAGGAGCTAGGCTGTACAAGGCAGTTCTGAGAGAAGCCAAAGTGAGTGCTTGATGCAAATGCACCTGTAAGCAGTGGCTCAGAATAGTGATCGGGTTGTGGTGGCACACGCCTTTAATCCCAGCACTCTGGAGGCAGAGGCAGGCAGATCTCTGTGAGTTCAAGGCCAACCTGATCGACGTATTGAGTTCCAGGACAGCTAGCGCTACAGGGAGACCTTGTCTCAAAAATACAAAAATAAAAATAAAAGAAGGAAAGTGGAGGGAAGGAGAGGAATGCCTCGCTGAGTCAGAGGCTGACTGCTCTGGGGAGGAGGGCAGACGAAGGACATCTTTTGACCCAAGCACCTTGAATGCCTTCTCTTTTTTGGATCAAAGAGTTCTCATTCTAGACATTGCAGTCTTAATATTTATATTCCAATGTATTCAGTGTCTGTTTAATGTGATATCCAATTGTAAAAGTAGTCCCACACACTGTAAACTAAATAGGATTCTGTAGAAAGAAAACAATTATTTTCTCTAATCTTACTACTCAAAGATAGCCAGGATAGCATTTTGGAGAATCTTTTTCCAACACTATTATTCATATTTTGATTATTTGACTACTAGTGACATTTAATTCCATTCAGCTTATATGAGAAATTAAAGATTTTTAAAATGCTTACTACCAAAAAATTTTAAATCTTATTATCAGTGATTAATCTTCAAGATGAGAATGACTCCACCTCATGGTATGATTTTTCCCGTAGAGGGACATAAGTGCTTCCTATTTCCTTTGAGTGACTTGTCTTTTCTGGAAGAAATAATAAACAGGAATATTGCTTTCAACCAATGTCTCAATGACAAAAACCTTAAAGGGAAGCATGAAGTTTAGTAAAAGTTGAAGACTAACAGTTTGTAGCTGGCACTAGCCTCAGCAAGCAGGCACAGAGGCTTATATTGATGAGACAGAAAAAGGCTTTCTGAAGCCTTGAAGTGGGGTGGTTTGTAGCACTCTTGGTTTTCCTCAATACATAGTGCCACCTTCTGGTAATTTTCTTGCATAGGCACACAGTTAATAAACCCCTAGGGATGGTAAGCTAGAAGAAACAAGACTTGACATCCAGACTTACGTATGCTGTGTCACTACAGACTGCTGTTTTTTATGAGAATATAGCCATGCATAAGAATAAGCTGTGGAACTTCCTGCTGCCCAGACTACAGATAGAGCAGGCAGGCCAGGCTTCCAGTACCTGTGGCCCCAAGTGTGCTTGTGGAAGGAATGCTGGTCTAGGATCATGCCAAGATTTTCTATAGCCATGTGGCCCCAAGAGAAGGCCTGCTTGCCTTCCAAGCCCCACACCCTACATTGCACAGAATTGGTCTAGAGGCTCAGGACTGTTTTGTAAATCTTCAACCTTGTCTTCAGTGTAAAGTATTGCTGGCCATTCTTTGTGTCCTGACATTCTGACCATGAACTTCTCATTCTCTCTACCAGGTGGATGAGGAGTATAAGAATCCACATACCGTAGATCGAATTCCACTGGGGAAGATTCCTCATCTTTGGGGACAGTCCTTGTACATCCTCAGTTCACTGCTGGCAGAGGTAGGGGACTTGATGGCTTGCTGGGCTGAAAACCATCTGGAGGTGGAGGAAACCAGGAAGAACCTGGTTCTCTGTATTGAGTAACTGTGAATGTTATTCACAACTTCATGCCTTTCAGGTCACTTGGGCTGTGTTGTACCCCTCTGCCAGGTTGACTCTGGCCTTACATATCCATATTTACAGTTAGCCAGAGTAGATCAGGTGCATACCACATTCCCTGTTCCCCTTCTGCCAGCATCCCTGGTCTACAGCTAGAACCAGTTTGCATTGTTGGTCAGCAGACACTGGAAGCTTCTCAGCCAAGATTAGCACATCTGGTCCTCGAAGACACAGGGTTTTAGGAAATTAGATGGACTAGAAGCTTTCTCTAGTCCTAGACCCAGGAAACAGAAAGGCTCTTCAAATCTCTCCACAAGAAGAGACAGAAGGCCCTGATCGTCCTTAAGACACCTCCCTAGTCCCAGCCTTCCAGTCCTCTGCCTCTTGACCTATTTCCTCTTGCCCCAAGGGTTCTTTCAAAAACCTAGTCTTGAGTGTGAGAAACTTAAGTGGAGCATTCTGGATCTTGCACCAGAGTGTAGAGAAGGAACCTAGAGAAGAGCAAAACTGCCTACCTGAGGGTGGCCAGCCTTAAGGGTTTCACCAGCTGTAAAAGGGGGGGGGAGCAATATATGAGAATGTCAATGGGTCCCTGCTGTGGGAAGGATCAATGAGAAACAGCACAGTGGAAAGCGGAAGGATCCCCTGGGAGCTCTAGTTGCTGAGGTGGCTCCCCAGTCTGTCTATTCTGCCAGCTTTCATGCTCATGGCCTCATTCACAGAAATACAGAAATCTTTGGAAGTCAGTCCTGTCACCTACTAGTTCAGTGATTTCTGTTCCAGTTTGTCTTCAATTTCTGTGACAAAACACTCCAACTAGTATCTACTTGGGGAAGAAAAAGTTTATTTGCCTTACATCTCTCAGGTCACAGTTCATCAGTGAGGGGACTCAGGGCAGGAACCTGGAGGTAGGAGCTGAACCATGGTAATGGAGGAACATTGTTTATTGGCTTGCTCCCCTGGCCCATGATCAGCCTGCTTTCTTATACAATACAGGACCACCTGCCCAAGGGTGACATTGCCCACAGTGGACTGGGTCTTCCCACATCACTCAATAATCAAGAAAATGCCCCACAAACATGACCATAGGCTAGTCCAATGGAGGCAATTCCCTAGTTGAGACTCCCTCTACCCAAAAGTATCAAGTTGACAACTAAAGCTATCCATCACAGTTGACACACAAGCACATCACTATTAAACCACAATCTCTTCATTTCTTATATCCAAGGTATGATAATATTAATAACACAACATAAAACCACACAACTCTGAAAGTTCCACAGTCTTTAATGATAGATTATAATGGCGCAAATCCCCCCCCCCCCACCCCAAAAAGACAGGCACATGAGGCTTAGTCACTCCAGGAATGTATTTACTTCAGAAATTGCCAGGACTGACCACCTGTTGGTACATGGTGGGGTAGCAGCAAGATGGAGACTGAGGCACACCCCTTTATAGCCATGGGGTGGGACCTTAGGTAAAGGGGAAGAGGTCATCAGATTGATGACCTCTGGAGGAAGTGGACATCTGTATATCCCTTAGAATTCTGGGAAACCCAGACCTAACACTTAAAAAGTTCAAAGTCTCTTAAAAGTCTTAACTGTGGGCTCCTATAAAATCCAAAACAAGTACTGTCTTAGTTCAAAAGGGAAGAATCAGGTACACCTAAGGAAAACCTAAGTCCGTAAAAGCAGGTCAAGGCTGGACACATCTGGGATCCACTCACTATCTTCTGGGCTCCAAAGGGTTTGAGCAGCTCCCCTTCTCTGGCTCTGCCGCCCACAGCACACATGGCTCCTCTCACAGGCCCAGGCCAGCTCCATTCCACACTTGCTGCTACCCTTGGTGGTCGTCCCATGGTCTCGACATATCCAAAAAGCTGGGATCTCCACAAAAACTGAGGCTCTACCTTCACCAATGGGCTCTTCTGGCCTCTTGGGCTGCACAGCCTCAAATTCTCTTGGTGACCCCTTCAGTCCTGAGGGTCTTCACTGCAACTAAGGCTGCACTTTCACCAGTGGCCTTTCCTGGCCTCTCAGAGTGCCAAGCCTCAGCTGCTCTATGACCCTTTCAGGCTTTCAACACCAGAACCATGCAGGGACTCCTACACATTACTGAGTCCTACTTCCAGCTTGAAATAGAGGCTGGGGTTCCCTCTGGACCATAGCTTCTGTGTGCTGACACTCAGGAAATTCTGCCCAGAAGATTTTACTGCAATGATGCTGATCTCTTGTTACAGCTGATTTTTCATCCCCAATTGACCAGCATAATTGTCCCAGCAAAGCAAAGCTTTTACTTCAGTGGTTTTGGTCTCTTCTTAGTCACAGCTGATTCTTTAGCCCCAACTAAGCAGAAACCATATATTCTCACTTCAAAATATTATACAAAATATCCCTGATATTCTCTGCTTCTCTTTGAAGCTTCACAAGCCATCCCTCCATCATCTACTAACTCTTTCAGCATAACTGTTCCAAGCTCCACAGCAGCAAACTCTTAAGCACTCAATGGCTTTTCCAGCCCAAGTTTCCAAATGTGCCCACAATCCTCCCCTAAACAACTGGGTTAGGTCTGTCATAGCAATAGCCCACTCTCCGGTACCAGTTTCTGTTTTAGTTTGCTTTCCATTGCTGCGATAAATCCCTCTGACCAAAACCAACTTGGGGAGGGAAGGGTGTATTTGGCTTACATCTCTTGTGTCGCAGTTTATCACTGAGCGTGCCCAGGGCAGGAGCCTGGAGGCAGGAGCTGAAGCATAGGCCACAGAGGGATGCTGCTTACTGGCTTGTTCCTCTGGTCCATGTTCAACATGCTTTCTTATACAATACAGGACCACCTGTCCAGGGTAGCACTACCCACAGTGGGCTGGGCCTTCCCACGATCACTCAGTAATCAAGAAAATACCCCCACAGACATGGCCACAGGCCAGTCCAAGGGAGGCAATTCCCCAGTTGAGGCTTCCTCAACCCAGATGTGTGACATCAACAACTAAATCTATCCAGTGCAGTCTCTTAACCTCTCTGGGACTTCAATTTGTTCACCTATAAAGTGAAAACTTTAGACTTGTCTGTATGTTACATTTCAGCTCAGATTTCTGTATGTTTGAGATGGGACATAACTAATCCCACTCCACTATGTCCTCTGTACTGTAAAGGTCTTCCTTTGGGCCCAGCAGCAGGTTTATATCCTCTCAGATCACCTCCATCCCCTCTGGATGCTTGGATCATTTCTAGAAAGTGCAAATAGTTGCATTTTCAAAGAGCATACTTAGCAAGATTAGGGAGAGTTTTGTTTCAAAACAATCAGTCCTGGAGCAAATGTGGACCAATCAGTCCTCACCCTAGATGATAGTATATTTAAGTAGCCCCCAGAGCCAGGTGCTGTGCATGCAGTACATTTATTATTAGTGGCATTCTGACTAGCACACTGATACAGAGAGACTCAAAAATATGTAGAAAAAATCCTTGAGTGTTTGAGCCCCAACATATGTCATTTTCAAGCATAGGAGTAAGGTGAAATCTTAGTTAAATCAATCTTTCATAGTGTTAATGTTCCTCTCTTCTTAGGGGTTCCTTGCCACTGGTGAAATAGATCCCTTAAATAGAAGATTTTCCACTTCAGTCAAACCTGATGTTGTAGTACAAGGTTTGTGAGCATGTTTACTATTCATCTCTAATGTATAAAACTGATGGTATTTTTCACTCACACTGTTCCCTGGTTTCTTATTTATTTTTTAAAGGGTGTTTAGCAGGGCTGTGGCAATACATACCTCTAATCTTAGTACTTGGGAAGCTGAGGCAGGAAGATTAAGAATTCAAAGCTGGGCTAGGGATGTAGCTCAGTTGATTAAATACTTGCTAGCCTAGCCTACGTAAGGCCCTGGGCTCAACCCCTCAGCACAGTGTAAACTGAGCATGGTGGCACGTGCCTGTAATCCCAGCAGTAGGAAGGTAAAGGCACGAGGAAGTGCAAGGCCATCTTTGGCTTCATAGTGACTTTGAGACCCATCTGGCCTACATAGCAAGAATTTGACTCAGGAAGGCAAAGGTTTGAAGGGTTGTATGCATGCATGATTGTACAGTGAGACAGAATCTCAGGCTCTCCCAAAGGCAATGGTATTCTTCCCACCCACAGATTTACTTTCTGCAAAGAAATTGTTTTCTGGAATCTAAACCTCGATTGCCACTGGGGTGCACGTGAGTCACTGAGTATCATTTTTCCTAGCAATCACTCTTTGACAAGCAGAGCCTGAGCCTGATGAGAACTAAGAAACCAAGTGGAGGAATTCATTCTTCCCTTGGAGTTCTGATATCTTGCTACCCGCTTCCATCCTTCCCTTCTTGCTAACCAGTTCCTCTTCCAAAAAGGTGACAGGCTCATTGGGCTGCCTCTCCCAGGGTGCCCCCAGGCTGTGTCTCAGGGCTTCTAGGACTCTGACCCTCACCAGGAGAGCTAAAGAACTAAGACGGTCATGGGGGTAGTTCTCAGCCCAGGCCTGGCCCAAGGCATGCACCCAAAGCAGCACTTCCTTCTGCTTTCCTCTCCCAAGGACCTGTGGCAGTGCTTGCACATTTTGAGTGCCTCATAGAGCACTCACATACTGTTAGATGTCAGCCCATTGTGCATAGAACATATTGCCTCTTAAATTAAGCTGTATACTTTGTTTATTAATTTTTTTCTTTAGCTTTTGGTTTTTTGAAACATGGTTTCACTTTGTAAAGCAAATTGACCTGGAATTCACTATGTTTCTGAAGCTGGCCTTGCAGTCACAGCAGTCTTAATGCTTTAGCCTCCCAAGTGCTAGGATTACAGGCACGAACCACCGTATCTGGTTTAGGCCAGACACTTAAGGATAAGGTCTGTATTCTGTGTTGATTGGCACCTGTACACCCATATACTGAACACAGTGATTGAACAAATAGAAGACATTCCTCTTTGGGGCCACTGGCCCATTTAATGAGCATGCTCACAATGCACTGAGAGGAGTTGCAAGTTGTCAATTAATAATGTATGCAGGGCAAAAAAAAAAAAAAGTTATAGCCGGGCGTGGTGGCGCACGCCTTTAATCCTAGCACTTGGGAGGCAGAGACAGGCGGATCTTTGTGAGTTCAAGGCCAGCCTGGTCTACAGAGTGAGTTCCAGGACAGCTGGGGCTACAGGGAGACCCTGTCTCGAAAAGACCAAAAAAAAAAAATGTATGCAGGGCAAACCTATCTATCACAGCATTCTGGTTAGGTAAATTTTACAACACTGTAGTAAATAGGTTCACACCTCAAGTGACAGCTGGAGGTGTGAACCTGTTTTTGACTGCTTGGTGGGTGGATCCCGCTATGCTCTTATGCTCTGCACTTGACAAGAGCATGTTCTGCAAATTTCTTTTTACATCTTCAAGACCTGCTTTTCCAACTGCAGGCCAGGACATGTTGGTGTTTCTCAACTCGCTTTTTTTTTTCTAATGTAGTAAAACAGAGCAGCATTACTAGATGGTCTGTCATGGACAAAGGGAGGGGCTGTTTCAGAAACTCATATAGGTCCAGCAAGATGAGTCAGCAAGGAATGACACTTGCCACCAAGTTTGACAATCTGAATTTGATCCCTGAAACCCATATGGTGGAAAGAGAGAACTGACTTACGCAAGTTGTCCTGTGACTTCCACACATGCACTGCAACACGCACACACACACACACACACACACACACACACACACACACACACGCACACACACACACACACACACACACACACACACACACACACTACTGCATCAGATTATGAAGGTCTCGGGTTTCATGTTTCAGTAGGAACCACCTCCCGGAAAGAAGTACTCTCATAGAGAGTGGCCACTGTGTGGCCTTGATAAATGTGCAGTTCTGCTTATCATTTGAATCTTCAGAAGGAACAGGTATTCATAGAAGCCCACAGGCCCGTCCTGCATAGCCAGTATTCTCATTTGCTGAAGAGCTGGGATATTAGGCTCCAGTCCTGGCTCAGCTGTAGCTGGCTAGTTAGGTATTAGAGGTGTCTCTCCTAGGCTCATTGCGAAGACAAGATCATGGGTATTAAAATGCTTTTAAAAGCATCAGGTGCTGGGGCTGGTGAGATAGCCTAGCAGTTAAGAGCACTGACTGCTCTTGCAGAGGACCCGGGTTCGATCCCCAGCACCCACATGGCAGCTAAGAACCGTCTGTAACTCCAATTCCAGGAGAACTCCAGTTCCAGGGGAATCCGAGACCCTCTTCTGACCTCTGCAGCATTGCATGACACGGGTGCACAAACATACATGCAGACAGTACATTCATACACATACAAAAATAAAAAAAATTTTTTTAAAGCATCAGGTGCTATATAAATATAAGGAGGTAACATTCAGCTCTTGATGACACTTGTGTGTAGTGTATGTTCAGCCCCTCCCAGGGTACAATAGTAGGATTTGAGGGGCTACCTTAATAGTAGTCTAGCCTTTTTTTCCTCTGGCCTGAATATAGCCTAAGCCCCTCTACTTTCCAAAAGTCTCTGCTGCATCTGGATAGATGAGCCGTTCCCAGCGACTGTACTTCCCTTCTTCAGGCCCCACCCAGACTCCATCCCACTGCCAACGCACTGCTTTCTCATAAAGCCCAGCAGGACTGGTATTATACATGCTGCCCTGCCATTACTGATGTGGCGCCAAGCAAAATCTCATTCCTCAGGCGCCCAGGAACCACTAAGAGATACTTGGAGCTCCTGCCAGCAAGAAAGCCAGGGGCTTAGGGCAGCTAGGAAGGGGGCTGATTCTCATTAGTGGGGTCTTGTGTTGTGGTTATATTTATTGGACCAGCAGCCCTGCCAGAAGGTCCACTTTCTCTTCTGGGGAGGGAAAGATTCCCTTTCCTTCCCTTCCTTAAGAGAAAACATCCCTGTAGGTAGACTCTACCACATTGCTTTTGTTTTCCCTGTCCTTTGGGATCCAGGGGTACCAGCTTTTCCTGGCATTCCCTGAGGGAGTTGTTTATACTCCTACCCCAGGGCTTAAAGGACACAAAATATTTAGAAAAATACAGAGGCAGAGGAAGGCAAGACATTATTTTAGATGTGGGAAGTTGGTGTGGCACCTGTTGAAGACTGTTTCTAGAAGCTCTTAGACTGTCTTGCACATTGAGGGTACTTGACAAATATGATTTTGAGTATTGAGTGGTAGCAAGGACAGAGAAAAGCAGGGAGTATAGCAGGACAAATGCCACCATTTCCAAAGCCAACCATGCCATGCGGATTGTGCTAATGTGGTTAGTGCTAGATGGAAGAGGGGATTAGTTCCACATGTCGCTGTGCAGAGACATAGTGCACCATCTGATGCTTTTTCTATGTTCTTGTTTGCAGTCACCGTTTTAGCAGAAAACAATGACATTAAGGATCTGTTGCAGAAACATGGACTGTATATCCAGAGCATTGCTGACGTCTATCCAATTCGAGTCCAGCCAGGCCGGATTCTTAGTCATTTATATGCCAAGCTTGGTAGGTCAGGGTATAATCCATAAGGAGGCCCCTGTAAGTTCTAAGTTTGAGTCTGTGAGTTCTAAAGACCTAGGCAGAACACTTATAGGTCAACTAGTTTTGCTGCTCTGATGCAAAGGAAAATGGACAAGCAAGCAGGTTCCCCTCAGCCTATTCAGCTGGTACTACCAAAGGATAGCCCTACTGTTCAGCAGATCTGTTGAAGAATAAGGAGGCACCCTTGAAACATTAGAGTTGAAAGAGTCACCTTGATAAGACTTCTAAATATTATCTGTGGTATCAGAAAATGCTCATTTTACTGATGAAAGCAAGAGAAAATTCACTTTGCTTTCTTAGAATCTGACTTTGTTTAGTCATTTGGTTGAATACTAAATAAAATAAAGGATGATGTTAATAACGTCCTTTTAATAGTTCTGTTCCATATAGATCAAACTGGGGCTGTCCATACCCATGCTAGAGGAGCGGAGTAGAATTTGTCTCTATTCAGCTTTGTCCCACTTTAAAGAAAGGCAATATTATCCCAGAACATGTTGTTCAACATAAAAATAGGCCCAGCCTTAGCCTAAGACATTAGGAATAGTTGCTACCTTATTTTCTCTGACAACAGTTTCTCCTTTATATTTCAAATAGGACGAAATAAGAAAATGAGATTGAGTGGGCGACCATATCGGCACATTGGTGTGCTGGGAACCTCTAAACTCTATGTGATTAGGAACCAGATCTTCACTTTTACACCTCAGGTAAGAAGAGCAGGCCAGTAGCAAACCAGCCAGTATCCTTTTATTAAACTCCCTTTTCTATCTGGCAAGCACTTATACTTTAAATGTATAGGTTGAGATGGAGATACATAAAATGCTTGCAACAGATGCTCAGTTATGTTTATTGAATCAAATTGAGTATGCCATCTCCATCCAGCCATGAATATTAGTGAAGTTCACATTGCTTTACAAATTGGCTGGTGACATGCCACTTGCCTCACAGCTCCCTAAACTTCATAGTCCCCAAATTTTGTGGACGTTGTCACCAGACCCTCTATGTGACACACACTCAGACTGATATGTAGGTCCTCAGTCCCTTACTGGAATTCAGAATATACTGACTATAGAACTTACATTCATAGCTTTTGTTCCTAAGGAAACTTTCCTAGTGGAAGCACATATCAATTTTTTTTGTCCAGTTGGGCAACTAGAAAGAGTAACAACAGTAGGTTCACTTTACTAAACAGTGTTGGGCACGGCACAGACTCCTGCCTGCCTGGACATGCGGCTGGCTATGGGATCTCACCTCAGTAATCTCAAGCTGCTCTTTCTCATCCTATCCATTGCCACTCACTTAAACCTTAGAAGTTATTTCCCTAAGTACCAAATTCCAGTGTAGAGCTGAGTGTGTACCAGGCCAGAGACCAAAACATTTGGAGATTCATCAACATCAGGCATTAGTCACATTAGTCTTCCCACGTCGCTCTCACCTGGAAAGCATCTGCACACCCAGGAACCTCAGAAAGTGTAGCAATCATGGAGCTATTGAGGTGCCCTCAGCAGTGTTGAGCAAGGCACTCTCATCCCATTTGGAAGGATCTGAAGGCAGATCTAGCACTATACCTTTCTTCTCCATACCAGTGTAGCAGAAGTTCCTGAGCAGGTGCCCGATTGAGTTGCGTGATCATCTCATGGGACGTGGTCCCCTTATTTTAAGAGTAAGGCTAACACCAACCATCTTCCCAGGCAACAAAGCTCAGAATTAGGGCTGTCCTGAGTGACTAGTGTTGTATGGAAATAAAGGGTGGGCCTTGACTTAACCTGTTCTAATTTTCAGTTCACCGATCAGCATCACTTCTACCTGGCCCTGGACAACGACATGATTGTGGAGATGCTGAGGATTGAGCTGGCTTATCTCTGCACCTGCTGGCGGATGACAGGGCATCCTACACTCACCTTCCCTGTCACACACACCATGCTCAGTAATTCCCTGAACTCCACCTGCTAGGTCATAGGCTCTTATCTAAATGTTTAGGACAGTTCCTATGGATAGTGCCCATATTGAAGGGGTTCCTTAGCAGTTTGGTTTCTTTGCCGGGCGTGGTGGAGCACACCTTTAATCCTAGCACTCGGGAGGCAGAGGCAGGTGGATCTTTGTGAGTTCAAGACCAGCCTGGTCTACAGAGTGAGTTCCAGGACAGCNCTTTTTTTTTTTTTTTTTTTGAGACAAGTTCTCCCTGTAACCACAGCTGACCTGAAACTGAAACTTGGCATGTAGACCAGCCTGGCCTCAAACTCACAGAGATCCACCTACGTCTTCCTCCCAGGTGCAATACTATGAGACACTATGTGACACTATGCTGGGTTTTATTCAACACTTTATTTTGAGGTGTAATGGAGAAAGGAGCAATACAAAAATGATATCCTGTGTATATTGTTTTTGTACTGTGATATCCTGTATATATTGTTTTTGTTCTGTGATATCTTGTATGTATTGTTTTTGTCCTGTGATATCCTGGATATATTATTTTTGTCCTGTGATATTCTGGGTATATTGTTTTTGTCCCGTTTTCTATTTAGTAATATATTATGAGCATCTTTCCTTCACATTAAATGTTATTTCATAAAATTAATTTGATAGCTGCATATTACTCCATTTTATGAATATATTATGCTCATTTTCAAGTGTAAGTAATTTGGTTGTATAATCTGGCCTTTAAAATAAAATCCACAGATTCTGGTTTATTGGTCTGAATTACAGTTAAGGTAAGCACTGGAAATTTAAAAAGTTCTTCAAAGCCAGGCGTGGTGGCTCAAACCTTTAATCCTAGCACTGGGGAGGCAGAGGCAGGTGGATCTTTGTGAGTTCAAGACCAGCCTGGTCTACAGAGTGAGTTCCAGGACAGCTGGAGCTACAGGGAGACCCTGTCTTGAAAGGACCAAAAAAAGAAAAGGAATTTTCTATGCCATAAGGATTTTAATTAGATTGTGCTGATGAGAACACTGCAGTTCATAGTATTCCCAGTTTAAGAAAACTTATTCATCATTTTTTCCTTAGCAAATGATGGACTGGACATACATCCGGCAGTTCTTTCTACAATTAGAAAACTAGAAGATGGATATTTCGGAGGAGCTAGGTAAGTTCTGACTTCTTTTCATTGACCTTTCTCGAAGACTTTTGTTACCTTTCTCCCTTGTTTCACATCAATCGCTAAACCTAGATGCAAAGTTTTTGAGTTAAAAAAGAAGTTGAAGCTAATCTAATTCCATCTTCCATGGGAAGCTTCAGTCAAGTCTAAAGAAACCTTTGATTTTTTTTTTAACCTTTTGGGGGTACCTGAAAATCCCACTCATAGACAGGTGAACATGGCAGTCTCTCAGAGGTAATATCTTTCCTGGAACACATTTGAAATACTGTGTGTTTCTGCTAAAAGATGTGGAAGAAGGTGGGTGTGGTGGCACACACCTTTAATCCCAGCACTCTGGAGGCAAAGGCAGGTGGATCTCTGTGAGTTCAAGGCCAGCCTGGTCTACACAGTGAGTTCCAGGCCAGCTGGGACTAAAGGGAGACCCTGTCTCAGACAAAAAAGATGTGGAAGAAACACCAAGTACCTGAATCCTTTTACGTTCATCAGTGAAAAACTTGCTTTTTGGCTCTCTGGCCCACCTCCCCAACCCTAGGGCAAAACAAAACCAGCCTTAGAACTGGCCCTTGGGTTTACAGGAGGAGGCTTTTGTTCAATCAAGGACAGGCTTTTCTCCTCTGACATCATCTTGTCTTATCCCTTTTGCCCCCTGAAGCTCAGGCACGTGTGGAAAGGTTGCATTGCATGATCTGATTTACTCCTTACAGAGTTCTATCCTGAGATCTTGGGCCCTTGCTAGTATTAACTAACTCCTAATCTAATACTGGTAGCTCAGAGGGAGATCCCATTGTCTTCTACTCCAGGATCTGATGTTTTTGTAGGGTAGAAACCCCATGAACTTCCACCATTTGGGGGCTGCTGTCTCTTTAGCAAGACTCCAAGCTGCCAGTTTTCAGTGGATTATTTCTCAGCCTAATACAATAGGATCACACAGGGTGTGTTGGTGCCATTCTAGGGGTTGCAGATCAGTCCAGTAAATCCTTTTTAGAGATAACTTTATCTCAGAGACATGTCTCTTCCATCGCAAGTCCTCTGCACCTATGTTACCATGTTCTGTGGTAGGGAAAAGCACACCACAAGAATCATTGCTTCTGGTCCAGTTGTTGGGGAAGAGGAATTGCAAAGGTTGGTTCTGGCTTAAAGTGTTTTGTTCAATTTATTTTGTAAAACTGTTATTTGATTTAGTAAAATAGATTTGTATTTGTTAGGCTTGGGGCTAAGAAGTTGGCATCATTCTTTTGGCTTTGAACTGCTGTGTGCATTTACTTCATAATTACTATTTAATTTTTTGTGGGTTTGGGTTTTTTTTATTATTTTATGTGTATGAGTGTGTTACCTGCATGTGTGTAGGAGTCCCTGTGTCATGCAATGCCCACAGAGATGAGCAGAGGGTGTCAGATCCCCTGGAACTGAAGTTACAGATGGACGATTGTTAGCCATCATGTAGGTACTGCGAACTGAACCTTGGTCCTCTGCAAGAGCAGTCAGTGTGCTTAATAGCTGAATCATCTCTCCATCCTTGTTTTGGGTGTTTTGTTTTGTTTTGGTCATTTTGAGACAGGGTCTCCCTGTAGCTCCAGCTGGCCTAGAACTTACTACGTAGACCAGGCTGGCCTTGAGTTCACAGAGATCTGCTTGCCTCTGCCTCCCAAGAGCTGGGATTAAAGTTGTGCACAACCATGCCTGGTGGGTTTTTTTTTTTTTTTGAGACAGTCTCATATGGTCCAGGCTGGCCCTAAATTTGCTATAAAGCTGAAGATAGCCTTGAACTTCTGATCCTCCGGGCTCGTACTTCCTAGGTGTTGGGACTGCAGGTGTGACCGATCATGCTTAGCTTTGCCAGTGATTTTTTGATTTTGTTTCTTGTTTACTTATATAGGGCCATCTGCTGAATGGTATATTGATTGATTCCTACAAAAGTGCCTCCTGGTCATTGAAGAGTTTCACATTGATTCATAGTGGAAATTTGTCCATACTCCACCTGCATTTCTAACATAGTGTCTTCTTAACAGAGTAAAATTGGGAAATCTGGAAGAGTTCCTCACCACCTCTTTCTATACATACCTGACCTTTCTGGATCCAGACTGTGATGAGAAGTTGTTTGATGAGATCAGTGAAGGAAGCTTCAGTCCTGACAGTGATCTGGGAGGCTACATGGAAGACAACTATCACCAAGGTACCTCATGGGATGCTTCTATAGGTTGTTTGTTGATGGAATTTGTTTTTAAGCTTTGGCACTGTGATAAAATTGCCTAAGACTCAAGTAAAAAGAACAGTTGCAAGTAAACTAAAAAAAAGACCAAAAATGGACTTCTGAGAGGCTTTCATGTATTAAAATGAATAAAATGTCCATTTAAGAACCTAAATTGTAATGATGCACTTGAAAGTGGAGCTTTTTAAACTAGACAGGAAAGTCTCAGGTACAAGGATTTTTCTTTAAAACAATTTTTTTAGATGTAGCTCATTTGTCCACTGAATTTATTTGCGTTGCCAGGTCTGGTTGATTCTTAAAAGGGTTTTCACAGCTATTTAAACTTGTTTTCTCCCTAATCTGGGAGCAAACCCATGTCTCGTGCATGTGCATGCCTGTATTGCTGAACTGCATCCCCAAGCCCTTACAAAGTAGGTTCAGAAAACAGAAACACACTGCTTTGTCGACTTTTCAAAAGAATGGTAGAATGACCTAGGTTTGATTAGATGTGAGTGATGATCCCCATGCATATAAAATTTTTCAATCTGAACGTGGTTTTAGGTCAGAGTGACCTGTTTTTACTTTTAGATAGTAGCTGGAATTGCACTGAGAGATTCATAAGGTATAGCTCATTCTTAAGAAATTAAAAGACCAGATGTAACCTGATGTCCTTCAGGTTGTGTCCATAATCCAAAGTTCACCATGAAACACAATGATGGAAACACTATCTCGTTCTGGAGTTTCTTTTCCTAGGATAAAATTTTGGCAAATAATAAACTTACATACACATACATCCTACCTGTCACTATCCTTTTATTCCTTAGGTGGGTGTAGAGGTGGAACTATCTGTAGCTAAATATTGTCTATTCAGTGCTGCCTGCTACACACACTCACTATTACACATTTAAGGTAGTTCTGCAACTTTTTTCATTGACTCTTTTCCTTGATTGCCCAATTACAGAAAACCAAGATGAACTTGACCAGTATATCAACCACCTTCTGCAAAGCACATCCTTGAAATGCTACCTGCCCCCTCTTTGTAAGAAGTCAGAAGACAGCCTTGTTTTCAATGCTATCCATTTCCCTCAGCACATACTTTCTGTGACAGCCAGAACAAAGGGTTTGGACGCTCCATGTATGTTATTAATCTCTTTTATTAAAATCTTTCCTTTAGCTGGGTGTGGTGGCACATGCCTTTAATCCTAGCACTGGGGAGGCAGAGGCAGGTGGATTGCTGTGAGTTCAAGGCCAGCCTGGTCTACATAGCGAGCTCCAGGCCAGCTGGGACTAAAGGGAGACCCTGTCTCAAAAAGACAAAAAAAAATCTTTCCTTTAGCAAAATAATATATGTACATAATTTAAATCAATCCTTAAAAAATGTTCCCATCCCCAGCCGTCTACTTAGATGTGACTTGTTTCAGCTCTTGTAGATGTTTCTGCTGGCATTTATATATTCCTTGATTTCTAAAAGAATGTGTTTCTACTTCTGAGGCATCATTTGATTTGGCACCCTTTGATGTTCCAGTGTATGAAGAAGGTTTTAGCTATCCTCCAGCCCAGCTTTAGCTATTTTAAATCACCACCACTCGAGTTCTCTTAACTTACCAAAGGATTTGTATTAAAATGAAGTCAAATCAATATTCCCATTTTATGGTTTTTATGCAACTATTTTTTCTTTCTTTATTTTCATTTTTTTATTGATGCTTTGCATATTTCATACATTATTTTCCAGTTCAGTTTAGGCATATTTCCCTTTCCCTTCCCCCCATCCCACCCAACCCCATCCCAGATCATGCATTCTGCCATAACTGTCCTGCATCTTTCTCTGTCTTTTTTTCATTTTTGAACAATAAGTGATAATTTGAGTACAAGCATCCTTCATGTAAAACCAATTTGCAAGCAGTTGTGCCCAAACCCACACAGCCCATGGGTCCCACCATCCAGCATGGGGGGCTTGTATGTTCAATCAAGTTGATCAAATGAGTGTCCAGACTATATTGTTGTAGTTTCACCATTCACCCCAATCGCAGCCCATACATTCTACTGCTCCCCCTCTTCCGCAGATTGTTCCCTAGGCTTAGAAAAGGGGCACAGGTGGACGAGAAGCAAAACAATCTACTTTCTTTTTTTTTTAATTTATTTCTGTATGTGTATGAATGTATTGTCTGCAT
>VZQC01004570.1:330789-431151 GCA_009823505.1 Rhizomys pruinosus
TCATCATATTTCTCCTTGTTCTATGGGGGGGGGGGTAAGAAAGTCTCTTGTATTAAAACCTTTGCGGCACCTAGAAGGTAAGTTTCATTAGGACTCATTATAAATAGTTGTTATAAGTAGGATCCACAGAGGGGTTTGATGTTTGTAGCAATCTGAGGCTTTTCTTCCTTTCAATGTTCAGACGGGCCAACCTTTCTGGTGGCAACTATTTTTTCAATTGAGCATTATAGCATACTATGATTACATTCATCTTTTAATTTTTTATTTTTCAAAATGAATTTTGCCAGTTTTACTTGCTTTGCCTTCTTTCTGAGCATTCTAGTGTCCTCACAATGCAAGTTTCCACAAGGTGAATCATATCAGTGCATCTCTTAATTCTATTTTGAGGGGGTCTTTTTGAGACAAGAGAGTCTCCCTGTAGTCCCAGCTGTCCTCGTAGAACTCACTATGTAGACCAGGCTGGCCTTGAACTCATAGACATCCTCCTGCCTCTGCCTCCTGAGTGCTGGGATTAAAGGCATGCACCAAATTGCCTGGCTTAATTCTATTTAAGTCTGCAAAGTCTCCTTTCTGGGCCAGTTGTGCTGTAGTACTGTTGTATGTCTGTCATCCTGGGAATTTCCTTGGCTCATGTCCCTAGTCATAAACCCTCTTTTCTGAATCTCTGTGTTACTCTTCTCAATTCATTCTTTTCTTTTGTTGAAGCACATTCTGGAAGTTAGTTTCTATAGGTTAAAAATAAATGCTACAGGGCCAGGGAGATGGCGCAGCAACTGAATGCACTTGGCACCAAGCCAGATGAGCTGGCTTTAACCCCAGAGACTCATGGTGTAGAAGGAGAAAACCAACTCTTGCAAGTTATTCTCTGTCTGACCTCCGCATGAGCACACATGTGCACACATTTGTGCATTCACACATTCAAAACACACATATACACACACATAAATAAGTAAAATAAATGAATTTAAGTTTTAAATGTGGTGTAAGGAGGTCATGGCTATGAAAGCCCTCAGCTTGCTTTTCCCCTTTCATTCTGTCATGGTTGATTTGCCTGTCTGGAATGTAGTTTTTATTCTGAGACCTTTCTTCACCATCATCCTGGAGAGTTCTTTGACTTGCTTTCTGGGTTGGTGTATCTGTGTTCTGTACCTCAACTCTTTATCTTTCTTGGTACTCTTATTTTGGTGGTGAACATCCAGTAGCTTCCTGAGGAATGGTACATAGAAGGCAACATTATTCAGCCCTTACAGGTCTGAAAATACCTGCAAATATCATATACACATTTGAAAGTTTGGGTTGGTATAGGATCTAGATTAAAAATGTATTTTCCTGGGGCTGGAGAGATGGCCTAGCAGTTAAGAGCGCCGACCGCTCTTATAGAGGACCCGGGTTTGATCCCCAGCACTCACATGGCGGCCGAGAACCATCTGAAACTCCAATTCCAGGAGAACTCCAGTTCCAGGGGAATCCGACACCCTCTTCTGACCTCCGCAGCATTGCACGACATGGGTACACAAACCTGCATGCAGACAGTACATTCATACACATACAGAAATAAATAACATTTAAAAATGTATTTTCCTTTACATTTATGTTTTTTGTATGTCTGTGTGTCTGTGTGTCTATGTGTGCCTATGTGTCTGTGTGTATGTGTATGTCTGTGTGTGTCTGTGTCTGAGTGTCTGTGTGTTCCCAGGTGTCTCCACCTTGTTTTGTCTTATTTTTTGAGACAGGGTCTCCCACTGGCCTGGGACTTGATGATTAGACTATACTGGCTGGCCAGCAAACCCCAGGGATCTGACTGTCTCCACCTCTCCAGTGCTAGGATTATAAGTACATGCAACTATGCCAAGCTATTTTACATGAGTTCTGGGGGTTGAACTTAGGCCCTTAGGCTTACATGGCAAGCATTTTACCAAGTGACCTATTTCCTCAGCCCTTTATTATATCCTTGCTACCATTGTTCCTGTTGAGAAAGAGCCCATTCTAATTTTTTTTGGTCTTTTTGAGACAGGGTCTCCCTGTAGCCCCAGCTGTCCTGGAACTCACTCTGTAGACCAGGCTGGCCTTGAACTCACAAAAATCCGCCTGCTTCTGCCTCCTGAGTGCTAGGATTGAAGGCTTGCGCCACCATGCCCGGCTCCATTCTAATTTTTATTCCTTCAACTATAAATGGTTTCTGAAAGGTTTTAGGGTCCTCTCTGTCCACAGTTTCTGAAATTTTAGTGACTTATATTGACCCGAATATGTTTTCATTTTTTTGTATTGAGTACTCAGTGGGCCTTTCCAATCTGGAAATTTATGGTTTTCAATCCTGTAAAGATTTTCTAAGAAGTTTGACTCATTTATTTCCCTGCATTTCCTCTGTTCTTTCTTTCATGTTTTTTTTTTAACTTGTGGAGAAATTTTTACCATTTCTATTCTGTTTCCCATATTTCCATGTATGCTGAGTACAAGTACCTCGACTTTAAAATTTTCAATACATTTATTATTGTTTTATGTGTATAAGTATTCTGCCTGCATATATGTAAGTGTAGTTTCACTTCAGGGAGATCTTCTAGTCTTCTGCTCTCCTAAACAAGGCAGTCATCATGCTATGTGCAGACAAGGAAAACATCTAGGGACTGCACTGCTTCTCTCACCATGTCTCCTTGGTCTATTTCGGTCCCTGTAGGTCCCACATTACTTCCAGAAAGTAAGTGTACTATGTATATGAAATGCCCTCAAATGTCAAAAGAACGTGTCCGATTCCTTGGAACTGGAATTGTGGATGGTTGTTAGCCACCATGTGGGTGCTGAGAACCATACTCAAGTCCTCTGGAAGAGTAGCCAGTACTCTTAATTTGCTAAGCCATCTCTCCAACACCCTACCTCAACATTTTTGTTCCATTTCTTCAATTAATTTATTTTACTATATTTTAAACCTTCATTCCCCCAAATTGTATTTGTACTTGTTTCATACATGTAATGTAATTTAATATTATTCTAAAAATATTAGTGACAGGGTGTTTTATCTTAGTTTTCCCTGGATAGTTTACATTTCCGAGCCACCTTTTCCTCTTAGAGTAGGTTTCTAGTTCCCATATTAGAATTCTTCCTCCAGTTCTTGATTCTCAGCTACTACTGCAAGAAAACCTCCAAGCAGGATGGGGCTTGTGGCCTTGGGGCTGCGTGGTGTAGGCTGGTTTCCCAGATGTGCTCTACAGATTCCCATTCTTTCTCCTTCTGGAAGGGTAAGGATCTTTTTGCTTGGATCCCTAGTTCCCTTATTTCCCTGAGGACTACAGTTAGGCCTCTGGATGTGTAAGTCAGCCTACTGTACGTAGACTCCCTCTCTCTTTCACTGCAGAGAGACCCTCTAGTCTTCTGTCCTCCTAAACAGGGAAGTCGCCATGCTATGTGCAGAAGAGGAAGACATCCAGGGACTTTGCTGCTTCTCACACCATGTTTCCTTGGTCTTCTTTCTTTCAGTCCCCTTGGGCCCCACACTAGTTCCAGAAATACCCAATACAGCAAAATTATGAGTCTTCTGAGAATTCTCTGGAGTAAATCTGTCTGGTTCATGGATTTCCCCATTGCAGGCTTGGAGCTTGGTGGCCTCTTGTCTGCTAAATCGCTTATCTTCCAACTGTCATCTTTCCAACTTCTGAAAAAATATTATTCTTACCTTCTCTCCTGGTTTTACATATTCTTTTTATTTAGAGAGAGAGAGAGAGAGAGAGAGAGAGAGAGAGAGAGAGAGAGAATGAATATGCATCAGCTACTCCCTAGTCTGTTGAGATGTTGTGCCTGGAAGACAGAGATGACTTACTGAATGACTACACATAATAATAGCATGCAGGGGTGGTAAAAAATGTCCGTAGCACCCAGCCATGCCAGAATGAAACTGAGCAGGAAGCCCAGACAGCTTGATTATGGAGTACTACGACCCAGGACAAATGTTCTACCTTCTCTTGATCTGTTTCCTCATCTGAAAAATAAGAGAGGGGTACAGCAGGGTTTTGGGCACTAGCTCTTCTAAATCTGTCTGCAGTCCTAAGGTGCCAGCCTCAGTCCTGGGGGGAGAGGAGGTGGATGAAAATCACCTCTTTTTTAAATTTATTTATTTTTGTATGTGTATGAGTGTACTGTCTGCATGTAGGTTTGTGCACCCGTGTCGTGCAATGCTGCGGAGGTCAAAAGATGGTGTCGGATTCTCCTGGAACTGGAGTTCTCCTGGAATTGGAGTTACAAACGGTTCTTAGCTGCCATGTGGGTGCTGGGGATCGAACCCGGGTCCTCTGCAAGAGCAGTCGGTGCTCTTAACCACTAGGCTATCTCTCTAGCCCCCCTAAAATCACCTCTTAAAGCAAAACTCATGCTCTGTGTATTTCTTCTTCTCAGATTTAGCATATCATGTGACTACATGATAAATTTTCATTGAGAGTAGTAAAGCTAGATAAGCGTTCCTCTACTTGGCTTGTGGTAAATATGGAGTACCCTGCACCTCCCCTAAAGAACTGCCTTATAATTGTTCTTTCTCAGAACAGCTCTCCTCATTATTTTCTTTTCCAGTTTTTCCCATGACTTTGCCAACTAAAGTTCTAGGTGGCCACCGAAAATCACTGAATCTTGTTGATTCTCCTCAGCCACTCCTAAAAATGGTAAGGTATTTGGAATAGCTTTTTTTTTTAACTGTAATACTCAATAATACAAGGTTAGTCCAAAGAATTCTCTTAAATGGTCAAATTCAAAGAGTATATTTCTTTCTAACCAGAAATTTATGGTTTAGACACTCTTGAGTGTTATTGTGAATCCAGGCACTGAGTTGTCTGAAGTCTGGTTTACATCATTGTGTGCTCTAAGGTTGGTGCATACCTTTCCAGTAGGAAAAGGCCTCTTACTGCCTTTCTGCCTACTCATCAGTGGTAATACACTACCTACCTGTCTTACCCTGTCCTGTCCAAGTTGGGCAGTCAAGGTAGAACACTTATAGAACAGTGTATGGAATTCTGTTCCTCATATGCTTTTGTTTATATTGTTTGGTTTTGTGTTTTAAGACAAGGTCTTGCCTGGCCTTAAACTTGCAATCTTCCTATATTGGCCTCTCAAATGCTGGGATTATAAACATGTGCCACCAAATCTGGCTTCTTCATACTCTTAATATAATGAGATTCTTCAGAAGCATAAAATCTCAGGGTGTTGATCCATGTTGGTCCCTATTTTTGTTATTTTATTTGAAGTCTTCCCAATTGTGTCCCATATAAATTAAAATATCCAGTGTCTATTGGAGAACATTTTAATCTAACTTCAATTTTAGATAGTTTAAAACATGCGTTTTATATCGTTTTGCTTTCTGAAAAAGTATTTCATTGAAGGCTGGGTATAATGACACCCTGGAGGCAAAGGCAGGAAGACTGCAAATTTGAGGTCAAGTTGAGCTATATAGCAAGTTCTGGACCAGACTGAGCTACAGGGTGAGACCCTCTTCAGGAAAATGAACAGATAGTTTATTAAACTGTAACATATAGACAGAAAGGTTGCATGAAGGCTAAAGAATAACATGTGGCGAGTTGTCACTGAGCCAGTGTGCACTTGTCATTGGCTCCCATATGCACCTCCTCATAATTACTTCGTCCCTGTAATCCAAAAATAACTGCTGTGATCTAAGAGTGGGACCCAGTAGTAAATTATTTGCATAGCAAGGCTCTGGGTTTGATTCTCAGTATGTGGTAGCCCCAAGGGGGACTGCTATTATGATTTATAATAGTAGAGGTTGCTTTTGCCTGTTTTTTAAACTTTGCATAAATAAAACTTATATGCTTTAATCTGTTCGGTGTAGTCAGCTGCAAATATTAACCAACTTAGTGACTCACTGATCAAATAAAATAAAAGCCTATAAATTAAATAATACAAAAGTTTTCCTGGAGAAATGGAAATCAGCACAGTGCCAGTGTTCAAAGACCAGACTGGTATGTCACTTGTTGGTCATATGAAAGTTCCCATGCTCAGCCCCTTTCCCTGCATTTTTGCTTTGGTGTGGCTAGACTCCTGAACATGACTTCCAGTGCGCCAGAGATGAACATGGTGACGTGGACTGTGAGAAGCTGGTTGGGCAATTGAAAGACTGTTCAACCCTACAGGACCAAGCAGACATTCTGTACATTCTATATGTAATAAAGTAAGTATCTTAACCCATTTGGGCTGCTATAGCAACATACCATCAGCTGGTATTATAATGAACAAAAGTATATCTCACAGTTCTGGAGGCTGGAAGATCAAGGTATCTGGTAACAGCCCAGTTCCTCGTCGATAGCACTGTCTCACCGTGTCCTTCCATGGTGGCATCAGCTCTCTGTGGCCTCTCATGTAAGGAGACTTACCTAATGGATCATGAGGGCTCTGTCCTCGTCATCTGCTCATTTCCCAGAGGTCCTGCCTCCCAATACCATCACTCTGAGTTAAGATTTTAACACAGAAACTTGCAAGGGACACAAATACTCAGGCCATAGCAATAAGCATAGGGTCTTAATTGTTAAACTTAGTTCTCTGTAGTTCTTTTTCCTAGCCTCTTGGCTTCCCAGCAATCCCAGGCCATGATTACATTCACCTAAATTACCCAGGATCACCACACATGACGCTTCCATCCCCTTCTCTGTCTCCTGATGCTAACCTAACAGGAGAAGGCTGGGTGAGGCTAGGATCCCACAATGATGTGTGGGATTTTAGTTTCAAGACATGGTATAGAGGCATTTGGTAAGATAGAACCTTCTTGGTGAGGCCCAGAGTTACTAGGAATATCCAAGCACTTAGCAGAATTGTGCGGCAACAAATGTCTCTCCCAGCCCTGACATTCTGGGATTTATTGTATTTTTTTCTACCTCTTGACAGGGGTCCCAACTGGGATACCAATCTCTTTGGACAGCATGGAGTCACTGTTCACAGTCTTCTCAGTGAGCTTTATGGAAAAGCTGGCCTGAACCAGGAATGGAGTTTGATTCGCTACATCTCAGGCCTACTCAGGAAAAAAGTGGAGGTCTTGGCTGAGGTTAGAGCAAGCATGCCTGTTGGGCTGTCCATTTGATGTCTCTAGACCTATGCTTTCTTCCTCTTCCAATTTACCAGTTGCAGAAGCTCAAGACAAATTCCTCTTATCAGTAAAGGGAAGTAAGGACATAACCCAACACTGGGGAGGCTCTTCTCTCTGGCCTTTCCATTGATATGAGAAGAGAGCAAAGAAAAAGAAATTCTCGGGTTGGCTAGTTTGGTTCTTAACCACAGAAAAGGTTAACAAGAAATCACACAAAACTGTTCTGTGGCCTGGCATTCTCTGAAACAGACCTCTTATTTCCACACATCCACAGTACGATGATCATTAATATTTATAACCCTGAGGTCCTACAGAGTCCAGAGCTTCTTTCTGAGGCATTAAAGCCGAGTGTACTGGTAAAATACCAGTAGTTGTCACATGTGAAGAGTGAGGAAAGTGGTAGGTTGGGAATATAACATGGTTAGCAACTCCGGCCATTGCTATCTGCAGCCTCATCCCTGCCTTGTCAAATAGTAGGGCATCCAGAATGTTTATTGTAGTGGATGGGCCAGGCCTGGGACCATACCTGGATGACACAAAGATCACAGGGATCCAGCCCTGTGTGAGTTACTCAGCCTGGGGTCTACGATGAATTTCTCAGAAAGGCAACATGCATTATTAAGTTCGTAATGGTGAATTTCTGAGGGCGTAGAGAGTCAGCTCAGTGGTGAAGAGCACTGATTGCTCTTGCAGAGGACCTGTGTTCAATTCCCAGCACCCATGTAGTACCTAACAACCATCTGTACCTCCAGTTCCAGGGGATCTAGCACCCTCCTCTGACTTCCTGACCTCCACAGGCATTGCATGACATGGGTCCACTTACACACACACAGGCAATACACTCATACACATAAAATAAAAATAATAAGTAATTTTTAATGAATTTCTGATTTTGTTGGCACTGACCCTTCCTGGTTGGTTTTGCCTAATTTCTGTTCCTTTCTGCTTCCCTGCCCCCAAATATGCAGGCCTGTGCAGACCTGCTGTCCCACCAGAAGCAGCTCACAGTGGGTCTCCCACCCGAGCCCCGGGAGAAGACCATTTGTACGTAAGTCTCTTCTGGAAACTTTCAGTTTATGGAGGAGCACTAGGAGAGCACAGGTGCTCCTAACTCTTCAGGAGGGGCCTTATGAAGATATTCTGTTACTGGGACTCTTGTAACATAGAAAACTGGGGACTTCTACTGAGGAGGAGGAGGCTCTGCTTGGAGATACCCATCATGTGTGACCTGCTACTCTTTCCTAGGCCCCTTCCCCCAGAGGAGCTCACAAGACTCATCTATGAGGCCAGTGGGCAGGACATCAGCATCGCCGTCCTCACACAGGTCAGGCACTGGTGCAGGAAGGGCCAGCTGGCTCACAGCCTTGCTCACAGTGTTAGCAGCCTTCTCAGGTTCCCTGAAGCCCTATTTCCATATGTATTTGCACCAGGAGATTGTGGTTTACCTGGCCATGTATGTCCGGGCCCAGCCCAGCCTCTTTGTGGAGATGCTTAGACTCCGGATTGGACTGATCATCCAGGTGATGGCCACCGAGCTAGCACGTAGCCTGAACTGTTCAGGTGAGAAACTATGGCTCACTTCTGCCCCCCTACTTCCAGCCTCAAGGCCCTGCTTTACATATAGTCAGGCTTAAGCATTCCTGTATAGTCTTCTACTCTGGGCAAGCTCAGGCTCCTCTAGGTTTCCAGATTGTGAGAGGTGACTGCCAGGCAGCACAACATAACATGCTCAATCACAGTAAACAAAGCATCAGCCATGTTTACATGAGAACCTTTGCTGCATCTAATAGCTAAACTCCTCATGATGTCCTCACTATAGGATATCATCCCTCATGTAATCACACCTTCACTGGGAGAAGTCCTACTAGCAGAAATAGAAACATCATTTCCAAAACATATCCCAACATTGAGGATCAATATTATTTGGAAAAATTCTGTGTCTATACTGACCTAAACAGTAGAGTTTAGACTCCCCAGGGACCAGGGTGTTTCAGCCTTGCAGAACCAGTGAGGGACTCGTGAGCAAGGAGACCTGCCACTGCATCCTTTGTCACCCCCTCTCACCCAGAGCCACCCAGCTCTACCTTTGCCCATCATTGACCTCATGTCTGGGCCACTTATAAGCTGTTTGGTTGCAGGAGAAGAAGCTTCTGAGAGTTTGATGAACCTCAGCCCCTTTGACATGAAGAGCCTTCTGCATCATATTCTGAGTGGGAAGGAGTTCGGTGTGGAAAGAAGTGGTGAGTCAGTGCTGTGGATAATTCCTGGGGAACAGCTCCTGAACATTCAGATCATATCAGTGCTAGAGGTTCCTGTGCACTCCAGTTTCAGTGCGGCGGACTGAGGCGTGGGCTCAAGATTCTTGCTGTTGCATTTCTTTTGCGGGTTGCAGTGCCATGTGAGCAAAATGAACCACATACCTCTATGCCCTACATCCTATGCACCCTAAGGGGAGTTGATTCTGAGTGTCAGGATGAAAAGGCCACCCTTACAGACTGTGTTAGTGGTCTGGCCTTTGGTTTCCATAAAAGCCTTTGTAACCTGGCCTCACGTCACCCTCCCCGGAACAGGGAGAAAATCTCTCTGTAACCTCTGGAAGCCAGTTCACTTGCTTCATCCCAGCATTACTTAGTTTTTAATCTGTCTCGGAAATCTGTTCACAGAGCTAAGAAATCTAATCACCTGGTCCTGCTGTGATTCTTGTTCTAAAATGCTCCCTAATTATAATTGAAGCAATTATCATTTCTCTTCCTCATAAAAACACTAAATGATTCGCAGACACATTAGTGAATTTATTTCATCAAGCCAAAGAAATACACTGTGGGCTATCATTGTTTTTATTTAATAAGAAGGACATTGGGTACTTTGTATTTTTCCTGAGTGTGCCAGCCCCAGAGAAAGCCGCATCATGCCATCAACTGTCTTATTAGCAGCTTCTCTTCTTTCTGAGGGAAGAGTGCTCAAGATCCCTGCCCAAAGGTAATTTACAGTGATTTCAAGTATACAGTCCTTGAAATGTAAATGGAAAAGATAAATATTTAATGTGTTCTGCTCATCATAATAGTGTACATGGTTTGACAGATAATTGCCATTGGATATATATGTGTGTGTGTGTGTGTGCTTACAATACCAAGAACTGAGGAGTGTCATTTGAAAGTCAGAAACATGTCTAATTATGAGTAAGGACAGAAGACATGCTTTTTCAAACATCACATCCTTTCTTCATTGTCTTTTGTAATGGTTAAGGTTTTTATTTATTTTTATGTGTATGAGTGTTATGACTGTGCATGTATAAACGCACCCATGTCATGTAACATCCACGGAGGATAGAAGAGGACATCAGATCCCCTGGAACTGGAGTTATGGATGGTTGATAGCCACCATATGGGTGCTGGGATTTGAATCCCAGTCTTCTTCAAGAACAGCTAGTGTCGTTAACTGCTGATCCATCTCTCCAGCCCATAATGGTTCAGTTTTTATAAACAAGGAAGCTAGTAGTAGTCTTAGAATTCTGACTACATCTTGAGATAACTCTCTCCATGAAATACTTTTCCCCACGCTGATCCTCCTGGAACTTCCCAGACCCCTTTTGGCTTCTCTTTTCATTTCTTTGGTCTCCTCTCAGCTTGTCATCATTGATTCTCTTTGGCAGCTTTCTCTTGCCCCACTGCTCTCCATCTTCTTGGCTTCAGAGGGTTTTGTGGGAAATGAGCTTGAGTTGGGGCTGCAGAATGGAGCAACAGGATGGGAGGGTGGTGTGCACAGATGCCCAAAGCTGACCCCTAGAGTGGGGCCACAAGCAGCAGGTGGGGCCCCAGTTTGTTTGGACTTTGTCCTGAAGATACAGCCAAACCCTGGAGAATTCCAAGTGGACAGTCACATGATCTTATTTGCCTTTGAGAATAATCCATTTTGATTGTAGTCTAGAGACTAGTCACATAGGGAGCAGAGCTGGGGACAGGCATGAGTACTGGAGCCTATAGCAACACCATGTGCCAAGTTCTCTCAGCACTTCCCACCTCACCCCTAAGCTCTGCAGCCAGCTCAGCCCCTTCTACCCCCTGCTACCCCCTGCTTCATCCTGAAGGTCTGAGTCGAGATTTCTTCCCTGCCTGAGTTCTGTTGGCCTTGGATGCTATATATGATATATATAATATAATATAATATAATATAATATAATATAATATAATATAATATATATCTATTATATTATATATGCACCCATGCCCAGACAAGGCCTGATAGGACAGCCCAGCAATTGGCCCACAACCACAGCTACATAAATTCCAAGCTCTTTCATAAATACATAGCAGTTTTTTTCATTTCCCCAGAGACAGTTGGCACTCAGAACTGGGTTTAGAGTCTCACTTGCATGGAGCCTACACAGTAGTCAAGATGAATCCTTTAGAAAACTACAAATAGGTTTGGGCATGTTACTCTTCCTGAGAGCAAATGTCATGTAGTCACTAAACATGTGTCAGAATACTTAATGCCATAGAAAGATATTCACAAAATATTAAGTACAAAAACAACTAAATATATTTACAGATCATATACGTACATGTCATATGTATATGATATAGACCTAATCTTTATACATACATGTGATTCTGTTTTCTAAGGTAAAAACCTAGAGCCATGTGGGGGAACTGGCAGGATAATAACTGAAATGTTAACAGATGTTACTTCTGGCTTCCTTAGGTGGTCTCAGTTTTCCACAAGGAAGCTGTGTTTTGGATAAGTTTAAAAATATTTTTCAAAACCTATTCGTGCAGCTTTTCTGCCACTCTGTTCTGTTCTGTGCATGCTGCATAAGCTGTGCCATACTTTGACACACCCTCCAAGCGCCATGTGTGAGCCTGTGGTACCCTCAGTGCTACAAGCCTAGAGCTGGCTGGGGCAGGTAAGTCCCTCCGCTCATCAAGTTTTCAGTCAAGTAGGGGAGACAGGTGCAGACCTCAGTAAGCCTATTGCCCATGTTATGTCTCTCAGGACAGGAGTAGTAGAGTCACTAAAACCCCCATGTGTTTCCCCTCCAGTGCGCTCTATTTACTCCTCTGCGTCCAGCCCTGCCATCTCCATCCATGAGGTGGGTCATACTGGATTGACCAAAACTGAGAGGAGTGGCATCACCAGACTGAGGAGTGAGATGAAACTGGTAAGAATACCTTGGCATGGCAGCTAGGGGGTGGGGGAGGGCAAGAGTTGGTCTTCTGTCTCAGCTTACCTCAGAAAGCAAAAAAAAACCCTGAGTGTGAAGGTTTGGTCCATTCTGAGAAGATGTGAGGTCCCTTTTGCCTTTGGACCTGAGTACAACCCTGCATTATTTGGTACCCCAGAGTTATTCACATGCGTTCACACCCATCAGTGCCTGACCTCTTACGTGATGGTATATGTATACCCTGGAATGCATGACAGAGCCATGTATTCCAGGGTATACATATACCTCTGCCTTGTCCATGTTTGTTTGTGTGTCATTTAAAAAGGAGACTCATGGGGCTGGCAGTATATCTTAATGGTTAAACACACTTGCAGCTTTTGCAGAGGAGGCAAGTTGGGTTCTCAGCACCCTTGTCAAGTGGCTGGTCACCACTGTCTGTAACTCTAGTTCTGGAAAGCCCTCTTCTGGGCCTCCATAGGTGCCAGGCACACACATGGTACACTTACAAACATGCAGACAAAACACTCATACACACAGAAAAGATATATGTCTTTTTTAAAGTGGAGTCATTTAAAAAGAGTCAGTCATTTCTCCAGCAAATGTGTCCTTCAGCTGAAACAGCAAGAAGATGTGAAAGTAGACTGGCATGAGCATGATACCTCCACCTTCCGTAGGCATCTCTTTTCTTGGTTCACGGTATAAATGCTTTTGAACTGACCCTCACAGGACTGCAACTTAACACTTTTTCAGTCCCGATGTGCCGAGGTACTGTGCTGAAACATGACCACAACCTGCACCAAGAAAAACACAGGTCACATGTTCCACACACTCCTTCCCTGGCCCCAGTTGTGAGGTGTTAATGGCCACCCCTGAGGTGGGACCACTGTGCCTGGATTATGGGAGGGCAATGGGAGCAGCAGGGCAGTCTTAAACTGAAACCCCTTTTTACTTCCTGATGGTTTTACTTTCAGATGAGCAGGCGAGCTAGTGCTGATGAACAGGTAAAACGCCTTGCTTGCTTTGTCCTCTGAGCTGCATGCTCTATCTAGCTTGAATGTGGAAAGCCAGATTGCAAGTTGAGTGTGGATGTGGACACATGGAGGAGTGGCTCTGCCTGGCACAGGAGCTCTGGCAAGCCAGCCACAGAGACAGAAAACAGGCAGAGAAGAGAGGAGGAATGGCCTTGCCCTGTGCCTTAAAAAAAAAAATTGCCAAACTTGTGCTTTGTAAAATACTTTGTGGAAGCAATACTCCAGGCTCTGCCTCCGTGAGCTAAGTAGGGAGAATGTGCTTAGTGATCTCATCAGTGTAAAGAATAAGGCAGTTCCAGCACTTCCTGCCCTCAGCCCACCCGGGGGATTTAACCCTAGAAGGAGAAAAGTATCCAGGACTTCATGTTCATGGGCTTCACCCTGTGACATACTTCCTTTTCTTCCCTCCTGAAAAAACGGACATATTATTCTCTCTCTCTCTCTCTCTCTCTCTCTCTCTCTCTCTCTCTCTCTCTCTCTCTCTCTCTCTCTCTTTCTTCTTTTTGAAATGGAGGTCTCCATGCCATCCGGCCTGGCCCCAAACTCCTGGGCTCAAGGGATCCGTATCCCTCAACGTCCTGAGTAGCTGGGCCTTCAGATGCACACCACCATGCCTGGCTTTGGACTCATATTTCTAATGATTTTATGTCTCTATGATTAGGGGAGAGTAAACGAATGACGGCATGCAATGCAGACGGCACATGTTGTCTGAGGATACACCATACATAGTCTCTTATTTATGCTCCTTCTAAGGAAGTGACTTTCCAAGCATCTTCCCTTGTCAGCCACTCGGTGGCACTGTCCCTCTGGTTACCCACAGCTCAGAAACCTGATTGTGAGTTAATAGGGATGGTTCCTTCTATGCAGTGCTGCTGTCCTTGCCGGTGACAGGGATATAATGATCACCTCCCTTCCTTGTTATTTTTATATTCAGTCAGCCATAACCAGTTTTGTATCTGACTACTTAGATCACGAAAAGGTTCTCTGATCAAAATTTTAACAGGTGCAATGGCAGTTTAAGTTACTAGTAATTTCTGTAACTATACCATGTACGCAGATCAATCCCATGCAAATTAAAGGTACCATCTCGATTCCTAGATTAGGAAACTCTTGTGTGGCCAAAGGTCATCAACCTGATCCCAGCTGTGTATCTAATAATAATAATAATCAGTGGGATGCCTGTTAGGTGCCAGGTTGTTAGTGGCAGTATTTTGATCTCTGGATGTTTGCAGTGCAACGTACATTAGCATGTCAGAACTGTGAATTTGGAACATGTATCCTAGCTTGATTAGGCCTGCTCTACAAAGGAACAGAACCTGGTAACATTTGCTTATTTAAAGCCAAGCTGGGCTGCAGGGGCTGGGCCGCAGGGGCTGGCCTGCAAGGGCTTGCCTGCAGGGGCTGGGCTGCAGGGGCTGGGATGCAGGGGCTGGGATGCACGGGCTGGGCTGCAGGGGTGTGCTGGGTCTGCATCTGCCCATGTGGCTGAATGAGAACATCTATACCATCCACGTGTCTCCATGTTCCGCCCATGCACTTTTCACGCTGCTCCGTGTTCCTGAGCACTGCTGTTGTTTCTTGGTATCACTGCACATAAGTAGTTGATTTTTTTTATTTTGTAGTTCTTTCCTGTGAGCCAGGCCATGTTCAGAAGTGTACATTCCTTCAAGTTTATGGTAAATGGACATCAGCATGACACCCTGTCTCTTCCTCTATGTTGTTGGAGTCCTCTTGTAGCCACACTCATGCTCCTACCTCATCTCTAGCCTCTTTTGTTTTGTGTGTGTGTGGCGGGGGTGTGTAAAGTTCTGGGCATGGAACCCAGAGCCTCCCATCTCCTAGGCAAATATCCCAGCCCTGAGCTTCACCCCACTCATCCTCCCTGATTTCTGAAGGTTTGAGCAAGGGTTAACAGTTTTCACTTGATATTGAAGCTATCCTCCAATTATAAGTTTGAGAAAATTCTAGAAAAGATGAAAACAGTCTTCAACTGAGCTTTGTTTGCCATCTCAACCTCTCATTTCTCTTCCTGGGCTCCTCAGTACAGTGATGAGGAATACTTTCTTCACCAATTCCCAAAAGATTTTGGGAACTTCAAAACACTTGTTCCATGTCTTTCTGCCTGTTTGTTTGTTTGTTTGTGTATGTATGTATGTATGTATGTATGTATGTATGTATGTATATTTATGTGGTGCTGGGGATGGGAATCAGGGATTGAAGTGTTCTAGGCAGGCACTCCACCACTGAGCCAAATCCCCAGGTGCCTTTGCATTGAGCTGCCACAGAGAAGCACTGCCCCATAGGCTGACCACAGCTTTACATCCTCTTGCCCCTATTGAGTGTGAGGCCCTAGCTCACTTGGAGGCCTAAGAAATGTTCTAATTGCAGAGGCTCCGAATCTGCCTCCCTAAACCAGAAGGAGAAAATCAGCTGAGTCATTGATAAGTACTGCTGTAATTACTTTTATTTGTAGCTAATTGTTGCCTTATTTAAATGGCAGTAATGAGCCCAGTGGAGTAACCCAGCCTAACTGCCTTTTCAAAATAAGATCCAAAGTCAAAATGAGTACAGAGAGAAGAATCCCACTTTCTCAACCTGGTACTGTGGTGAATATTTGGATTTTATTTTTAAGCCTTTAAATTTGATGGTGCACTTTGAGAAGTAAAAGTGCCACATAGTCCAGAACAAAAACCTACTTAAGGATATGCACCATCCTTGTCCTGAGCTGAGACCCAGGCATTGAATCTATCCAGGGCAAGGCAGCGGGCATTGAGAGGTTTTTCAGCAAGCACACTATACCAGCCTTGAAATGCTTCCTTTGTGGAGGCTGGAGGAGTCTAGCCTCGGGCAAGGAGGTGGCAAGAAACAGGTCCCATCTGAGGGCCACCATTGCCCTGGCTGAGGATTAAAACCTAGGACTAAGAGCAGGACATCAGAAATGAGGATTGAAAAGCACAGTTGGAGACCCCAAAGTCTTCAGAGTCCAATGCTAAGCAGGAATTCTAGTTGACTTTTGGTCCTTATCTTCTGTTCCTTTTGTCCTGTATTATGTGTGGCATTCTCTGAGGTTTCTGTCCTGTGGGGAGGTGTCTGTCCTGCCCAGGTTGTGTGTCTTTCCCTCTGCAGGGTCAGCTGCTCTGAGGTGATCTCTCCAAGCACTCCTGTGGCCTGCTTCCCTCAAACAGGCTTCGTATGCCAGACCAGTGACCTCTGAGGGAGAGGCCCTTAGAGTGACGACAGCTGCCCCTCTGACCACGCAGTGGAAGCCTTGAGTATTCTCAGGGACTTCTGTGTCTTCTCTGAGTGGGTGGCTGCAGACAGCTCCCAAGAGCAGCAGGCTGTGCCCCCTGATATAGCTGCAATTGGGACAGCAGGTGGTAGTAATGTAGGGTGGGGGCTGCCTCAGCTCAGGTACTGCCACAGGCACTGTTGAGCTTGGCACTGTGAGAGCCCCATGGCAAAGCCCACACCCGTGCCTGTTTGGTCTCTGTCCTGTGAGCTCAGGATCCCCTAGGGCTGTATTATGTAGGGGCCAGGAGGAGTTCGATTATCAAACCGGAGCATTAAAGATTAACCCCAGGTTAAAATGGAAGAATCAAGGACCTCCGTGACCCTAGCTGAGTGGTATGTAGGAATTCTGACGAGATTGTTGAGCTGGCCTTCAACGTAGTGAGCTTTTCCCACGGGTACTTGCTTCTGAGGGCCATGCGATGTCTGTCCTGCAGGGGCCCAGCACCTCATCCTCCCCAACGGGCACATCATCAACAGATTCCGGAGGACAGCACATGGCCTGGGAGGAGCAGCAAGGCCAGTGGCTGCGTAGAAGAAGGCTGGACGGGGCCATCAACAGAGTCCCCGTGGGATTCTACCAGAGGGTATGGAAGATCCTTCAGAAGGTGAGCTGGATACTGGGTCGTGGGCCATACCTCACACACTACTACTTGGGAGACACACACTCAGGGAAATAAGCCAGCCTTCACTTGCCTTCAGGAACTTCGAGTGGCCCTGCTAGGTATCAAGTAGCAGATGGCTAGAACAAGCTTACACACAGCCTTGAGTTTGAATAGCTCAGCCTACAGGAAGGTTTCTCCACCTCAGCACTGTTGGCATGGTAACTCAACTATGGGACTGGCCTGTACACTCTAGGATGGGTAGCAGGATCTGCCTACTCATTGCTAGTGGCATCTCCCTACCCAGAAATGATACCAAAAGTGCCTCTCGACATTGCCAAATGGCCTATGCAAAGCAAATAACCAACAAAGAGGACCACTGACTATAACTACAAGTACGGCAGGTTAGCAGCCAAGGTTGTATGCAACCAACTTTGATATGTTTTCAGAACATTTAGGAACACACAGAAAACTGAGAAGATAGACAAAAGCCAGAGAAGGCACAGAAGACGTCAGATGAAATCACTCTGATATAAACATCCTACACCTTTGGCTCTGGATCTGGAGAGGACCAGTTCCCATCATTGAGGCACATTCTAGTAGGCATGGTGCTGACATCAGTCAGCAGTGTGAGACCCCTTGTATTCCACTGGGCACTGAGTTAGATCCTGGGATAGACAGTAAGAGGACCTATGTTTCCTGAAGGTACAGCCTCCTACCCTGGGCATCTTGTTTCCATCTCTGGAAGCCTCAACCCCTGCCCTTTAGCCAGTTGCCCCCTGTTCCTGTGGTCATCAGATAGGGTTGCATTTCCCATCTGCCTGGGGTTATTGAAAGTTTATCAGAAGTGGTATTTGGAAACTGATGGAAAGTGACTCATCCACAGACTGCACTATACTGCACACACCTGAGTGCAGGAGGGCCTGTGTGAAACACCTGCTGCCAAGGTGAGGGCAGCATAAGAAGACGAGGCCCCTTTGTTCTTTGCACCCCAAAATCCATCTTCTCCCACGTTGGTTCCAGGGTATTCATGCAGCCAGCTCCCCAGGCTGCACCAGAACTTGTCCTGCCTCCCCCATGGAGGGACAGCATGCCTCAGTTAAAAGCTTTGTAAACCAAGACAGATTTTTTTTTCCTCTCAGCAGTTTCTTTTTAGCTCATTTCACAGTAGGAGAGGAGAGAAAACTGCAGTAACCCGATTGAGAGCATACTCTAGCTCCTTTGTGAAGCCACAGCTCTCTGTGTTCTTTCTGCAGCAGGTACCCAGGGTCAGTCACAGAGCTTCAGTGGCTGCACTCGGTGGGCTAAGGTCTTGCTCAAGGTAGCCGCCAAGCTGGGTGAGAGGGCAGAACAGGCTTTTCCCTTTGAGGCCCAGGTCCACTGTTCTCAACTTTTCAGGAGCCCTTGAGCCACAGTGAAGGCTGGAGATAGCAGGTGGCTAGCTACTAGGTTCAGCTATTCCTAGAAAATCTCCCCAGTCTTCTTAGGGGATCATACACTTCCATTGGACTTCTACTAGCATGATACCAAAATGCTTTTATTATGAAAAAGCAGCATTTTGTATTGCACCCACTTGGTATTTATATAGATGGGTGTGCGTGTGTGTGCATGTGCCCCAGCCTTTTGTGATTGGTGCTTATTATAGAAATCTCGAAAATAGATGCCTGCAAAGGCACAGGAGCATCACTTCACCAATGGGAACCATGAAAATTTCCCTTCATTATGGCACCAAAGGGGGCTCGGCAGGCATCAGTGCCCAGTTGCCAAGTGAAATGTGGAGCCTCTCGGGGACATGCAGCAGCTCCCTAGGGCATTGTTCCTGAGCCTAGCTGAGAGATGCCTGCTGCTTTCCCGAGAACTGTTCCATGGAAAACACAGCCTGTGGGCAGTGAGAACAGCGCTCTAAAAATAACTCTGACAATCTGGCGTGTTCCAGCTCTCGTGCAGATTTCCAGGGCAGAGAAGCTGTGTGCATGAATGCACGAGTGAGTGCGTGAGTGAGCACACACTTGTGATGTTCTGGAACTGACTGAAGTGTCTGTGTTCTGCCTTTAGTGCCATGGTCTCTCCATCGATGGCTATGTCCTTCCATCCTCAACAACCCGAGAGGTAGGACGAGAAAAAACCCCCACACTGATCTCTCCATGGGCTCTGACTCCTCACATGCCTCTCAAGTTTGTCCCATATAGGCAGGCCATCTGTAGGCCTTGTCACTTTAGCCACCTCATCCTTGAATTGTGCAGTTTCTTCCCTGTCACTTTCTCTCTCCCTTTCCCCTCAGAAACACCATTACAGACTATCAAGGTCCTTTAAAACCCCAACCGTTCCCCTCAGAAACACCATTATGGACTATCAAGGTCCTGTAAAACCGAACTGTGCTCCATCCCATGCACACTAGATGCACGAGGCCTCCGTAGGCCTCTTCAACCACAAGCATTCATTTCCCTGGTTCCTTTGCACTCCAAGCATTTTGGTGTGTGGTAGGGAGGAGACAGAATCTCACTCTGTAGGCCAAGCTGGCCTTGAACTCATGGCATTCCTCCTCTTCACCCTCACAAGCATGAGCTACTATGCCTGGGACTTCCAAGCATTCTTTTAAAAACTTTCTTTTTCATTTTTACCTTGTCCAAGGCACCTGGCTTTCATGCCACAGAGAATTTCACTTTCTTCTTTTCAGCAGAAAGAAAAAGAATGGTCCCTACTCCCTGGAAGTTATAGTCTAGTGGGTAACCAAATACAGCTAGGATAAGGCCAACTGGCTCCCAGGGAAAAGCAGCCTCCTACTCCACACCTCCTGCTGCAGTATCGGGGCAGTTCCCGGTAGGAAGGCAGCTCAGGGCAGTATAGGTTATAGGGCTATGTCTGTTCTATCTCTCATGGCTGGCCACCTGCTGATCCCTTTGGTAGATGACCGCACATGAGATCAAGTTTGCTGTCCATGTGGAGTCGGTACTGAACCGTGTGTCCCAGCCCGAGTATCGGCAACTGCTGGTGGAAGCCATTATGGTACTGACACTTCTTTCGGACACAGAGATGGACAGCATTGGGGGCATTATCCACGTGGACCAGATTGTGCAGCTGGCCAATCAGCTGTTCCATCAAGACCAGGTGGGTGTGTCTGGGCCACCCACTTACCATACCACAACCGAGGCTGGACAGCCTAGTTTAGCTGGCATTTACCTCTGTTGAGTCTAGAGATTATATCCAATAGGAAACATATACTCAAACCAAGAAAATGTCATCACACATGGTGGAAAAATGTCAACCATTTGGCTAGGAAATGGCGAAGTGTCCACCTGGGATATCTAACCACTTTTGGGGATCTGACCTATGTTAGTGTGAGTTTTATTCTAGACACTACCATTTGCTACATGCATGGCCTTAGGTAAACTACTTATGCCATACAAACTTGAGTAGGCAAAGATGCTGCCCTCTCAAAAAATCTATACTGAGCTATAAGCAGAGGTCTGTAAGAACACAGTGCCTGCGGCAGAAGCAGAACATCACCATTGGTTCTGTGTCATTGCCAACCCCCATCTTGCCCCATGGTACTACTGACTTCCTGCCAGGGGGCCTGGCTTCAGGGTCCCAGCCCCCCTCCTAGCCCAGCAGACCCCCTTCAACTTGCAGAATGTTCTGTTTAGGAGAAAGTATAGATCCCATTCACTTTTTTTTCTGTCTGCAGGTATCAAATGGAACCACAGACACCATGGAGAAAGACCAAGCCACGGGAATTTACTACTACTTTTATGATAGTGCTCCTAGCGGGGCTTACGGGACAATGACGTACCTAACAAAAGCAGTGGCTTGTCATTTGCAGGATCTGTTGCCCAGTTCAGGCTGCCAGATGCAGTAGAGCTTTACCCATAAACATGACTATCTTCTGAATATGCATTTGTCCCCTAGCTTCATTGGGAACTTTCTTTTGACCTCTGAGATCTCCTGCACTGTCACAAAGGTATGTCCCATCCAAAAGATTCACAGGGAGGAGATGACAGTGCTCGAGCTCAAAGCGATGTGTGTTTAAGCCACAGATAAAGGTGACGAAGCCTTCGCTCCCCCGGGGAGAACCCTTTTCTAGGTTCTGAGGATCATTTTCTAGGTTCATTTCACCGGAACAGTTGTCATAGCATCTGGTCTCATGGACTCTGAGAAGGAATTGGAAATTGGTTTCTTTTGAGTGCAGAGTGAACTGAGAAGCCAGCTTAAATTGGCTCTCACTGAGAGTTACAGAAATAGGTTCGATGAGCTAGTGACACATCTCGAAGGCAGAAAGATCCTTTCAGCAGCAATAGCTAGATAAGCAGGCCTTGAGAGGGGAACATCTTAACAGGATACAGTCTGTCTGGGGACCACACTGCTTACCAAACAGAAGCGTTCTATCTTTCTGAACATTTGGTTTGTTTTGGACTACTTGCTTTCTTTCCTAACCTCTTACTCTGTTGGCATTGCTACCTTCATCTCACGTAATTTCCCATCACCTAGATGGATTACATTTCTACTCTTAACTTTGGCTCATGGTCTTCAAGGATCTTATCCTGGCTACCCATGAATTAAGTGTGTCTCCTCCAGCCTTAGGAAAAATCCCATATCTTCTATAACCCGGGGGGGGGGGGGGCGAGAGAAAGGTGAGCATCTGATTTTTCTGATAGCCAAGCAAACTGTGTTTTAGGATTGGAACAGGTAGGGAGTCCCCTGGAAAGCCTGTGTTCCCCAATCCTCCTGTGAACACTGTCACATAATGAGCATGAGTCAGCAGATGCCATGGAAATTAGTAGTGTGTTCCTGCAGAAACAATGCTCCCTTCTTAAAAATAGAGCCAAGCTGGGAGCTTGAAGGGTTTCACAGTTCCCAGAAGCACTCATGCGTAGATGTGACTGGGGCGCTGATTGCAGAAAAGGCTAGGTCCTTAAAGGTCTGGCAGATCTTTTGCCAATGTCCTGGTGAATGGAGTTTCTTAAGCATAATCTTCCCCATGTTATAGCAGGGTTAAACAGTTGGAAGCGTAGTTCATAAATATCAGCCCTGAAAGACAGTCACTTAGTGACCAAGTGCTCTGCTCCATCTGCTTGTAATGGGTTAGATTCACATTTTTCCTACTTCTGAAATGGAAATGAGATTGTTGGATCAGCTTTTTAAAGTTTATGTAGCAGAGAAGGTGGTTCCCAGTGCCCCTTAGAGTGGAGATGCAGGACTGACATTTATTTTCAAAGCAGAGGATGGCAGAATGCCCTTGTATTCCTTGCCATCTCTGGGCAAACCAGATCCTTTGGAACTAGGAGAGGCTGCAGAGGTGAATAGGTTTGGCATGCTTGACTATTGATGCAGCACTCTGCTGCAGTTTCCATTTCTACCAGATCATAATACTCTTCTTGCTGAGGAGCGGGGTAGTTATATGCTTTTAAAAAACCTCTGGAATGTTGAGGGCCTTGTGCTCTACCACAGCCTTCCCATCTACCTACCCATGTCTTTCTATTCTTGCCACAATGGATTTGGGCATTCCTTGCTCGTGGCAGCATGTCCAGAGACTGAGGACTGTGGATCTACAGCAACAGCCCAGAGACACATCCACGGCCCACTCAGCACTGTGTCTTACTTTTCGATCCTTGCCCACCCAGAGAGGAGGAGGTCCTGACAGGGAACATTAATGGCAGTGGCTAGAGGGAGGTGCAGAACAACTCACCATTCCATTCACTGCCATTTGCCTGAGGCTCCATGAGTCCCAGGGTCCCAGGTTTCCTAGCACTTTTCATAGGCTTTTTTCCCTTCTGACTTTATCAGACATTATCAACATAAACCAGAGATATAGTCAGACTGGAGTGGATCATTTCAAACATACAGTGAGAAAGGTACAAAGCATGAAATTGCCTGGGTCTGCACAGAAGTTCCAAAAGAACTAGAGCCTTCCAAACTGAGCTTGGTGCTAACTCAGAGCACTTCCAGCCTGCCAGTGACGTGACTGTGACGGGAGAAGTCACAGCTGCTGGGTTGGGCTCACCTAGATGAGACTGAGGCCATGGAGATGAGCTGCAATAAGCAGTTTGCTCCAGCCTTCCAGGCTCTCTTTGAAATCTCTTTCAAATGAAGTCCTGAAATAGGACTGCATTTCCACCGGCACCAAGCTGTCAGCTTCAAAGGAGAGCAGGCTTCCAAGACTGATCCCTTTATGGAGTAGTTGAGGCCATGCCTGGGAGAGGAGCAGATGTTTGAGGGGATGGTGACAGTCCCATCCTGACACCATCCTTTCCTGGGGGCCCCTGAGGCCTTAGTTTGGGCTAGTTGTTTTCCAGCTCCCAGGGGCATGAGAGGGGGGCTTTTTGCTGTCTCCCCTCTCATAGCTGAAAAGTCAGTTTTTACCTTTGCAGGGGACACATTAGTGAATTCAGAAATTCCTATTTCTTTTAGCATCTTCGGTTGAAAAGCAACAGGCTACCCCATTGTTTGTTCCCCCTGGCTTTTTACCCAAATAGAGCTCACCATCCTAGCACTGATATCAGGCTTGATCTCAGCTGAGCAAGTTGACTTTAGTGTGCCTCAGTTTGCCCATCTGCAAAAAAGAGTAGGAGGTCTCCAGAATGGTATGGGGCCAAGCAAGTAGGAACTCACTTTCCTTTGTCAGGTGATGAGATGTGCCGTATGGCAACCCTGGGCCAGTCAAAGTGAGAGAAGGCTATGTCATGCCCAGTGGCTCATGGAGTGGAAACCTGCCGGGTTAGTCTGTCTGCTCAGGAATGGTGGTGGGAAATAGATTGTCAGACTTCAGCTGCAAATGTTACCTGTGTGGAGAGAGAGAGGGGGGAAAGGGAGGTAGGGAAGGAGAGAGAGAGAAAGGAGAGGAGAGGGGAGGGGAGGGGAGGGGAGGGGAGAGGAGAGGAGAGGGGAGGGGAGGGGAGGAGAGGAGAGGAGAGGAGAAAGACCAAACCAATCCGGAGACAAGAGAAACACTGTCAGTTGATTGATGCCATTTATTTCTGGACAAGATGACAGGAAGCTTGGCCTCCCTTCATGTAAATTACAGTGGTGTCATCTCTCAGTCCTATTGACTTCTGCATAAGTCTGCCAAGTCACTTTTGTCTTCTCTGCTTCCTTGTTGTCAAAGGGGACAAACGTCTCCCATCTCTCTCTGTGTACCATTATCTTTCAAGGTGACTTTTAAGCTTTTGAAGTCCTTGCCATCTGCTCTGTGCAGCTCTGTACTTTGCAGGATGGAAGAGAATCATGTTCCCAGAATGCCTTCTGTTCACCCGGACATGACCATTGATAGCTCTGCCTGTGAAGAAAAAAGCAGCACTTCACGCTCTCAGAGCTTAGTCCCCTTGTCTCTGTCAGGCACTTAGGAAGAGCTGTGACCTTGAGTTACTGAGAGAGTTCTCTAAACACTGAGACCATATACTAAGACTGGTCTCTAATGTGGTGTCCCTGACTGATAGTTGGGGAGAGGGAACAGTTCCATCGGAAAACTATCTTTTTAAAAAGAGAACATAATTACAATTTGGGCAAAAATGCCATCTTAGAGGGACTGGAATAACTAGAACCAATGGACTCTGAAGTCATGTGACTTTCCCCTGCCTTACTGCAAAATGTCAAGTATTCTGAAAATGAATGAATCTGAAGGCATACTTGCCTACTATGGGTGTGGCTAACTAAGCACACAGAAACTTGGGCATGCACAGTGGCAGATGGCAAGAGCAGCCCATTCATTTCTGAAGCCCTCGGAGGAAGGACACTGAGTAGGCTGCTCCACTGAGAGTTCTTCACACTGATCTGTCAACATTCACATCTCAATCCTAAATCTGGGTGACTCTGGCCTGTTTTGTACCAGGTGGCTGCTGCAGCCTTCCACCGCCAGCTACTGCAGCTGAGGCTCCAGGCTTGCAAAGGGTTTGACTTTGGGTGAACCAAGCTGCATCTGCAGTGCGCTCAGATGATTGTGCTTCCATGGTTCCCTTTAAAAATGTGTGTGAAAAAAAATGTGTGTGTGTGTGTGTGTGTGTGTGTGTGTGTGTGTGTGGTGTGTGTGCATGCATGCATGCATGGATGCTAGAGGAGGCCACATTGGTTGTTCTGGCCTATCACTTTCCACCTCATTCCTTTGAAGTGGCATCTCTGTCTTAATCTGGAGCTAGGCTGACAGCCAGCAAGCCTCCTGCCTCTATCCATACCCACCCGCACAGGTAGCACTAGAGTTACAGGCATGTGTGTAGCTGTACCTGGCTTTTTACAGGAGTGCTGCTGAGCCCTAACCCCCCATCTTCCTTTTTGAAGGATCTTCCCAGCTGCAAACCCAGGATGAACTTTCCAGGGAGAAATCCCAGCAATCGGCTCTAGTCTCTAGTGGCCTTAATGTCGCTCTTTACCAAATGTCCTAGTTCTTATTTGCATGTAAGAGAAACCAACGCTAGCTAGATAAATAGGAAATATATCCCTAAAGGAGGTTGGATAAACTACATATCACCAGGATCAAACCCCTGATTGCTCACAGGCTCACAGATACCTGTTGATGGACACTGCCACCATGGCCAGCACCTCTGTCCTTTTGGAAACTGAATGTGGGGACTGCCACCTGTCACTGGAAGGAATTGCAAATAGCCAACAGCTGCCAGCACAAGGCTTTGGACAGAAGCATCACAACAACTGAGGGGGAGGCTGGTAGCTGTAGTAGAGGTGGGCCCAACCTTGTAGTGTGGGACAAAGGAAGGACTTAAGAGGCCACCACTCCTAAACAAGTGCCATTCCTGATAGGAGTCTTGGTTTTCATTTCTCTGTCCAGAAAGAAGGACCCATGTCCTCACCCCCAAGGACTCTCACAGGACAACTGTCTATATAGTAGGAGTGAGGGAGACACACAGGAATGTCACCTCTGGGCTCAAGGCAGGGCAGTTGTATGTATGTTCTCTTTGGAAATGCAGCAGCTGAGCCAAAGTGGCCAGATCGCCACTTCTGTCTGGGGACAGCTCCCCACACCACCCCACAGCCCTCTGCTTCCAATGAGCTGTCATAAACCAGCCCAGCGAAGCCTGGTGGCTTGTCAGTGGGCCATGCAGCCTTCATGACCACAAACCCAGCCCTACTAGACTTATCTGGACCCTGACTGACAGCCCATCTGGAACAAGATTCAAATGATTGTCACATCTTCCCTTCTAAGCCCCTAGCCAGCTGGGGGATTTAAAAATAAAGAATTGGAACAGAATCATAGTAGAAGCTTCTCTCATGAAAGAGTGAATAATTTTCCCCAGCTGTCACCAGGGCCCTCCCCTGTATTCTTGTGAGCATAGGAGGCCCTCAGCTAAACGGAGGCACAGCCATGTAAAAGAGGTCACTCCCCTCCTCCTAGCGCTCTCCCCCTCCCTCTCTCTCTCTCTCTCTCTCTCTCTCTCTCTCTCTCTCTCTCTCTCTCTTTCTCTCCCCCCCCAGAAGCCGTCAAGAGTTCCCTTGAACTAATGAGCCATGGAGTGCCTGTGTGGGCAGGCTGGGAGTCTTGGAGAGGGCACTGTATCACACCAGGCATCCTTTAAGCAGGAGATGAAGCCACCACACTGAGCAGGCCATATGACCCAGAAGGACTGGGCTCCCTAATCTTTTGGCCTGCATCTCCCCCTCCTCTTTTCCTTCCCACAGCCTAAGGCTGACTGAAGACTTGCTCTGCTGAATGCTTTTCCAGGAAGGGTGGGGGGCACAGACTGGCTGTCAGATGAGTGCTGCTAGCACGCATGTGTGGCTTGTATTAGGACGGTTTGGAGGCTCCATGTCTAATAGTGGAAAGAGTCAAGCTAGTCATGAGTGCAGGGGGTCAAATGAGAGCACAGAGGGAGGAAGCGTTGACCCCAGCACTCCAGCAACACAGGCTTGTCGGCACAAATGATGCCTAAACTACAGCTTGTGGGGCCTCTAAGAAGTAGAGGAAACAGAAACTGAAGCCACAAGGCAGCCTGTGAGCTGCTAGCTTTTGGCTAAGGAGATGCAGGTGTTTCCTGGAGTCAGCCCAGAGGCTGCAAGGCCACAGCATTGCCCACATCCTCTGTAACTCAATGCCAGTCACCCCATTCCCTGACACACAAGGGACATTGGCTAAGCAATGCAGGAGGGAAGGAGAACCATTGGCACTGCCAGGAAGGCTTTGAGTAAGATCTGGGAACATGGTACTTCCTCCAAACCCTCCCTCATGTGGTGCCCTGTGGTGGTGGTGGTGGGGGGGGATCAGCAAAGCACCTGCAGCAAGCTGGGGCCTCTGGAGTCAGAGCTTCGCAGTATAACCCATCAAAGCCTATGCTCCATGGGACATTGTAACCTGGCAAGCCCAGGCCATCTTTGTCTCCTGTAGCTCTGCCAAGAGGGTGAGGAGCCAACCCTGACTCCTCCCCACCACACCAGGCAACGGAAGACGTAATAACTCAGTGTGCAATGTGTTGGGGTGACACAAGCCATGGACAAGAATAAAGCAGATAAAGGGGTAAGATGGGGAGTATGATGGTATGGGAGGGCTGGAGAGGATCTCTGTTGAGGCAAGACTTGATCATATCTAAAAGAAGTGAATGTCTGAGCCAAACAATGTGTGGGAGAAGAGTGTGGAATTTAGAGTGAACAGCAGTGCAGAGGAGGCAGGAGGACACCTAACATGTTCAAGGAAGCCCAGGGATGGGGGAACATCCACTTTTCTTTCTGTCCCAAGTCTCTGGGAGGTTTTGAGCAGAGGAATGACTTGACTATGGCAAACTCTTCCCATGGAGATATGTATTAAAGGGAATCAGTGTGATAGGGCTAGCTGGAGACAGAGCAGCAGAGGTCCACTTTACACTACACCTGAAGGGATTGTGTCCTTGAAAAAGTAAAGAAGGGGCCAGGGGCCTGAAGTCTGAAGCCCACAGTGTCGAGGAGCACCTCTTCCTTTGCTGCTGAGTGGAGGAAGAATCTGGCAGCGGAAATGGCAGTGGGTAGATGACAGGAGACTTGAGAGCGAAGCCTTTTCTCCTTCAACCAAGTTTCCACTCAGGCCTTAAACGATCTTCTGCTCCTTGGCACCTTTTCAAGCAAATACCCATACATGTACATGCATACATGTTTACATAGAGACTCAGACACACGTGGCCACACAATGTAGACACATGCCCCGATACCTATGTCTGTACCCCTCAGGTGGGGCTGCAGTTGCTGTGCAATCAAGGCAGCAAAGGAAACAGTGGCGGGACCCATCCCTGGGACCAGCACAATGCCCTTTCAGATGTTTTCCTGCCACACACCTGATGGACGCTAGACCTCTTCTCTGAAGTTCCCCAAGGGTCTGTGTGCCCTTCAAGTCAAAGCCTTAGAAGGCACGAGTTACAAGTTTTACAGCTGAGGTCTTCGAAGGTTCTAAAGGCTTTACATTTTGCAAGTTGCTCAAAGGCTGTTTCCTCTGCACTTTAAATAGATATGCTGGGCTGAGTTTTAAATTTGACACATTTCATTTCTTTTTCCAAACTTTAAAAAAAGCACATCAAAAGAAGAAGAGAACGCAAGAGAGAAATTTAGTGAGTCATTCACTGGAAGAAAGGCACTCCCTGAGGGAAGGTGGTCATAGGGAACATTCTAGAAGGTTGGCTAGAATCATGTACCTCAAAGGGGAGAGAGAGAGGAAATGAGTAGGAATAGTCTAGGACAAGAGTACTAGCTCTGAGGAGACTTTGAAGTAAATGAGGCTGTCCTCCAGGGTCTTTGCCTGGCATTCTTCAGGGTGTTGCAGAAGAGAAGGCAAAGCTGAAGTTCATGTCTGTAAGTGGCACATGGCTCCAATGCTGGGAGGGGTATGCTATCAATGCCACATGTCTGCTTAGACCAGAACAGCCAAGCTTTTACATATGGGGACATTGAGGTTCTAGAGAACATGTGAATGTCAGACATTTACACACATTAATGGAAGTTCAAAATGAAAACTCATTAAAAAGGAAAACTCATTTTCTGATTCCAGATTTACCTGAATATAACAAAGGACATTCATTTGTTTCCCTTATAAAGTCACCTTGGAAAAAAGACTTCTTGGTTTATGCAAGGACTGGATGGTAGATATAGGAAAAAATAGTGAAAGAAAGGGACTTCTCAGCATACAGAATAAAAAAGCTAAATTCAGGGCTGGAGATGTCACCCAGTGGTAGAGTACTTGCCTAGAGTGCACAAGGCTCTGGGTTCCACCCAAGTAATACACACACACACACACACACACACACACACACACACGCATGCACCATAAATCAAGTCTGAGATTTTTGCAGTCACATTTGCAAATGGGCAGTCCATAGTTCACAATGCCTGACCTGACTCATGACCCCAAAATGCCCAGCAAGGTCTTTGCTGACCTCCAAAATGCCCAGAGAGTATATCCAGGGAGACCTGGCTTTATCTCTATGCCTAGAAGCTCCCATCTCCACTGAGTCTATTTCTCTAATTTTGTCATTGTTCAATGTCTTTAAGTTACGTGTGATCACATTCCACATGCTGTTCTTCACTTCTTGGCCCGGCTCCAGGACTGTCCCCTGCCTGCAGGCTGACAGTCTCTAGGCTTCGCTCTCGTAAGAAGGGGGGAGGGAAAACCACAGGAGATAACCCATGGAAAAATGAGTAGACTCGCATGCATGGAGAGCCGGGAAGATAGTAACTCCATTTATTTTCTGTCAGTGAGGTCTATATATTGAAGGCTACTGTGCTCTGGGCAAGGAAGTGGGGGACAGACAGAAGGCAGGGCGAGCCACCTTGGCTCTAATCAGGGGCGCTGCAGAGCTCCTGTTTGTGCAACAGGTAACAAGAGGTTCCACATTTTGCTCAACACCTCAAGGGAAGGGGCCATCCGGTTCTGGAACTTTGAAGAGATAGGAAGAAGCAAGAATCATTGTAATATCCTGAACCTTCTTGCTACAGATAAGTCACAGAGGCAACTGAATGCCCACAGAGATATCAGATAACCAGGAGATCTTCCGGGACAGGTCTTATAAGTTCTTGCCTCAAGCCACACACAAAGTTTCATTCCCACATAATTTCTTAAGTTTTCAAGTCAGGGAACAATAGCTCATGAGGCCTCTCTCAAAAGGCCTACTGGAAGAACAGATGAAAGGTAGTGTTTTGGAAATAGCCAAAGGTCTTAGCTATGATCTCTGAGATAATGTAGCTATTGCTGCCCTAGATATCTTGATCAGATGGTGACCCTTTGGCACATTAGTAAGGGAGACAACATTTAGCTTCTGATCTTGCTTCTGGCTTCAACTACCTTCTAACTCCCTGATCCTGTCTTCTGCAGATGCTCTGCTGGCGGACAGGCCTCAATTCCACCCCCACGAAGCCTAGAGTAGCCTTTGCTTTGAAATAGTCTCTTGGTGCCTCAGTTTTCTCCTCTCTGAAATAGCATGATGAGTATACAGTCCATCTTCATTTGGTGGTTTCAGAGAGCAACAAAATAATTGATGCAACCAACAATGATATATATGTAATGATTTAAAATTCTGTACATGGATTGCTGGCCTATGCTGGAAGCTCAGGAGGCATTGGCAGCTGTCACTCTCTACCTCCACGGTGGCATCTACCTGGATCTGCAGCCCCTTGAACATTCTGAGAGGCAAGTCAGGGTACTTCTGAAAATAGGCTTTGGATCAAGACAGGTGACTTTCGCACTGTGCAGCTTTGAATGGTAGGCCACTCCCCTGAGTCTGTTTCATCATTGTACAAAGTGGATAATGGTCATCACAGAAAGCTTTGGCAGGCCTAGTGGGAAGAAATAGAACATGAGAGGTCAGACTCGGGGGATCCCAACCTGGCTTTCCTTAGGGGGTCAATTCAATCATCTTCTGTGAATATCTAGAAATGCCAGGTCCATGCCCTCTGCTGTACTTTAAGCAGGGCTCTCCCATGCAGCCAGGATAGGGCCTGGCATGGGGGAAGGGAAGCATACCCTGAGCCCTGCCTGTATGCTTAACCCCAATATTCTTTCTTCCTCTTGGCACTTGCCACACAAGGGCTTGCTATTGCAAAGGGGGCCTGGAGCCTCCTGCCCTTCTTGGGAGAAATATAGAAATATTGTAGCTGGGCATGGTGACCCACACCTGTAGTCCCAGTACTTGGGAGATAGAGGCAGGCAGATCTCTGTGAGTTCAAGTCCAGACTGGTTTACATAGTGAGTTCCAGGACAGACAGGGAGACCCTGTCTCAAAAAGACAAAAAAAAAACAAAAACAAAAACAGAAATATTGTTGCCCTCAGAAGGGAGAGGAGGGGTGAGGGGATGGCACAATGGGTAAAGTGCTTACCAATCAATCAAGCATGAGAACTTGAGTTCCAACTCCCCAGGACTTCTTAAGGCTATATCTAGTAGTACATCTGTAATCTCAGTCCTCCTACAGTGAGATGAGAAGCAGCGACAGGGAGAATCACTGGAAACTTGCCATCCAGCTAGCCTGTCGTTCACTGATGTGTACCCAGCAAGCAAGGTGGAGAGGAGGACCGACATTCGGGTTGTCCTCTGACCTCCACGTACACACCATGGCACAGACACCAATACTCACACGTGGAAACAAACCCATACACATAGATCATATATACAGAAAAAAAGAAACCTAGCCTAATATTTGCTGGGGAAGAGGCTGAGGAAGTGGACCTTGCCCTTTTGTCTGGGTCACTGGGCGCCCTCATGACATGAGTGGCCTACTTTTGCTTCCCAGGGCTACTGACTGCCTTGGAGGGATTGAGTCAAAAGCATGCAACAAACACCACTGCTTCCCCTAACCCTTCTTTCCACATACCCCAGTCTTGGACTGGAAGAGCTGCCTGGCACCAGCAGTAGCTCAGAGCACTGGCTCCAGACCAAGTCTGGCAGGCCACTGCCACTGGCTCCATGGGAACTGCGTTAGTGATGATACCTGGGTTTTTTATGATTGTTGCAAAAGACAAACCTATTAATATATCCATAGTGCTTAGGTACCACTTGGCACAGAGTATATGCTAAATAAATGTTTAAATTGTTAAAAAAAAATGTAGATAAAAGTAAAGCTCCTCGAACCTAGCAAATATTCAATGAATTCCTCTTAGAAACAGCCCCGAATGCTTTCTCTCTTCTTTGTGCATGCCAGCCTGTGCATGCCAGCCACTGCCTGCTTCCCCTGAAACACTAGCAGCTGGAGCACAGGGTGAAGAATCAGAGGTCCATTCCACAACTGTAAAATCATCCTCTTTCAGTGCAAGAACTCAGGATCTTCCCTCTGCAGTGGCAAAGCACCTACAAAGAATAAGGGACATGGCTGGTTTTTCCTGTTTCCTGTCCAGGGCCACCAGGTCCAAGTGTGAACCACCCCCACGCTCATCAGGCTGTCTTGGGGTTCCCTCCACCCTCGCTTGAGGGAGCTTAGACTAAACCATTTCTTTCTCTCTATTGATTGCTCCGAACACCCACACTGGGTGGTTGTGAATCTCAACTCTACACAGAGGGGAAGCCCCAGCAGTATGAGCACCCCACGAGCACAGGCTGTTCTAATGCCTTGGAGGAGGGGGAGCTCCATTGAGGTCCCTCCCAGGAACCATCCACTGCGTGATGGGCCTGATGGCATCTGCCAAAAACCATTTCCAGTGTCCTCTCCCCCTCTCTCCCTCAGAGGCATTTCAATTGGCACTGCTGGGGGGCGAAAGCCGGGTGCCTGGGGGGCTCACCCAGGCAGTGGCAGAGCTAGGCTATAATTAAGCCAGACTGTGAACATATTGTTCACGGAAACCTTAGCAGAACATGAGTCACATTGGCAAAGTGAATCACACGGCCTCAGAGTTTCCATTTATATTTGCTGCACTGGGGGCAAAATCCCTCAGCTCAAGATTTCTGTCCCTTATTTGTTTTCCTGCCAGAACAAAACCTTAATGATGAACATTGCTACAAGTCCAGTTAGACAGCCAGGAAGAAGACCAACACTGGGTCTTAGCTGACACCAAGCAGATGATGTCACCGCTATCAGGAATTCCTCTCCTGGTATGGATGCCACCCTCAGCTTGCCAGAGCAGGGGAAATAAAAGCAGGGTAAATAGGTTTTGGGTAGGACTGCTGTAATAAACCCCATCCACCCAGGGCTCAGGGACCATGAGAGAAGACAGAGCAGAAAGACCTTGAGAGCCAGGGAGGTGGCGCATGGCAATATGGAAATAGATTCCCACAGGCTCTTGGGACCTTGCTCATATGAACCCATAGGAATGCCAAGAGGGGCTGGAGAGATGGCCTAGCAGTTAAGAGTGCCGACTGCTCTTGCACAGGCCCGGGGTTTGATCCCCAGCACTCACATGATGGCTGAGAACTATCTCTAACTCCAGTTCCAGGAGAATCTGACACCCTCTTGACCTCCATAGTCAGAAGAGGGTCTCTGATCTTGGATTCCCCTGGAACTAGAGTCAAAGATGGTTCTTAGCAGCCATGTGGGTGCTGGGGATCGAACCAGGGTCCTCTGCAAAAGCAGTTGGCGCTCTTAACTGCTAGGCCATCTCTCCAGCCCCCAGTAATGGCTTTTATAATATGGACACAACTCTGGAAAAATGGCTTTTACTTAACATTATAACCAAAAAGTTCATCTTTTTTATGTGTATGTGTGTATTGCCTGCATGTATGTAAGTGCATCCATATCATGCAATACCCGCAGAGGTCAGAAGAGGGTGTTGGATCCCTAGACCTAAAGTTACAGTCATTAGCCACCATATGGATGATGAGATTCGAATCTGGGTCCTCTGCAGGAGCTCTTAACCACAAAACCATCTCTCTCACCTCTCAAAAATTAATCTTATCTGCTTGTTTGTAATGGAAATGGGCCTACTGGACCCTGAGCTTCTCTTGTAATGTAAACATGGCTTTAAGTCGTCATGGGTTTTCCTTGCCCTGGACCTAGAATACTGTACATAAGCGTTTGTGTATGGTTGTCTGTGTGTGCTGATATAGGTCTAGGGATCAGAAAGGGCAACATTTTCTGATAAGACAAGGGTCTGACTTTTACTTCCCTATTTCATGCTGGGTATACTACGTGCTTCAATAAAACAAAGAGCGAGTCCTTGCATTACAATGAAAGTTTGAGAGAATTCTGAAGGAACAGGTTCTCAGTAGCTCAAATCCATTCTTGGCTGAAATGGTGCTGAGTCAGGCTGTTTTTATTAGGGCGTAGTCATAATGTAGGGTCACATAGTAAATGCTACATCTTACTGCACTAACATTCTGAGAGAACACAGCCAGTTTCTCTCTTGGGATTTGTAGGGTGGGAGCTATAGCAGATGGAGATTATAAAGAATAGTCTGTCATTTGGGGCCACATTAGGCTATGGATAACAGCTCCCCACAGCCATGACATAGTCATCTTCATCCCTCAACACACACATTCAGGGAACATCAAGTTTGGTCACCTCATTTGCATCCCTACACCAATATTAGAAGGCTACAGGGGTGGGGGTGGCCCCTGTTGCAGATCCCCTGGGAGAAATTAATGAAGACCTCTTTAATATACTCATAATAAAACATGCAGGTGAACTCAAAGAAATCCACATTTTCCCCCTGACAAAAGTTTTCTGTATACCTTGAAGGGTTTTATGGACCAAGCTAAAGTGATAAATAAATTAACTTGTTCTCTTGTAACCTATTAATTGGAGATGAACATAATAGCCAAATGAAGTTTCCATTTGATATGGGATAAATATTGCTCCCAAGCTGAGGAGCTGGGATTCCTGCCAAGAGCAAAGAAATGTGACATTTTCATTGGTCCCAAATAATCTATTGAGAGTTCCAAGAACATTCTCTGGAAGGCTTTATGACAATAACTGACAGAGTCTTTTTAAGATGACTGCCATGCCAAGTAGTCCAGGGATGCCGATAAGGGAACGGTGGCTAGGGGTCAGTTCTGATCTTACCATGGGATGGGGTTTGCCCAAGACAGCAGCTCTGGAGAATAAGGGTGCTAGGAAAAAGGGCTAAACATGGATCCACAGTAGACAATTCACTCTGACAATCAGGGTGCCCCTGTCTTGGTGGTAGCTCCCAATGCCATTAGGGGTCTGCAGAATGTCAGCTTTTGAACCTCCGAACATAGAGTCTAAAGTTCTCCCTCTGTCCTGAGAAACTTAGACTCCGATCACTAGGAAGGCACATTCCTAGAAAGTCAAGGAAGTCCAGGACCTTCCTAAAGGTCCTCCTGAAGAACATACAACTGACTTCCTGTTCTTGCACATCAAGCCTGTGGATCCACTGGACACTGAAAACCAGCTGTTTCTACCTCATATGCTCACTATCTAACATGCTCAGGACTTACTATTATCTCCCACTTAGAATGCTTATCACCTAATACACTCACCAACCTAACATTATCACTATTTAATATGTTCATGTACTTCGCTCACCACCTACTCTACATAACATCTACTTACTGTGCTCACCACCTACTATGCTCTCCCACTTAAATGCTCACCATCTACTGTGCTTACTACCTACTATGCTCACTTATCTAGTATGCTCAACCTAGCCCATTCGAGAGCCTCAATGTTGTGCTAGAGTCACCAGATGATGAGCTAAATTTGAGTCAGGTTCGTTCATTGAAAATGCTCATTTTTGCTCTGACTCCACAATATTTGTTTGACCTTCTAACTCCACAAATTTATATCTGTTACATTTCACTTAAAATATCATGTGACTTTTTAAGGCCAGGTGTGGTGGCATATGCCTATCATCCCTGCACTGAAAAGGCTGAGACAGAATGATTAAGAACTCAAGGCCAGCCTGAGCTACATAATAAGCTCAAGGCCAGCCTGGGCTGCATGATAGAACCCTATCTCCAAAGAAGACTTTTTAAAACCTTCATAAATCCCATTAAAGATTTATTTGCTAGCCACGTATGGTGGCACATGACTGTAATCCTGGAACTTGGGAGGCCAAGGCAGAGGATTATGAATTCCAGACTAGCCTGGGCTACACAGCAAGACCTTGCTAAAAAATGAAACAAAACAGAAAAATCCGTTTGTCTGCAGTATATATTAATAAGGAAGAAATGAAATAAGTGGTCATTTAACTAAACTAGAAAAAGAGGTATCGGGAGACGCCATAACGTGCCAGGCCAGGATCGAAAGGTTATTCCTGGACAAACTGTCAGCCCATGAAAGGAAACAGCCAGAATTCACCAGAGTCCAAGTCAACAGCTCCAGAGAGAGTGGACTGTTTTACCTCTCATCCACCTGTGCCCCTTTTCTAAGCCTAGGGAACAACCTGTGGAAGAGGGGGCGTGGTAGAATGTAAGGGCTGCGATTGGGGTGAATGGTGAAACTACAGCAATGTAGTCTGGACACTCATTTGATCAACTTGATTGAACAAACAACCTGTCACCCCCCATGGATGGTAGGCTGTAGGTGTTTGGGCACAAACAGCCTGCCAGAATAGGTTTTGCATGAAGGATGCCGTGACACATGGATTATCACTTATAGCTAAAATGAAAAAAAAAACTGAGAGAAAGATGCAGGACAGTTAGGCAAGTATGCATGAGCTGGGATGGGGTGGGGGTGGTGGGGGGAGAGGGAAAGGGAATAAGCCTGAACTGATTGGGAAAAAATGGTTGATGCACAAAGCATCAATAAAAACTAATTAAAAAAAAAAAGAAAAAGAAAAAGAGGTTATCAATTCCTAAATAAAATCAATTATATCATCCAATTTATTAAATTGAATTCGTTCAATGAAAGAGGCTTTCAGGGTTAAAAGTTAAATTCCAGATATTTGCCACTGAAAAAGATGCATAAAATAAAATGATAAACATTGAAAATAAAATGCAAAAAATAGAAAAATATCAAGAAGAAATGAAAAAGAGCAAAGATGAGGAAGTTGAAGCTCAAAATCTGAAAGATTATCAAAATGGACAATGTATATGACAAAGACATTCAGTTAACAGCATGCAATATTTATAAACATATATACACAGTAAATATACAGAAGTCCAAAGTATAAAGCAACAAAGTGCAGAAATGCAAACAGAATAAAATGATGTGTATTGCACGACATGGGTGCACAAACCTACATGCAGACAGTACATTCATACACATACAAAAATAAATAAAATTAAAAAATGAAGGTACAGGTTTGTAGTGGGATTCTTCTATTCACCTCTTGTATACCTGGAGCTGGGGATATGGTTCAGTTGGTAAAATTCCTGCCATGTAAACTTAAAGACCTGATTTCAGCTTCCCATCACCTACATAGAAGCTGGGATGGCACTTGCATCTGTCTCCCCAGTGCTAGGGCAGCATCAGAGTGGATCCCGGGAGCTCAATTGGCCGCAGGGGCCTAATGAAGCGGTGATTTCCAGATTCAGTGAGAGAACGGTCTCCAAAAAGAAGGTGGAGAATTCCCAGTTTAGAGGCAGGAGCCTTTACCTTTTGGGGGGGCTTGGATCCACTCGCCAAGCATCTCCTTGGTAGAATAATCCATTGCTGAATGGTCAGAGCTCCTGTATTAAATATATTTTGCTTAAGGCATAGCTTAAGGACTTTTAGTATTATATTTGGTTCTGAATAGAGAATAAACCTCTTCACAGTTGGCCCCCCCTATGTGTATTAGTCAAATAAAGAAGGCGGTTTTACAGGTTGGTGTATAAGAGATTAACTCTATATGTTGTCTCCAATTTTACAGTTGGAGAATGACCTCATCACAGGCATGTTTCTCCTGTGTTCTATGGGGGGGGCAAGAAAATCTCGTAAGTAAAACCTGTGTGGCACCTAGAAGGTAAGCAAGAAGAGAGGCAAGTTCAAGGGAATCCTGAATTCACTGACTACAGAGTGAATTCAGACATCTGGGGGCTACAGGGGAGACCGGTCTCAAAAAAGAAAAAAAAAAAAAAAAAAAAAAAAAGAAGAGAGGCAATAAGGGCCCTGTTGCCAAAGACCTGACAGGACAATGGGAAAGATGATTGAGACCACAGAGGCAGTGTACAGATGGCCTCTGGATACCAGAGAGTGTACCAAAGGCCATTAAACCAATAAATCAAATATGTGTCTCCTTAGTCAAGCAAGACTCCACCGTCAGCAACAGCTTAGCACCCCACTTGCCTGGAAATACTGTGCAGCAGTGGCAGCCATATGCCTGTATAATCCAAAATCTAATGGGCTATGAGCTCTCTCCTTGGAGGGAATAACCCACGGCTGATTCCACAAGCTTACATCCCTCTAATGTTTAGGAGATTTTTAAGCCACAATAAACCCTGCCATATTTAACAGGAAAAAAATGTAATTCTGGATTAACATATCATCCAACATATGTGTGTCTTAGCCAAAGTAACCTACCATAACGATTAGTACTGGTTAAATACCTATATAGATCTAATTGCTTGTGCTTCTTATAGGATCGGAAAGGTTATTCCTGGACAAAACTGGGTGCAGCGGCCCGGGTGGAAAAGGAAACAGCCATAATTCACCAGAGTCCAAGACAACAGCGTCCAGATAAAGTAGACTGTTTTGCTTTCATCCACCTGTGCCCCTTATCTAAGCCCAGGGAAAGATATCTGGTGTAAAAAAAAAAAAAAAAAAGAAAAGAAAAAAAAAAAAAAAAAAAGAAAAAAAAAAAAAAAAAAGGGAAAGATGTGGCGTGGTAGAATGTAAGGGCTGCGATTGGGTAAGATGGTGAAACTACAGCATATAGACTGGACCTCTTTGATCAACTTGATTGAACATACAAGACCCCCCCCCACTGGATGAATGGGGCTGTGGGGGTTTTGGGCAACAACGGCTTGCAAATTGGTTTTACATGAAGGATGCTTATACTCATAAATTATCACTTATTGCTAAAAAATGAAAAAAAAAACTGAGAGAAAGATGCAGGACAGTTATGGCAGAATGCATGATCTGGGATGGGGTAGGGTGGGGTTGGGGGGGAGGGAAAGGGAAATATGCCTGAACTGAATGGGAAAATGATGTATGAAATACACAAAGCATCAATAAAAATAAATAAAAAGAAATAAGGTGGAGAGTGACAGAGGAAGCCACTCAGTGTTGATCTCTGGTCTTCGCACACATGTATGTTTATACGTATGCTTGTATGCCCCCACACATGTACACACAAACACATAAATATAGCATACACATAGTAAATAACTAGATATACCTAATAAGAGAAAAGTAAGCAAGTGCATAAAATAATTGACACAGCTAATAATTTATGGTAAAAGAAAATGAAAAATAAGTCTTATTATGTTTACAAAATTCAAATTTACTCAAATTCAGTTTCTCCTATTATACTCTTACAACATAAAACAATTCTTTTACCAAATGTGGGAGGGGCAAGTTTCCCACATCCACCAAGAAGCAATTCTGCAAGCAAACACCAGTTGCATATCCTCTAATTCACTTTAATTGACACTATCTACTTGCAAATATGGTTAGACTCCAGGGCCTGACTCAGTCCTACAAGAATGTATCAATGCTCCCCCCCACCCCCACCCCCAGACACCAATCACAAACACTTCTGACTCTGACCTACAGGCTATAAATCAGGGTTCCCACAGTCCCTTCCGGTTTGATTAATTTGCTAGAGTGCCTCCCATAACTCAAGGAAACACAGTTACTGGTTTCTTATAACAGATGTTACAAAGGATACTGATCAAGAGAGGTGTAAAGAAAGTCATGCAGGAATGGGCACCGAGGACCCACTATGTGTTTGGTGTTTGGCTATCAGGAAACTCTCCAGGCCCCATCTTTTCGGAAAGTTCATGGAGATTTCATCACATATGCATGACTGATTAAACTCTTGTCCATTGGTGATTAATTGAACCCTCCTCCCCTCTCTGATGCTTGGTGGAGAGTGCTGAAAGCCCCAATACTGTAATCTTGCCCTTGCCCCTACGACCAGCCCCTAATCTGAAACTTCCTCAGGTAGCCTGCACTCAGTTAACTCAACATGCAAAAGGGCACATCACTTGGAAGACTGAAAGTGTTTTAAGAAAAAAAAAAAAAAGAATTGCATGCCTCCTTGCCAAGGAGGAACCTTTGAGCACTTCCTTAAGGAAAACATGACATAGTTTAGGGGAAAAAAAATCCTCCAATTCAAGTGATATGTGTATGTATGTATGTATAACTATGTATATGTATATATAATGTAACAATACAAGTTGGAGAGAACAACAACAAAAGAACTGAAAAAAATAACCTCTGGAAAGACTCGGAAAAAGATGCAGGACGTGTATGGCAGAGTGCAGGGACTCGGTGGGGTGAGGAGCATGGAGAGGGAAGCGACACTAGATTCGATGGATAAATGATGTATGACCTATGGGAAAAGCTTAATAATAATAATAATAATAATAATAATAATAATAAAAGAATTGCATGCCAGGAAATGGGGCGAAAATCAAACATTTTACAATATTACACATTCTCCAAAAGAACAGTACACATTTTGCCTGTATGGCACATTTATAATCATAGATCAGGTTCATGGCCACAAAGAAAATGGAATTGAAATTTTAAGGAAAAATAAACAAGTTGAAAATTTAAATATGGATTACTTTATTTTCAATACATTTTTATTTTTTTTTTTAATTACCACAAGGAAACAGAGTTTTCGAAACAGCTGATCAGGTACACATATGAACTCCCAGCAATGGTGACATGGGCAAGTCCCAAACCATACAAAATCCCAGGATAGAGATATAAGGAAGAGGGTAAGATTCCCCAATGAACCTAAGGAACTTTCGGCAACTGATGGCTGCTGGGAGGAGGAAAGACGGTCTCTTAGAAGGATGGGAGTCTTTGGTAGGTTAGCCAGGATCTGGTGGATGGACCCACACTGAAGAACATTTAGAACACAAATCGGACTCTATAGGCTGTATACAGATATCGATATAGATATGGATATAGATATAAATATAAATATAGATATATGTAATCCAGTACATTAAATTGGGCAGGAGCAGTGGGGCTAAGTGCAGATAAGGGAGGAGATCTAAATACCATCATCTAATTATATTATACAAAAATTGTAAAAGTTCCATAAAAATGTAACCCTCTTCCCAAAAGAATTCCATACATGAATATTATATTTACATCATTTCCACCCCTTCCAGTCCCATCTCCAACTCTTCTCATGTCCCTCCCACTTCTTTGTTGTCCTCTTCTTTGATTATTATTGTCACATATACATACATACATACATACATACATACATACATTTATAAATAGGCATCTGTATAATGCACTGAGAATATGGACTCTTTAATTGTGAAAAAATAAGAAACTTGCTCCTGAAAAAACCCTAAAGAAGAAATTGAAAGGGAAATTACTTCCTAAAAATCAACGAGAAGGAGAACACATCGTACTAAAATGGATACCACATGGTGAAGGTGAAAGCAGGCCTCGAAGGAAATTTATAGCCTTTAACATTTTCATTATTTTAAGCGTTGTCAACAAATTAAATACCTATTAGAATCTTAAGAAATTAGAAAAATGTCAAAATTTTCTAGCCCAACCGAAATCAGAATGCAAGTAGTAGAGAAAAAAAAAAAAAAAAAAAAAAAGAGCTGAAATGTGAGATGTTGCATGCCTGCAATCCCAACACTTTGCAGGTGGTGGCAGGAGGACCAGACATTCAAGGTCATCCTCAGCTACATAGGGAGTTTGAAGCCAGCAAAAGCCAGTGCTTATAGGTTTGCAATATACCTCGGTTGAGAATTTGCTTAACACGGAGAAAGCCCTGGTTCCGATCCCCAGGAGCACATAAATAGGTTGTGGTAGCATATACTTGTAATGCCAGCATTCTGGAGGTTGGGGACAGGAGGAACAGAAGCTCAAAGTCATCTTTGGCTAACAAGAAGTTCAGGAGAGCCTGGACTACAAGAGACCCCATTTCCAAAACTAAAACAAAATGCACTGCTTAGAAAACACTGACTCCTCACTTGAGCCCACAGAGTAGCCATAAGCAGGATAAAAGCCTGGCCAGCTGTCTCCGTTTTGTATCTATCTCCTTCGCTGTGGGCCAGACGCCTACTTGAACCTATACAGGCAGGTTAATCACTCAAAGGGCTGTGTAAAAACCCAGTGATACCTAACCTACATCAGCCCCTTTCAAGGCTAAAGTCACAGAAATGAGTAATTGTGTTAAACTTACAGTCACCTTGGTTTCCAGGAACAGCAGAGCTTCACAAAACAAGTCCAACCCCCCAGAAAAGGGCAATTATCTCTAACCGGAAGGGCTATACTCTAGAGAGATTAGTTCCTGAGAAGCAGGTTGAGGGATGACAGCTACAACAACTCACTGGAGCACTTTGCAGGCCCAGAGCAGAGACAATGATGACTATGTGAGCAGGACATCCTAATTTTGCATGCCTCTTGTCCCTTGCTGCAATTCTTCCTCTATGTAAACCTAAAGCTCAGCACTACCCCAAAGACGGACTGAGGGTCACTGGACTCCTTTATCCGTTCTTCCTAATATGACCTTTTTTTAAACCATTAATCGGCTCCTTAGTTGGTATCCTGGGGTGGGCAGCAGAGCCTAGCCTGTTGGGACTGCTCCAGCTAGCCAGCCTTTGTCCTTAAATTCCAGTTGCAAAACCCCTTGCAAGCCAGGTCAAGGAAAAACAAAACAAAACAACAACAACAACAACAACAACAAAAACAAACCCAGCAACAACAATAAAAAACAGCCAGAAGTTCGCCAAAGGAGGACTGAGGAACAGAATATAGCTATAGATTTTGTAGAAGTTAAAAGAAATCATGAGAAATTTGTCCAGGTAAGAAGGAATGGATGATTACTTTGCAAAATTGGAGCTAGCAGAACTGACAAGTAGACCAATTACCACAGAGAAGTTTGGAAAGGGGCGTATTGATCTGCCATTATAAAAAGGCTCCAAGACAACACTGGCCCACAGCTGAGTTTATTTATCATTAGTGAACAAATGAGTCCAGCAGTACTGTCAAACGGAATCCCAGCTTCTTTCTAACTGAATGTCTACCGAAGGCACTGGCTAAGATGTAGTTTCCATTGAGTAGTAATAGGTGGGGCTCAGACTGCATTTCTTACTAGTTCCTGATAAGGTGGGTACTATGGGTGAAGGGAGCACATTTGGAGGAACAATGATTTAAAGTATTTCAGGCAGAAAGGTAAATTATACAAACTGTCCCAGTTTCTTTTAAGAAGCCATTTTCACCTAGCACTTGGGAGGCAGAGGCAGGTGGATCTCTGTGAGTTCAAGGCCTGCCTGGTCTACAAATGAGCTCCAGGCCAGCTGGGACTAAAGGGAGACCCTGTCTCTAAAACACACACACACACACACACACACACACACACACACACACACACAAAGAGAAGCCATTTTCAGGGGCTGGAGAGATGGCTCAGCAGTTAAGAGCACTGGCTCTTGCAGAGAACCCGGGTTCAATTCCCAGCACAACATGGTGGCTAAGAACTGTCTTTGACTCCAGTTCCAGGGGAATCCAACGCCCTCTCCTGACCTCTGCTGCATTGCACGACACGGGTGCACCAACTTACATGCAGACAGTACACTCATACACAAAAAATAATAAATGAAAAAAAGTTATCAAAGAAGCCATTTTCAAAAATTTAAAGCATGCTAATTCCAATAACAGATCCCCCAATGCAATTTCATTTATGACTATAATTGCACACGTAAGTAAAATAGCAACTACTGTGGCCTAGAGCAAAAAAATTAGAAAGTTCTTCAATGTGAAGAAATCTAACAATACAGTTCTTCACACAGTAAAGTAAAGACGAAATCATTTTGTTATACTCATATAGTGTTAATAATAGATGATAAAAGTTGGGGCTGGGGAGATAGCTCAGCAGTTAAGAGAACTTGCTGGTCTTGCAGAGGATCTAAATTCAGTTCCCAGCACCTACATTGCTCAACTCACAACTGTCTGTAACTCCAACTCCAGGGGATCCAATGTCTCTCTCTTGTTCAGGAACCTGCACTTATATATACACATATACATACACACAGACACAGACACAGAGAGAGAGAGAGATAGAATTTCAAATAAAATATATCGTATTTAAAAGATACATACTAAAGGCAGCCACTCTTATAAAAACTTTCCTTTTTTATTTATTTATTTTATTTATTTATTTATACATATTTTTTTATCAAATCTAGACCCGTGTCCCCCCCATCCCCCCACACCTCCAGAGCTCATGCATTCTGCCAAACATGCTATTCATCTCTTTCTCAGTCTTTCTCAATATTCTCCATGGGGAAGTGACTGTTTTGAGCAGAAGTTCACTGTTTCAGTCAGTTCTTTGATGCAGTCCTTTCTGTTGTTGTTGTTGTTGTTGTTGTTATTGTTTCCAATATGCATCACTCCCAACTGCTTTGGACAAAACCTCAAGGGGCCATGCACAGGAAATACTTACAACTGGGTAATTGGCACTAGTATCCACAGATGAGGGATGCCATTCTTCGTTTGTTTTTCTGGGACTGTATTACTTCACTCAGCATGATGTCCTCTAGCTCCAGCCATTTTCCTGCAAAGCTCAAGATGTTGTCTTTCTTTAAAAAAAAATAGGTACACAATTTGTTCTATAATTTTTTTTTGTATGTGTATGAATGTATTGTCTGCATGCAGGTCTGTGCACCCGTGTCGTATAATTTTTAATTATAGAATTAAATGGAGTTATTTTTTGCATTTGAAAAAAAAAAAACTTTCCAATGGGACACTTAGGTAATCAGATAATAGTAGGATTAGAGGCCTCTTACTGGACCCCTCCCACACAACCAATGCTTGCAAAAACCAAAGACTAGAACTGCAGGACTTTAATTACTGGTCAGAGGAGGAGGACTTGAGTTATAATTGTAGCCCCAGGAGGAGTTGTAACGCCCTGAACTGGTAACGCCCTGAACTGCCTGGAAGGAAGGTCATTAATTGATAACTATCTAAACCTGGTTCGAAGATCCCTAAACCTCAGAAGATTAATGTCTCGAAGGAGGCTTTCTGGTTAAAAAGAAAAAGACGAGCAGGGCATGGTGGTGCACGCCTTTAATCCTAGCACTTAGGAGGCAGAGGCAGGCGGATCTTTGCGAGTTTGAGGCCAGCCTGGTCTACAGAGTGAGTTCCAGGACAGCTGGGGCTACAGGGAGACCCTGTCTCAAAAAAACCAAAAAAAAAAAAAAAAAAAGAAAAGAAAAAAAAAAAGAAAAAGACGAGGATATACCTTTGTCTCTTTCTGTAAGAGTCAATCAAATGGCTGGTCAGTCACCTTGACAAGAGTGTCTCTGGCCATTGTCCACTCTTACCCCATGCCTTCCTCTACAATGGCCCCTTTGGCTATTGCCCACTCTTAATCTTGAGTGATAGAACTCTTTCCATTGCTCTATAACAAGCCTTCCTTATCTTCTCCACTATGTTTTGTATCTGGTCTGAATTCTTTCAATGGACATCATAAGGACAGAAAAGCTGAGGAGTCCAGAGTGAGAGTCCAGTAACAGGACCAGATGAAAATTATGGAAGTGAAATTAAAGTGATCTATTTTTTTCTGTTTCATTTTTATTTATTTTTTTGCCAATTATTATTGAAGCGTTGTGCATTTCATACAAAATTTCCAATCAAGTCAAGACCCATTCCCTGTCCCACCCCACCAGAGCTCATGCATTCAGCCAAACATGATTTTCATCTTTTTCTCAGTCTCTTTTAAAATTTTCAATGCAGAAGTTTACTGTTTTGAGCAGAAGTTCACCATTTCAGTCAGTTCTTTGACCCAGTCTTTTGTTGTTGTTCCTTCCAATCTGCATCACTCCAAAATATGCATATATGCATGCCACATATATCTTTTAGCATCTTCAGCTTATGGTTTCTTTCTTTCTTTTCTTTCTTTGTTTTTTTTTTTTTAATTAGGCTGAAAGATGGCCTGTTTGCAGGCTCCTCCTTGGCAAGCCCAAACCACCATCAGTCCCACTCTTGTGCTCCACACTGGAGTTTTCCCTTCCCATAGTCACCAAATGAGGTCCAGTAAGCACCATGTCCTGTCTTGTTCCTCCTGTACTGGTCTCCATGATACAGCCTGGGTAATCCAACAATGGCAATCAATACTCTGAAGAGGCTGAAACCCCAGTGGTAGCTCAGTCCACAAGCTGGATGTCTCAGCAGTCCCCATCTGGCATCGAAGGTTTGGAGGATTCTTGGAGAAACATGAGTCCATATTGGAAGGTTGAAAAGCTGTGTCTCATGTCTTTGAAGGCTGGCAAAAGCAGTGGCAGCCACAGGGTAGCTGCATTTGCCAGTAAGACAGGCCAAACAACTATGCTCTTTTTCTTTTCTTTTTACTTTTTGTGCTTTTACTAAGATCTCAAGTTTTATATCTAAAGTACAATTTCTCAGGCCTTACTAATTATTTCTGGTTATGTTTTCTTTTTTGATGCTTAAGGGCACACTGTTAGCTCAAATTAACCAAGGTTTTTGTTTTCTCAAGGTCAGTTGAGGAACTGGTCCTCACTATTTTTTAAACCAAATATTATTCCAAATGGCAAAACACTTAAAATATTTAATATGGTGTAAAACTGAGGAAATGGGCAGGAGGCCACAACCTTAACTGAAGACTTATTGGCAATTCTGGGCAAGAGAGATTTGATCTTTAAAGGAGTGATGCTCCACTGGACGAACTCACACCAGGGACAGCTGGGCACACAAACTTGACTCGATAGGCTTTAACATATATGACAAATTGCATGAAGTCCTGTGGGAAGGCTATGGGGTGGGAACAGATAGGAAAGGGGGCAACTAAATATGATTAAGATTTATGAAATCCAGAAAATTCAATTAAAATATTTAAAATTTAATACAAATCAATAAGGAGGCAGGCCTAGTGACACATACCTATAATCTAAGCTACTTTTAAGGTGGAGGCAGGAAGATACCAAGTTCAAGGCCTGCCTGGGTTACATAGCCAGTTCAAGGCCTGTCTGGTCAACTTAATGAAATCATGTATCAAAATAAAACTGAAAAGAGGGCTGGAAACAGGGCTTAAAGATATATTGTTATATTAGCATACCTAAGGCCCTAGGTTCGATCCCTAGTACTGAAAAAAAAATCAGTAAGATATTAAAATTACATTTGATTTATGTAGTGTGTGTGTGTGTGTGTGTGTGTGTGTGTGTGTGTGTGTGTACACGCTCCTATTCATGCATGCATATCATGGTTCACATGTGGCGGTCAGAGGACAACTTTGGGAAGTTGGTACTTTTCTTCTACCATGTAGGCCCCATGCTCTCTGAGCCAGCTTGCCCACCCCAATAGTGAGAATTGTTTTGTTTTGCTTTGCTTTGTTTTGTTTTGTTTTGTTTTGTTTTGTTGAGACAAGGTCTTGTTATGTAGCCCTGGTTGGCCTGGAACTCACTATGTAGATAATGTTGGCCTGGAATTCACAGAGAGCCACCTGCCCCTGGCTCTGAAATATTGGGATGAAAGGCCTGTACTGCCATGCCCAGCTTCCCAGTAGGGAGATTCTTCATGCATGCTAACATTGTTATTATTTAACACTGTTTTAAGGCACTGACCCTCAAAACTGGATGTGTATTTGAAACACACACACGTACACACGCTCTTAAACCTCTGAGCATAAGGGTATGCCATTGGAAGTTTTTTAGAAAGATTCTTGGCTGATTCTAATATGCAACCTGGGGTGAGAGGCAGTCTTTGAAGACTTTCAGCAAATGCAGGATAAAAGAAAATAACATGGCAGACATCATAATTGATGTCTGATAAAATGAAAACCATCAAGTTAAATGTGAATTTCAAACTAACAATTATGCTCTAAGCATACTTCCCAAATATAAAATAGGGTAGAACATACCTTTAATCCCAGAGCTAAGGTAGGTGGATTCCAGATTACAAGTTAGAGACTAGCCTGGGCTACATAGTGAGCCTGCCTCCAAACAAAAGAAAATAAAACAAAAGTAAATATTTTTATTTTAGAAACTTCCCATTGTTTTTCTGAAATTCAGTTATGGGGTTTTATTTGATGTATTTTTTATTCTATGTATATCAGTGTATTGCCTGTATATATGTATGTATGTGCACTCATATCATGCAGTGCCTATGGAGATCAGAAAAAGGATGTTAGACTCCCTGGAACTGGAGTTACAGATGTTTGTTAGTTGCCATATGGGTGCTTGGTATCAAACCTGGATCCTCTGCAAGATCAGTCAGTTCACTTTAATGCTGCCATCTTTCCAGGCCCATTGTTTTTTTTTCTGTTTTTTTTTTTTTTTTCAGACAGGGTTTCTCTGTAGCACCAGCTGTCCAGGAACTCTAACTATATAGACCAGACTCACTCACTGAGATGCACCTACTTCTACCTCCATAGTGTTAGGATGAATAGCGTGCACCACCGCACTCAGATGAAATTCAGATTTAACTGGCCATTCTGTGGTTTTGTTTGCTAATCTAGCAACCTAAAATAAGAAATGTAAATTCAACTGATGTTGAAATTGTTTAGGTAGATATTTCAAGGGATACTAGAATTAATAGCAACATTTGGTACGGAGGCTAGATACAAGGTAAAACGATAAGTGAGGGGCTGGAGAGATGGCCTAGAGGTTAAGAGCGCTGACTGCTCTTACAGAGGAGCTGAGTTCCATCCCCAGAATCCACATGGAGGCCAAGAACTATCTGAAACTCCAATTCCAGGAGAACTCCAGTTCCAGGGGAATCCGACATCCTCTTCTGACCTCCGCGGCATTGCACGACATGGGTGCACAGACTTGCATGCAGACAGTACATTCATACACGTACAGAAATAAAAAAAAAGATAAGTGAATTTTTTTCTTTTACTTTAACAATAAATCCTGATAAATGCAAATGGAACTGAAAATTCTCATCTATGATAATGAAAAATAAGACATTTAGGAATAAGTTCAATAGAGAGGAGAGATAATGTCTAACTAGTATAAAAAAAAAACCAGAGGGAACTGTATGAGTTCAAAAACCTACTGAAAAATTACACATACAATATCTCTACATGAGTCTCTGTGTATAGTTGCAGGCTACATAACAAGAAACAGTGCCAGGCAGGAGAAACCTTCTTTTGAGTTGTTCAGCAGGGTAGTTCAGGAGAATCCCAAAATTACACAGGCTATTGGCATAGCCCTTGATTGTCTCCCAGAACCCTAAGGTAAGACAGTGTTGCTGAAGATAGGACATACTTCATACACAGGATTTGGAGCAATGGAGAGGGAACTGACCTTTTAGCCCCCTCTCTGGAGGCAAGCTCTCATAGTTTTGGCGAACAGTACATAAGCTGCTAAGGGAAAACATCAATCGATGGTCCAACCCCAGCTTTAAGTCCTAATAACCACATCAATGACCAGCACAGTCAACTATATTTGGGCAGTTATGGTGTTTTTGTCTTGAGGGTAAGCAACAGCTACATAATTGGACTTGACCCCACTCAATGGGAGGAAAGTCATGTATGGTAATAGAAACATATTCAAATACACATGGCTGGAGAGGTCATAGATCTGCTAGAAAACTGGAAGGATGCCACATCCCTTGAGAAATGTAATTTCTTACTATGTCCAAAATATGGATACTTATATTTACAGACAAGTATCCCAGTCACCACTGATCAAATAAACTTCTTTTGTAACAGATGGAGATTATTACAGAGTTCCACAACTGGTCGTACATAGAAATTGTCAGTGAATTGCCCAAAGCTAAGTGACACAACTACAGTGCAACCTCTACACTTAAGACTCACAGAAAAAGTGGAACAAAGGTTATATTAAACTCCACTGGTCCAAGGCTCAGGGATCACTGTAGCAAAGGGCCAGAAAGACTGTCAGAGCCAAGGGAGGAAGCACATATGGAAATGGAACCCTACAGGCTCTTGGGAGCTTGCTCATATGAACCGGTAGCAATGGTTTCTATATGCACAAGACCCATGTAAACGCAAGCAGACAAAAACTTAATGCAGAACTGTGGAAATGGGCAGCAGGCTCCAATCTTAGCCAGAAAACTATCAGCAGCTGAGTACTGCTGGGTGAGGAAGAGCTGATCTTCTTAAAGGAAGGGACTTTAGATAGGCTGAGTAGACTTCAGTGGATGAATTTGCACTGAAGAACATCTGGGAACACTAACTTGACTCAATAGTCCTGAACACAAATGACAGAATTCATAAATTCCAGGGGGGTGCTATGGGAGGGTGCCACTGGGGAGAGGGTTATAAACAGAGGAAGATGTTCTGTATGAAACACACAAAAATTCAATATAAGATTTATAAAAACATTTTTCTTTAGGTTAAAAGGAAACAAAAGAGTAAACAATTTATGAACAAATAGAGTTACATGTTGTTCTTATAGAGTAATAGTTGATGACATAAAATGTGAGATTTTATAAATATAATATATAAATTTTATTCCATTTCCATTAGAATCTTTGTTGTTGTATGTTTCTTTTGCTTTCTGAGTTCCATTCTGGCCTGGAACTCAGTATGTAGACCAAGCTGGACTAAACCTTGTGGGAATCCTTCTGACTTAGCTTCCTAAATGCTGGAATTAGAGGCATGAGTCACCATACCTACCTCAATTAAAATATTAACAGGGAGCTGGATGTGGGCAGATCTCTGTGAGATCAAAGCTAGTCTGGTCACCAGGCCAGCTAGGGCTAAAGGGAGACCCAATATCAAAATACAAAACAAAACAAAAAACATTACAAAAATGAACAAAGGTTTTTTCTTAGATTTTCTTTTTTGTTAATTTTTATTATTATTTATTTTTTATGTGTATGAATGTACTGTCTGCATGTAGGTTTGTGCATCTGTGTTGTGCAATGCCGTGGAGGTCAGAAGAGGGTCTCGGATTCCCCTGGAACTGGAGTTCTCCTGGAATTGGAGTTACAGACGGTTCTCAGCCGCCATGTGGGTGCTGGAGATCGAACCTGGGTCCTCTGCAAGAGCAGTTGGTGCTCTTAACCGCTAGGCCATCTCTCCAGCCCCCTTTTCTTAGATTTTCATGAAATTATATTAAACTTCCTATAGAGAAATAAATGCCCGGGAATAGGTAATAAAACTGAAAAGATCAATGGAGTTGCCTTTAAAGATCAAGAAAGTCTATAAAGCCCCTAAAATCAAATAAATATAAGATTGGTATAAAAGTAGACAAAAAATCAATGGATGCATCTAGAAAATCTAGAATTAAAATACTGATGTATTTGAGAAATTAGTATGTGACAAGAGTGTTCATTAAACTCACAAGGAAATCATGGACCATTCAACAAATGAAGCTGGCATGACAAAGCACCTGCATAGGAAAATAAAAAAATAAACCATAGGCCTGGGGGAAGCAAAGCTCAGGGTAGAGCACTTGCCCAGCATTTGGAAGATCCTGGGTTCAGTCCCCTGAACTGTAGAATTATAAAAACATAGAAATAAATCATATATGTTACTATAAAATACATTTTTGGATGTAAAATTTTAAGTGCAAAAATATTCTAGAGAGTGAATATATCACCTAGAGAGATTGGAAAGACCTTTTAACAAGACAAGTAATTAAAGAAATATATTTACCATTTAAAATGTGATACTTTTTTCATAGCAAAAGGTAACATGAACAAAATCAACAGAGAAGCAGTAGATGTGGAAACAATGTGCTAACCTGGAGCTTGTGATCCTCCTGCCCCAGCTTCCAGAGTGCTGAGATAACAGGTACTGCGTCACCATACTCAGCTAGAACTAACTTCTCCAGTACACAAAATAACTTAGAAAAAGATGTATAGACCAAAAGAAAAAGTAAACAAAATATGAATCATATACGGAAGAGAAAAATCTAAGCATATGAAGATGCTCGAATTCTCAAGCCATTCAAGGAATAGAATATACTAATGAGATAACATTTTGTACTCATCAGAGTCATAAAAAACAGAATGGGCTGTAGCATTGAATGCTAGTACACATGAGGGAAAAGGGATTTTCATATATTGCCAATGACATTGCTGTCACCACAGGGTTTTTTGTGCAGGAGGGGAAGGGTACAATCAAACAATAGCTTTTAATTTTTAAAGGTACTTGCTACGCTAATTAAGACAAATGCACAAATTTTCAGAAAATTGCCCAGTAGAAGTCACACATCACATACTCTAAGCACCTTATGTATTATGAACATTTAATCATTGGATAAAAATATGAAGCCAGGATTATTAACAAATACTAAGAATACAAAAAGTCTATTATCAAACTAAAGAATACAAAAAGTCTGTTTATTACTTCTAGTGATGTAAGAACTCAGACAACATGAAAATCCTTTTACTCTAATCACCTAGATATACTGAGTAATGCATAGCATGATTATTTTAAATGTACAACTAGGCTCACAAATAATAAAAGCAAACCCCTAGGTGCCAGAAACAAAGAAGAAAAAGAAAGAGCAGAAGAGTGAACGGTTGCCATAACAGGGGCTATTTATCTCTACAACCTAGGGGTTTGGAATTTAATACCCACCCCTACATAGGCATGAGAAATGAGGCTTTGGGCTTTAGGAGGTAGAGAATTAAACTGAGCACTTAACCTAAAGCTAAGATCCTCAAAGAACTATTTCATTTAGGAAAAAGATTTAAAAACAAGAGAGACCATAGGGCACAAGGCTTTTGGTGAGAAAATAATAAAAGGTTTCTGATAATTCAAAACCACAGGACTATAATTCATATTGCTTTCACTCTACCCACATAGTTTTAAAAATTCTAGACTAAGAAGTTATATAAGAATTATTTCATTATATAGTTTTTAAATTTTAAGATTTATTTTTACTTTATGTGTATGAGTATTTTGCCTGCATGTATTCAAGTGCACCCATGTTGTACAATGTACAATGTACAAGGAGGCCAGAAGTCAGATCCCCTGTAATTGAAATTACCAAGTGAAATTAGTATGTGGGTATTGGGAACTGAACCCTGATCTCACCTTGCAAGATCAATCATCTCTCCAGCCCCCAGAACCATTCCTAAAGTAGTGATACCCCTGGGAACAAGGCAAAAACAAACAAAAACATGGAAGAAAGGTTCCCACATCCCCAATATCATGGACTGTTCAGATACAGAAACACACAAAACAAACAACAACAAAAATGCACTACCAATGATGAATTCACTGTGAAAAATCACAAAGCCCACAAGTGAACAATCCAGTCTGATCAAGTGTCTGCACATAGTACAAACACATAATTAAATCCACCTCCGCAAATATACAGAGATGAATAGAAAGGAATCACAAAAGACCCACATATAAAATAACTGAACACTAGAATGGAAGCAATCAAATTCTAAAAATAGAACTAAACTCAATGAAATAAATCAAGAAAAATTGAAGGAAAAGCAAATAGAATGAGAAAAACACCAAAACCCTTAACACATGTTGGCATTAATGGTTTTTTTTTTTTTTTTGGTCTTTTCAAGACAGGGTCATCCTGTAGCCCCAGCTGTCCTGGAACTCACTCTGTAGACCAGGCTGGCCTTGAACTCACAGACATCCACCTGCCTCTGCCTCCCAAGTGCTAGGATTAAAGGCGTGCACCACCACACCCAGTGGCATTAATGTTTTTAAAGGTTATAGAAATTACAAAATTCTTCATTACAATATATAAACAAATACTAAAATAATTGGAAAAATGTGTCATGTTCATGGGTAGGAAGATTCAACACAGTAAAGATTAACATATAAACAATGCAATGTATTTCTCATCAAAATTCAACAGTTGATTTCACAAACTTGGCAAGCTGATTCTAAAATATGTACAAAATACTAAAGGACCAAAGAAATTCAAAGAAGAATACAGGAGGAGGGACTCATGCTATCAGATAGCAAGTCATTTATAACATAGTAATTAATACATGAAGCATTTGTGAGAGAAGAGCTTAAAATCATTGGATAACAAAGAGCTTAAAATGAGACCCATGTGTTTGTGGGAGCTTACTCTAGGACAGAAATGCCATTACAAATGAATAAGAAAGGATAAGCTAGTCAATAAATAGTTCTCCCTATCATGCCCCAAAATCATTTTCAGGGGATTAATCAGATAAATGCTCTTGAAAAGCAAACTTTAAAAAAGAAAAAGAAAACCTTTGAAAAATCCCTTGATTCTCATTATTCAAGTTGTTTCAGCCCACACACTCCAAGTGGACACTGTATTAGCAAATACTGAAATGATCCTCCTCAGGGAAAACATGGTGGGTTCTTGGGAGAATTTGGTTACCATTTTTTTTTTGTTGTCTTTTCAAGACAGGGTCTCCCAGTAGCCCCAACTATCCTGGATCTCACTCTGTAGATCAGGCTGGCCTTGAACTCACAAAGATCTGCCTCCCTCTACCTCCCAAGGATTAAAGGCGTGTGCCACCATGCCCAGATACTTTTTTAAAATAATACTTTTATTGATGTTTTGTGTATTTCAGACATCATTTTTTTTTTTTGAGCTCTTTCCCTGATCTCTCACAATGACGACTGTGACCTGGAAGCTCAATAAACCCTGTCCTCCCCAAATTGCTTCTGGCCATGGTGTTTATCACAGCAACAGAAAAGCAAACTGAAGCTTGTGGTGTGTGGTATATGTACATGTTCTATATGTCTGCTGTCTATGTGTGTGGTGTGTATACATGTTCCACATGTGTGCTGTATATGTGTGTGGTATATGTACATGTCCCACATGTGTGCTGTACATGTGTGTGGTATATGTACATGTTCTATAGGTCTGCTGTCTATGTGTGCGGTGTGTGTACATGTTCCACATGTGTGCTGTATATGTGTGTGGTATATGTACATGTTCTATATGTCTGCTGTCTATGTGTGTGGTATATGTACATGTTCTATATGTGTGCTGTCTATGTGTGTGGTGTATGTACATGTTCCACATGTGTGCTGTATATGTGTGCGGTGTATGTACATGTTCCACATGTGTGCTGTATATGTGTGTGGTGTATGTACATGTTCTATATGTCTGCTGTCTATGTGTGGGGTGTACAGACATCATTTTTTCAGTTCAACTTAGGCACATTCCTTTTTCCCTTCCTCTCACCCCACCCCAGATCATGCATTCTGCCATACATGTTCTTCATCTTTCAGTCTTTTTAAAGTTGTTTTCTGTAAAGGTCCATATTTTTGGGCAGAATTTAACTATATCAGTCAGTTCTTTGACCCAGTCCCTATGTTGTGGTTCCCTCCCGATTGTATTGCTCCAAAATATGCCTATATAAATGTCATACATGTACTGGAGTTATGTCCTCCAGGAATAAACTGTATGTTAACTCCTCTGATATATGTTTAGTTAACATTTTTCCCTTTAATTTTATATTACTCTAAAGTATGGATATATACTTTTCACCCATATACATTAATTACCATGTCTGAAAGTATGTGGTAAGTTAACTCTAGGGCTCATTAAGAGATTCACTTTATAACATCACAGTTGCTTTCAGATAGAAAGAGATATAACAACCTTGTTTTATGTGTGTTTCTGTTTAAAAATGCCTCATCTATTGTATGTTGTTAATTCTTTTACACTAAACTCATGCCAAGTGCACTATCACACATGCTTGAATTAATTTTATTTAACATGTATATTTTCTCTATAAGGAAACTAACAGCTTTCTTACATTTGGGAACATTAGGCAACACTTAAGCACTATGCTTGGGAGACATTTTAAGCAGCAAATTCTCTAACACGCACGCACACACACACACACACACACACACCACACACCATGGAAAGCCTAACACTTAAGTGTATCTCTATTAGGATGTATTAATCTGAAAGCTTAAACAAAAAGGCAGCATGTCATCTTGAATGACCTCACCTGGGAACATGTGTATGACCCCAATTTTCCACTTTTTTTGCACGTGGCCATTGCATATCTTAACTTTGGATTACAACTAAGTTTTAGTGAGTAGGCAAATCTGTAAAAGCGAAATCTGAGAATAATGAGGATCAACTGTATCTGTATATTTCTATGGTTGGAAAGGATTTTCCTATAGACAAGATGTAAAGAAGCACAAATTTATAAAGGAAAAGAGTAACAAGTTGGAGAAAAGCATCTTCAAAACAGATGCCAGAAAGGAAGTGAAAAATGAAGCCACAGACTGGAAGATACATGCCCCACAAATAAACCTCAGAAGCTTAAGATCAAGGAGCCAGGAAGATGATAGAAGTGGAGCTTCTGCAATGTGGGGCCATTTGTGGGGTGTCCCATTTATTCCTAGGATGATCCATGTGGAAAACATGTGCAGGAAAGCACACCACACAGATGCATGTTAAGGTCCAAATACAGAGAGAGCTTTATTCCAAGATGTCTGGTTTACGTAGCATGACTTAACTTCCCCGACCAAATCCTAAACCTTTTCATCACTACATCCCACCCCATGGGTGTGGCCAGGGAGGTCCCATTGGTTTAGAATGCTACCTATCTTAACTAAATTTTCCCAGACTGCAAGTTCCCCTACCACAGTGTGGACCTTGGCCAGCTACTGTCCATGGTCTATGAACAGCTGATGGGAAGGAATGTTCATCTCTGAAGTGCCTACGAAAAGCCATAAAAGGAAGTGCCACCCATGAAAAAGATGTGCCTGCAGCATGTGATTATACTGAGTGAGATAGCCGGCAGCGTGATCAGTGTCTACAAGACCTTCAACCAGGTGGAGGGATCAAACCCTTGGGAGGCAGATGTTCTTGATCACCTAAAAGCTCTTCATGACTAGTTCAGCCTTGAGGCTACCCATGGTTCCTCCAGCTTCATCCTCCTTGAGTAGCTTCTCTGGCCAATAAAAGCATACACGACTGGAGCTGTGGTCCCCTCCCATGAGCTGGAGCTGTGGTCCCCTCCTAAGAGTTAGAGTTGTGGTCTCCTACTGTGAGCTGGAGCTGTGGTCCCTAACCATGAGCCATGGTTCCACATTCCTCTAGTGGTGAGTGAATAGTGCAACAGATTGAAGGATGGATGACTTCTGGATGTCAGACAGCAGTGCCTGCTTTCTGTGAGTGGCTGCATTTCCCATAAACCTCCTCCTCATGTCAGACATGGTGGTTTATACTTGTAATACCAGTACTTGGAAGAATAAGGGGGGGGGGTGCCTAGAGTAGGTAGTGTAGTGAGTTCCAGGCCAGCCCTGGGCTACAGAGTGAAACCCTGTCTCAAGATTAAAAAAAGAAAAAGAATCAATCAAACTGAAATGATTTTTTAAGGTAAAATTTCTAACAAAGGTATATAATTAGTTCTGGAACTTATAAATCCTGAGGAGAAACTCTATGAATCAGTAACCAAATGATATATAAACGGTCATCTGGGCACCAGGGCTGCCAGAGCATTTAGACATTTCCCAAACCCTGGATTATCAGCCAGTTTTAATATGAGAAAAAGGAGAAAGGAGTTCTGGCTATGTAGGTGGATGACCTCATTTTTTTCCCACAGCTGCTGCGCAGTCCATCGTGGACAGCACCATTCCCTGGGCAGTGAGTCCTGAGCTGCATGAGACAGGAGACAGCTGGAAGAAAGCCAGCAGGAGCAAGCCAGGAAGTGCACTTGACTGTGGATGGGAGGTGACTAGCAGCTTGGGTTCCTGCTTTGACTCCTCAGAATGAGGGACTATGTTCTTTCAGTTAGGTTTCTGTAGCTGTGATAAACTCCATGACCCAAAAGCATCTTGGTGAGCAGTGTTTATTTCAGCTTACAACTCCCAGATCAAAATCCATCATTGAGGAAAATCAAGACAGAAACTGAAACAGAAAACATGGAGGAATGTTGGTTACTAGCTTGCTCCCCTGGCTTGCTCCCCTGGCTTGCTTAGGTACCTTTCTTAAAGGTCCAGGCCCACCTTTCTAGTGATGGCACCATTCAAAGATGGTGCATGGGCCCTCCTGCATCAATCAGCAATCAAGAAAATGTCCAGCAAAAATGGCCACAGGCCAATCTGATGGAAGTAATTCCTCAACTGAGTTTCCCTCTTCCAAGGTATGTCTAGATTTGTGCCAAGCAGATAAAAGCTAACCAGCCCATACTTTAACCTGGAAATGTAAGCCAAATAAACCTTTTCTTTCCAAACGTTGCTTTTAGACAGGGCATTTATCATAGCAACAGAAATGAAGCTGGAGCACTGACACCCATGGGATCCCATAAAGAAATACAGTTCTTTTTTTAAAATTTATCTTGTATGCATATGAATGTACTGTCTGCATGCAGGTTTGTGCACCCATGTCATGCAATGCTGCGGAGGTCAGAGGAGGGTGTGGGATTCCCCTGGAACTGGAGTTAAAGATGGCTCTCAGCCACCATGTGGGTGCTGGGGATCGAACCCTGGTCCTCTGCAAGAGCAGTCGGCACTCTTAACTGCTAGGCCATCTCTCCAGCCCCAGAAATACAGTTCTTATGATTTTATGTAAAAGTTAATTATTCATTAGAAAATTGGAATAAGTTACAGAATTCTAACGAACTTATTTTATAAAAGTATTTTCTGGTAAATCTACAGTTATACTACTTTTTCACTTATCCATTAATATTGATAGCTTTATTTTCAGCACTGGGGCTCAAATCCAGGACCTTCTACATATTATATTGGTTTTGAATTTTACTACCTTAGAATGAGAGAATGTAACATGTTTCTCATTGGTTTTGGGGTATTTGTGATCTGCTTTGTAGTATTTATAAATGTTATTGTGGGGTTAAACATACACATTGTTTAGAGTTGATTTAAAAAAAACTGAGTTAGGGCTGGAGAGATGGCCTAGCGGTTAAGAGCACCGACCGCTCTTGCAGAGGACCTGGGTTCGATCCCTACGTGGCAGCTGAGAACCATCTTTAACTCCAGTTCCAGGGGAATCTGACACCCTCTTCTGACCTCCGCAGCATTGCACGACACGGGTGCACCAACCTACATGCAGACAGCACATTCACACACATACAAAAATAAAATTAAAAAAAAGTTAAAAAACTGAGTTAAAAAATGTCTTCAGTGTTGTGTGTGTATGTTTACATATATATGTTTATCCATACAGTACATAGATACATTTGTATACGTTAATTTACACACACACATAAGGTGAATTAATTAGGTTGTTCAAACTTCCATATGTTTATTTTATATTTACATAATCAATGACTTGTCAAAGATATGTAAAGCTCCCTCTGTCAATTTAGCCTGCTATTTATGCCAATTTTTGTATTATTTCTAAAGCTTTGCTATTCCATGCTCATACATTTAAAATTATTTTATCTTCCTAGTAAATTATTTCTTTTAACATTCAGTACCAATCTTTGTTACCCACAATCATTTTTTGCAATGTGAACTGAAGTTCCCAGAGGGAGGAATAAAAGGAGCTGCACCTGTATTAAAGATTATACAAGGCCAAATGACTGAACTTCATAATTATAGAGAGTTAAAATGTGATAGATCAAGCCAAATTATTTTTGGGCTATTTTCAGTTCCTCTGAAAGTCATTCATTGCCCATCCCTATGTGTGACAACATCCTTGTGACTATCATCCAAAACCTTTAAAAATTTATTCTTAGCAAGCCATTAGCTTTCACCAATAGCTAATGGCCATTTGTGCCCATTTGTGCTCCTGGCCCTCTGTTGCATGAGGGAGCTTCACTGACGAGAACTGAGAGATGCATTTCACAATCTAAGAATCATCAGATAGTATGTGAGGGCTAGAACAGAGAATTCCTCACTTTGCTATAACCTTCTTACCTGATGTTTCCACCTATATATTTTTTATAGTATTTTGATTTATGATTTTTTTGTTCTGTTACACTTCTTTTTCTTGTATAATTTTATTTTTTTAATGTATTGTAAATTTTTATTGATTTTTTTGTATTTCACACAGAACTTTCCAATAATCTCTCTACCCCTTTTCCCCATCGGCAGCCCCCCACAGCCTCCCCTCACTGGAATTCATACATTCTGTCATCTGGGTCAAGGCCCATCATGTCAACCTAGTTTCCCCACACATCCCTCAGTGCAAGTTCATCCACTGGGGTCTAGTCAGCCCATCCAGAGTCCCTCCCCTTAAGATCAGCTCTTCCTCACCCAGCAGTAATCAACTGCCAATAATTCTTCATCTAAGATTGCACATTTCCACAGTTCTGGGTTTTTGTCTGCTTGAGTTTGCATGGGTCTTGTGCATGCAAGACACCGTTGCTGTAGGTTCAGATGAACAAAGTCCAATGAACCTGTAGGACTCTATTTCCATATGGTCATGCACCTCCTCCCTGTTTCTTATAATCTTCCCCCTGCCACTCTTCTGCAATGGTCCCTGAGCCCTAGATGGGTGGAGTTTAATATAGGAGTCCTGTCCAAGGACCCAGATTCTCCAGACTCTTTTTCTCTACACATTGCCATTTGTACCCTTTTGTGTTCCTGGCCCTCTGTCGAATGAGGGAGCTTGATTGATGAGAATTGATGCATTAGTGTTCTCTTTACCCCTTGTTTTGTGTTCCACGAGCTTTAGGTGTAGAGGTTGCATTGTAGATGTACCATTTAGATTTGGGCAATTCACAGACAATCTCTGCATATGACTAGTTGTGGAACTCTGTAATAATCTCCATTGGTTGCAAAAGAAGCTTCTTTGCTGAGTGGTGACTGGGATACTTGTCTGTAAATATAAAGATCCATATTTTGTACATAGTAAGAAATGACATTTGTCTAGGGATGTTACACTTCTTAAACATATCTTAAAATTGATACCTCACTGGAACATGGCATTTGGGGTCATGTGAATCTGTGTTCCTGGGCATGGCCACTCATATTTGGCTCTAGAATAAATTGTCACTTACTTTTTTTGTGTTGAGAGCAGTGTTTTTGTATCAGCAGTGTTAAAACTTATCCTGTCTGATAATATTAGCATGATTTCAATTATGCTTTTTCCCCTGCCTATCGAAGTTATGTTTTTCCTTTTCTGCAAGTTTAATTGTGCACTTTTAAAAAGATATTTGAGCTGGAAATGGTAGCATAGGCCTTTAATCCCAGAATTCAGGAGGCAGAGCCAGATGGATTTTTGTGATATTAAGGCCAGCCTGGTCTATATAAGCTAGTTCTAGGCCTTTGAGAGCTGCAGGGAGACCCTATCTCAGAAAGAAAAAAAATATTTGATACAGTTTTTTCATTATTTCTGTTACATATAACAAGTAAGCTTGCAAGATCTGGCTTATGTCTAGATCTTGAAGTTCTAAATTTTTTTTCAATAATGAAACTTATACTCACCCTTGACCAGAAATCAATGATTATGTTTAATATACTATCATAATAGCAGAATAAGTTGTACAATGCATATAACCAAGGCCCTGTCTTATCAGTGAAGCTGTCAGGCCATATTAGTTATAGGGCTCAGTTTGAATGTATTAACTTTATATCTCCAACAAACATGAAAATTTGTTGACTTTTTTTTCTTATAGCTGTTTCCGAGAATGTGATCTGGCTCTCAGCCCTGAAGGGTGGTCATCTCCCCTCCAATTAAGGATTACGGTTTATAGAATATCAAAAGAAGATTACAGTTTGATGATGGAAATATTTTATTTCAATGATAGTTTGGTGTTGCTCGTATGCTCATCCACTCACAGACATTACACTTAATATGTTGTTCTCCTTTCAGTATGTTTCCGGACTGCTCTGGTCTTCTGGTGAGGTGTCATCTGAGACCAGCACTAGGCTCAAACCCAGTTTCTCGTTGGCAATGTGTGGATCCCAACTCTTGACGAAAATCTCAACTGATATTTAACCTGATCTTACCAATAACTGCTTGCTAAGGACTTCTGACACTCATTTTGGGCATCTGCTTTTGGTGAGAATTAAGGTCTACTTTTCTCTACTACTATGAATTTCAAAGGCTTTACTTAAAACTGGAATTTGGGTTCAGCTGTTTACAAGTAGCCTGAGGGACATTTTTGATCGGCCCTCTCATATTTATGTACTACACAGAAAGCCTTTAAAAACTCATTAAAATTAATGCTTCCATCTTTGTTGACGTCTACTGTGCTGGCAAGCTCATCAATTTGAGCATCATCAATATGAACGTTGTAGTGAGCACTGAAAAGTTTCCACATAGCCCGAAATTCTTCCATGGAGATCAAGCCTAAAAGAATACAGAAGGCAGTAAGGGTTCATTCCAATATTAACCTAAAGGTGGAGTGAGGAAGCTGCACTAATTGAACAGTACCAATTACAGGCTCACTAACATGTCTAAGCATCAAGACACTGAAGGAAACAGAAGATCATAAATGGAAGAAGCAATATGTCTGTTTTCAACTACCAAGGATCCTGGGATTATTTTCTAGCTAAAACAAATACACAGGAATAAATAGTGAGGGGATGTAAACTTAATGCAGTATAGAAATTTCAAGAACTAAAATCCAAGGGTGTGGAACACATAAAAGGATGACAGAAGCACAACAAAACGACAGCAGGAGAAAGTATCCTGAGAGTTAATAAAACCTTGCCAACCATAATGTTCTCTTCTCTCTCTCTCTCTCTCTCTCTCTCTCTCTCTCTCTCTCTCTCTTGGTGTGGTGTGTCGCATGATGCACATGTAGCAGTCAGAGGGCAACCAACTTTAAAGAGTCAATTCTTTCCTTCTACTGTGGGGGTCTTGGGGGATCAAACTCACATCATCACAGCTACAAGCACCTTTCCTCCATGACTCATCTCACAGACCTGGTGTTGCTTTCTCATAGGCAATAATTTACTCTCATTGATCAATTATTGATTTTTTGGTATTCAAACGTCTCTGCACAAAGGCAGGGATAGGGACAGGGTGTTGGGAATGACCTGGGGCCTCACTTGCTAGGCAATCCCTCTACTACTGAAATAGGTTCCCAGCCCCAATTTTTCAAGTTTGAACATATGCAATTGTCCATCAAATATAAACAGGAAACTAGTTTTCTATCTCCAAAGCAGAATCAGAACTCTGGACATGATATTTTTCTTACTGAATAGAGAGCGAATTATCTCTTAATCACATCTCTGCCTTCTACCTAAGATGAAGTGAAAGTGAATTATGTTTTTCATCATATTTGCTGCTGATTTATAAAAGGAGCCACTCCAGTGGGACCAAGGTGACCTAGGCTTCTGCAGACATCTATGATCTTCAGTACAGAATTTGGGGCCAAACTAAAATATCAATAATGTTACATGTGAGCTTATCTTTTCCCTTGGACTTTCATCAAGTTTAAATGAAGAATGAAATAGATGAAAGTTGAGCCATGAGTTCAGAGAAAGAGACTGGCCTTCAATTTCTATTACTATTGAACTAATCAAAATTCATTTACCTGAGTGATCAGAATCAATGATATTAAATATGATTTTCAGGTCTGATCTGTATCTGTACAGAGTTTCAATTACTCTTGATGGAGCCTAAAAGAAAGATTTTCTAAGTGTTAAAACATTTAGAATCAAAATCAAAGATTAATTTCAACAAATGCAACAAATAGAAAATTACCTCACCAATTATTTTTATCTTCTTATGATGCTGAGGATCAAACTCAGGGCCTTGAATGCATGCTAGACAAGTCTCTATCACTGACCTGTACTGTAAACCCACCAATTCAAATGTGAGAAGGAGGCCTTCCCTTGGTCTAGCCATTTTAATCAGATTAAAGACTTGTTCTTGTGTTTCACAAGGGATGAAAAGTAAATAAGGCAACAGTAAATAGCAACGGCTAACATTTACAAAAGTCCTTCTTGTGGATTATTTCATTCAGTCCTTTAGAAGCATAAAGAATAGGAACATAAAACTATGATGTTCATTTTAAAAATTAGAAAACAGAGAGATAAAGTAACTTCTCAAAGGTAAGACAGCCTTAAAGTGACTTTTGACTCTCAGCTCCCCCAAGGCCTGTGATCTCAGGCACCATGGTAAACTATCTGTAACATCCAAAGCCTCTTTCCTATGGCTGTTTTCATTTTCAGCCTGCACTTTTATTTCTCTTCTCTCTGTTCTTCTCATCTTCCCTGCAAATGATTGTCCAAGTCTTAGTTCTCATCAGCTCAATGTCATAGCTAATTGCTGATGGATTGCTATCTAGTAAGTGCTGGGATCTAATCACTCCGTCTTGGGTATTCATATTTTAATAAGGTATTTCACATTTTGAAAATGTCTTTTTTTTTTTTTTTTGGTCTTTTTGTTTTCGGGACAGTGTTTCCCTGTAGCCCCAGCTGTCCTTGAACTCACTATGTAGACCACACACAGAGATCCACCTGACTCTGCCTCCTGAGTGCTGGGATTAAGACTAAGAATCTGGGATTAAAGGCACGCAACACTGTGCCTGGTGAACACATTTTAAAAAATTCTTTAAGGCATATTCTAGGTCATGTTGGCAAGTTCATACAAGCATGTTAAGTATTTAACTGGTATTTTTAAATGAAAGAACAAATGTCATATTTGCCTTTCTGCTGGACACTACTGAAAATACAAACCTTGATTTGATATAGATTTTTTTTTTGGTCAAAGTGTTTACTGTTCTATTTTTCTCTATTCTAAAGACAATATACAAATTTATTGCACCCCTCATCATGTTCTTAGGAGATTTCCCTTGGGCCTTTCTTGAGACAGCCATTCCTATGCATTACACGATTCCTCCCAAATTTCAAAGCACTAAGTTCCTTAGAGGTTGTCTAAAGGGTATTTTTCCCCAGTCAGATTTTAGCTGGGACTATATGCCACTTGCCTCTTTCACATGTTTTACGATGTGGATATCCTGGAAGCAGGACATGTAGTCAATATTTCCATCTTGCTGTATCTTTACCAGATGCGAACTCAAGGATCTCCATGGCAAGTTCAGCCCCAAAACATTCTCCATAGAAAAAGCCCACTGGGCCATTGAGATTTTTCCTAACAGCAACGACAAAAGCCTATATAATTTGTGTATAATTTGAAAAAGAAACATGCAAACTCCTTGGCGGAGCTAGTGGGCAGCCTGGGGTTTGGAGGTCTGGGGGCCTTCATGATCTATTCTACTAGGCCCTAGGGTCCAAAGGGAAGAAAAAATAAGAAAGTCTTTCATAGTCCATAAATCTTACGTGTACTGTTATATCTAAGAAATTTTACTTCAAGTATTAGCTTTTATCACTTTGATTTGAAAAATCAAAAATAGACTTTCATTTTTAATATTTTAGTATATCATTCATCTATTTTTCCCAGCTAATTATGCTTTTGCCCTTTAATATCATATGTAATGTATCAAAATAAAAATATATTTTTCTTTTCTGATCATTAAACATATATATTCATTTGAAGCAACTTTTGTTGGTGATCAAACGTTAGGGTGTATGGTAGACAAGCACTCTACCACTAAACTACATTGCCAGACATTTGGTTTTGGACTCAATATATAACTCAGGCTGGCTTTGAACTCATTATATAGCCCAGGCTGGTCTCAAACTTGCATTCTTTCTTCCTATCTTTCTCAGTACTGGGACCACAGGTATGAACCACCATGGCTGCCACCTAAATCACTGTGAATAAACAATGCTATTCCTTCCAGTCTTTCTTCTAAGTATATAATATTATATTAATATTATACATATATATAATATATATAATATTATATATAATAATATATAATAATATTATATAATATATAATATAATAATATATAATATTAATATTATACATAAATATGTACATAGTTTCTCTTTCTTTTTCTTCTTGTTTTGAGATAGGTTCTCACTATGTAGCACTGGATGCCTGGAACTCACTATGTAGACCACAAACTCACAGAGATCTGCCTGCCTCCTGGGTGCTGGGATCAAAATCTTGCATCACCAAGCCTGGCTATTGTTTCTCTTTCTTAAAACATAATATATATTGTACTCCAGTATATATTTCATATGTATTTATTACATATTGCAAAACATACATATACATGTATCTATTTACTCTAGCCTAGGCTTTAATTGCATTAAGGACAACCATTTATGTTAGTAACTTTACTACTTGTGTTTAGTTACAAAGAGTTGTGTTAGTAATAATTGTTTCGATGGCTCTGAAATTATTTCAGACTTCCTTAGGATTACTCCTAAAAAGGAATTCATTGTAAAATCGAAAAATATGCAGATTTTGGGGGGGGTAGCTGAGTGAGGATTGTCACATAAAAATATGCAGATTTTTAAGGCCTTTGAATACAGTCATTCTTTATTATCCATGAGGGATTGATTCAGGACAATACCTGTGGATAAAAATCTAAGGACTTTCAAGCCCTTTGTATAAAATAATGTAATATTTGCATATAACTCGCACACAGGTTCCAGTGTACTTTAAAGTAAATGTAGATTATTTATAATTCCTCATAGATAGTGAATGCTATATAAATAGTTGTTATAGTGTATTATTTATGGAATAAGGACAAAAACATCTGTATGTATTCAGAACAGAATCGAAAAATATTCTGAATATTTTTCTAATCTTTTGTCTTAATGGTATGTGGAAAATGCCATGACACCCATCTTTCTATAAATATCTAGAAATGGCATTACAGTGGATGGGTCCAACCTCTCCCGAACTGCCCCACTAGCTGAAAACCAACTCTGATTGGAAACCCTTTAGGGGGTGAACTCCTACCCATCCAGGGAGTCACAGTGACACCTTCTCTAACTCTTTTTCTCTTTCTCAGTCCTATAGATAGTTCTTCCCTATACTTCCTATTCCTGCATTTTTTAGAGTTCTCTTTTATCCTTTTAGTAATTAATCATCTTTAACTTGTTATTAATTCTTTATATCAAAATTTCCCTTTCAAATGTGGCTTCTATATACTGAATAGACAAATATGCCAATGCAATAAATTTCTGTGTGCTGACCTTGAGTTTGACAACTTGCTAAGTTTGTTTATTAATTCTATTGTTTTTTTCTGTAGATTCCTTTGGATTTTCTATATACTCAGTCTTATCTACACAAAGTGTAGCTCAATTTGTTGCTTTTTAATAACCATTGCTTTAATTTGCCTTATTGTCCAGGCTAGTGATTCTAATACAATGTTGAACATATATCTTTTATTTATTTTATTATTTTTTTTCTTTTTGCAGTTCTTAGCCTCCGCCTTTAACGGCTGTGCTATCCCCATAGCACTATTTTATTATTTTTTATGTGTATGAGTGTACTGTCTGCATGTAGGTTGGTGTCGTGCAATGTCGCAGAGGTCAGAAGAGGGCATTGGATTCCCCTGGAACTGGAGTTAAAGACAGTTTTTATCCGCCATGTGGGTGCTGGGAATCAAACCCGGGTCCTCTGCAAGAGCAGTTGGTGCTCTTAATCACTGAGCCATCACTCCAGCCCCATATCTTTTATTTTTATTTTATGTGTATGCATGTATTTCCTGCATATGTGTAAGTGCACCTCTGTTGTGCAAATGTCCAGAGAGGACAGAAGAGGGCATCAGATCCCCTGGAACTGAAGTTACAGACAGTTGTTAGATGCTATGTGGGTGCTGGGAATCAAACCCCGGTCCTCTGCAAGAGCAATCAGTGCTCTTAACTGCTGAGCCGTCTCTCCAGCCCCTAAACATATATCTTGATAGTAGACATCTGCATTGATTTCCTATTACTTCTGTTATCAAAATAAAATAACAACAACAAAACGATTTCTCTTATAGTCTTGGGGTCAGATATCTGAAATCAGTTTCACCAGGCAAAAGTAAAGGTGTCACTGCATACATGAGCTTTAGGAGAAACAAGGAGAAATCAACCTGGTGCTGACTTCACAGCCTTGTCTCCCTGGTAACGTTCATATTGCTGGAAGATGCTATGCATGCTACCAGAAGGAACAAGTAAGTAATCATTAACCTTACTCAACTGTGAATCTGGTGAACTACAGTAACAACTGGTCTGGCAAGACATGCCCAGAGGTGCAAGAGTGGCACAAATATTATGGGATTATGGAAGTAACAAACCACTCTTTAATTGGATTTAAGGTCTACTTTCTAGGACGGAACCATACCTGACACTGATATCAGGCTTAGGAACCTGAGGCTAGGCAGGTCACAGGACATAGGGGAGAACCTCATACTAGTTTTCTACTAAATAGCTATTATATTAAACTGACTCTTAATGGCTTGTTGTTATAATCATAGATTAATGCATCTCTCAACTCAGAGACATTTCCTTATGTAACTGACGGTGATTACCACAGAAATCCACAAGTGGCCAGTGTACAGAGAACAAGAGGTTGCAGACCGCTTATCCTTAAATAGGACACCTATATCAAACTTCTGCTTCCCAAGTCTCAGGGATCATTGTGGAGGAGAAGGCTTAAATATTGTAAGAGCCAGACGTGGTGGATCACCACAAGGAAACAGTTTTCCAGACAGCTGGTCAGTTACACATAGGAACTCTCTCTTACTTTTCTGTTTTTCTTTTTTTTTTTTTTTTCTTTTTTTTTTTGAGAGAGTCTCCCTGTAGCCACATCTGGCTTGGACCTCACAGAGACTGACTTGCCTCTGTGTCTTGAGTGCTGGGATTAAAGGCCTGTAGCACCATGCTTAGGGCTCTCTCTCTCTCTCTCTCTCTCTCTCTCTCTCTCTCTCTCTCCCTTGCTGACCTGGAACTCCAGAGGTCTGTCAGCCTCTGTATCCTGAATGTTAAGTTAAAGGCATGCACTATTGTGCCTGGCTTATGTTCTTTATTTTTTATATTATGTTTATTTTATGTGTATGTGTACTGCCTGCATGTGTGTAATTGCACCCATGTATTGCAATGCCCACAGAAGTCAGAAGAGGGCATGGGTTGTTAGGCGCCATGTGGATTCTGGGAACAGAGCTCAAGTTGTCTGCAAGAGCAGCCAGTTCTCTTACCCATTGAGCCACTTCTCTATCCCCATTTATGATCTTTTAATGTTTATAAACATTGTAATAATATCTCCTTCAGTCTTAGCATAGGTTACTTGTACTTGAACATGTGTTCTCTAATTTTCCATTCTCTTCCTCATCTTTTTCTTTCCAGAGTTTTATCAAGTTTACCAGTTTATTCAAAGAACTATTTTTTATTTGGTGATAATTTAATTGTTTCATTTTATATATCATGTCTTTCTAATTCTCATTCTGTAAACTTTATATGTTGGACCTTTCTTTCTTTCTTTCTTTCTTTCTTTCTTTCTTTCTTTCTTTCTTTCTTTCTTTCTTTCTTTCTTTCTTTCTTTCTTTTTCTTTTTTTGTCTTTTTGAGACAGAGTCTTCCTGTAGCCCCAGCTGTCTTGGAACTCACTATGTAGACCAGCCTCAAACTCACAAAAATCTACCTGCTCCTGTCTCTGAGTGTTGGGATCAAAGGCTTGTGCCACCATACCAGCCTACTACATGTTGGATTTTCATTATCCTTCAGTTAGAGCATTTTGATTTCTACTGTGATTTCTTCTTGGATTCAAAGATTATTCAGAAGTACATTTCTCATTTCCAAAAGATTGTTTTTGAGACAGGGTCTTGGTATATGATCCAGGCTGGCCTTGAACTTGTGATCTCTTTGATATCATAGGCATATGCCACCATGCTAAAAATCCCCAAGATATTTTATGATTAGTTTATATTGAGCTGTAGCTTTACTCACTACATCAGGGTATGGATGTATTCTACACTGGTAACCTTTGGGTCTCTTCTTTTAGTTCTTGAGGGAGGAATATTTAAATCTCCCACTATGATGGTAGATTATTCCACTTCTGCTTGTTGCTCTGCCACTTTTTGTTTTACATATGGTGAGGCAATAGGAATATAGGAATATAAACATTTAGAATAAATTCAAATGGTAGGTTAAATATGTTTACCATTTTATGTCTAGTAACATACATTTCCTTAGAGTCTACTTCATTTGTTATTAGCAGAGTTGTTCCAATTATGCATCTGTTAATGTTTTCATGCTATTTTCTAAATTAACTTCCAACCTTTTGTGTGTATGATCAACTGCCTATTTATTAGCTTCTTTCTCAGTCACTGACTTGTCTGTCAGTAGGTTTCCTTTCCGCCTGCATTTATGTTTCCTCAGCATTTACATTTCCTCTGTGCTCCTCTGTGGCTTCACTACAAGGACATGCCAATGCCAGCTTAATTTCATTTATTCTGCTTGAGAATCATTCCTTCTCCTTATCGTTTGAGTCTTCCATCAGTTCTGGAAGAGTTTCAGACATGATTATGTTAAATATATCCTAACAGTTGATTTTTTCCTTCTGGTATCCAGATATAAATATAAATAAATATATATTAGGCTTTTATTCTAGATGTGGATTAAATCTTCTCATTCTGCTGTTTGTAACTTTTCCTGAGGCAAGGTCTGGTCAAATAGCCCGGGCTAGACATGAAGTCACTGTGTAGCTTAGACTAGTCTCACTATTCATAACTCTCAGTCTAATTCTTGAGAAGGTATCTAATATTCTCTTTAACCCATCCATTATTCTCTCTCTCTCTCTCTCTCTCTCTCTCTCTCTCTCTCTCCCTCTCCCTCTCTCCCTCTAGCTCTCCCAATCTTTTGGTGTTGTTCTTTTTAATTAATTAATTATTTTTATTATATGTATATGCATGTTTTGCCTGCATGGATGGAAATGGACCACATATGAGCAATGCCTGCAGAGGCCAGAATAGAGTATTAAATCCCCTGGAACTGGAGTTATAGAATAGTCATTAGCTGCCATGTGCTGATAGAGCTGAACCAAAGTCCTCTGGAAGAGTACAGTAAACTTCTGTATCAAAAAATTTTTAAAAAGACTAAGAAAAAGATGAGAGACATGTATGGCAGAATGCATGAGCACTGGTGAGGCAGGGGGCAAGAAAGGGGGAATTGGTCTAAATTTGATTAAGAAATGTATGAAATATGCAAAACTTCAATAAAAAATTGGTAGCCAGTACTCTTAACTGCTGAGGTCCCTGTCCTGGCCTTAGTTTTTATTTTTTTTAATTTATTTATTATTTTTTATGTGTATGAGTGTACTGTCTGTATGTAGGTTGGTGCACCCGTGTCATACAATGCCGTGGAGGTCAGAAGAGGGTGTTGGATTCCCCTGGAACTGGAGTCAAAGACGGTTCTTATCCACCATGAGAGTGCTGGGAATCGAATCCTCTACAAGAGCAGTCAGTGCTCTTAATCGCTGAGCCATCTCTCCAGCCCCTAGTTTTTATCTTTATGAGACAAGGTCTCCTGTAGCCTATGCTTACCTCAAACTTGCTGTGTAGCTGATGCTGGACTCAAACTCTTGATTCCTGCCTCCACCTCCCAAGTGCCGGCGTTGCAGCTATGTGCCCCGGAGCACCAGCTATGCTTTATCTTTCTTTCAACAAGCTTACTGTACTATTTGGTTCTTTGTCCAATCATTTTCAAATGGATACTTGTGATTCTATCTTTTGTTTCCTTTCATTTCTTAGACATTTTATATTTTCTATTTGATAATTCCAACAGCTACCATCCATGGGGGAAACAAATCTGTTATTTGTTGTTTCTCCTCATTCTTATCATAGCTCACCTCCTTGTTTGTTTGGGGTGTTTCCCTCAAATATGGAGTCTAGGACATTATAGACTTTAGCTAGTTTGATGGTACAGGTATAATACAGAAGCCTCAAATCCATCTATTCTGTCTTTTCATTATCATAGAGTTTCTCAAGGTGACTGCTAGTGCAACATTAGCATTCATTTTGGGACAATCTTTACTTGGTGTTTCAAGCTTCTGGACACTGTTGAAATCATTTTTTGGACAAGGTCTCTATGTGTAGCCCAAGCTGGCCTCATACTCACAATTCTCCTGCCTCAGCCTCCCAGGGGCTGGGAAATACAAGCATGTGCCACTACACTAGGTTCAAATCGTCTTTCATAAGAGTGGTGATGCAGCCATGAGATTAAAATACTGTACAGCTGACATAGGCTACCAAAATAGAACTCTAATTCAGGGTTGTTAGTTTCTTGAATTGAAAGAAGCTTACTGAATAGGAGATGCATGCCTGTTTTTTTTTTTTTTTTTTTTTTTTTTTTTTGGTTTGTGTGTGTGTGTGTGTGTAACAAATTTTTGAAATTTGTATCTCTATCATTCCTTTCTAGCAAAAAAGAAGAAGCAAAATCCTAAAGAAGCAAAGAAAATGATAGCTGATCTGTATACAAGACTCCTATGTCAAGATAGTAAGAATTCTACAATTTTATTACCTGTTTTACTGTGGTCATGAAGCTGGAAAGCTTGAATAAGATCACTTTTCCGTGAAAGCATTTTCTCTTTTAATATCCTGATGGCACTGGATTCCATAGTAATCACCCTGTGTTATGAAAACAGTAATTATGTGAAAGTTACAGAATCTCATTTTAATGTGCTTTGTTACTACTTACAAGTTTCCACTTTAAATAAATTGCCTATATCAATATATACCATGCTACTAGATGGTGAATTTATGCATTTGTGTGTGCATTTGGCAGATTTGGTAACAACTTTTTGTTCTTGTTTATTACTATTGTTTGCATGTGCACGTGTACATGTGCAAACACGGTGTGTGTGGCTATGTGTACATATAGAGATCAGAAGATAACTTTGTGGAGTTGGTTTTTTCCTTCCATGTTTATGTGATTTCTGGGAACAAAACTCAAGTCACCTTTTTTCCACCCATTGAGTCACCTCCCTGGTTCTGCACTTTTTAAAAATGGAGTTCTGTGATGTAGGCTGGACTAGCTTATAATCCAAAGTCTTTCTGCATCTGCCTCCATGTACTGTCGCCCAACCAATTTGTGAAGTTTTAAAAAGATTACAAATATTGTTTTCATTGGGGTTTGAAAGATTCACATGAATCATTATTTGAAAAGTGGAAATAAGTAGGAACATGCTATACCAGATACTGAAATTTACCATGAAGTTACTGAAAACAGACAATAGGAATTTCAAATAATATATCCCATTATAGATGAGAATAACACATATGACAACAGAGGAATTACAGTGCAGCAGAAACAGCATACTTAATTTACCATCTAGACTGAAACTTCTACCTGAAATCATTTACAGAATTAAATTTGAAATACAAGAGGAACAGAAGAGCAAGAGCCATAAGATACACAGACACCCTTCAGTACCATAAAGTGATTTTTCTAGGACACGATGCCGATCTTAATAAATCCAAGGCTTCCCGAGTTCTCAAAATAAACTGGTATAATATTTGTGTACTATCTGTACATGCCCTCTTATAGATTTATTTGTAGATTACTTATAATATTTAATCCAATGTAAATGTCATGGAAATAGTTGTTACACTGTATCATTTGGAGAAATGTGACAAGAAAAAAATGTTTTCAAATGTTCAGAACAGAGCTTTTAAAAATATTTTTCAGTGTAAAGTTCACTGATATGAAGTGCTAACTATGTATTAAAACCATACAATGGCAGATGCAAATCCAATCATATGAATATAACATCATATGAAAATACATTAAATAAGCAAATAAGACAGATTATGAGACTAGATAACAGAAAAACAAAACAAGATCATACTATATGTTGTGTACAAGAGACATATGTTAGTTTCAAAGATAAAAAGAGTTTTAAAAAGGACAAAAAAGTGCAAAGAACCATGTGAACTACATAGGCCATGCTAATTAAGAGACAAAAAAAGAAGCCTCAAGTTCTAAAACCAAGGACTGAAAGAGGGAGTGTGACTGCTGACCTCATAGAAATAAAGACTAAAAAGGCATGTCATGAACAATTGCACAGTCACAAATTAAGCAACCTAATGAAATGACCAAATTCCTAGAATAGTACAAGCTGCCGAAACTAAGAGCAAAATTTAAAACCTAGGCATATATGTATATGAAATTAGGTGGGGGTAATAAGATTGGTGCAGATGGGGGGACCTAAATAAGATAAAAATATATTGTGAGGCTGGAGAGATGGTTTAGTGGTTAAGAGCACCGACTGCTCTTGCAGAGGAACCGGGTTCGATCCCCAGCACCCACACTGAGGCTGAGAACTGTCTGTAACTACAATTCCAGGAGAACTCCAGTTCCAGGGGAATCCGACACCATCTTCTGATCTCTGTGGCATTGCACAACACGGGTGCATGGACCTGCATGCAGACAGTACATTCAAATAAATAAATAAATAAATAAATAAATAAATAAATAAATAAATAAAATTTAAAAAATATATTGTATGAAATGTGCAAAAATTCAATAAAAACAAATCATGAAAACCCTGAGCATGTCTACAACCAGCTAAAACACTGAATGATCAACTCACTAAGAAAAGTCCAGGGACAGATGGCTTCATTAGTGAAAAACAGCAAGCATTTCAAGTAGAATTAGTGCCCATCTATTTAGAAGGCTGACAGAGGAGGATCACTGAGTTTGAGCCAGCCTGGGCTTCACAACAAGTTCCAGGCCATCCTGACCTACATGCAAAAGCCTCTTTCAAAAGAACACAATGAAAGGAAGGAAAGAAAGGGAAAAGAGGGAGGAGGGGGAGGGGAAACAAAAGAAATATCTCTATCTCTATCTATACCCTCTATATCTATATATCTATATCATATCTATATATGTATATCATCTATATCTCTATATCTATCTATCTGTCTATTATCTATCTATCTATCTATCTATCTATCTATCTATCTATCTATCTATCTATTGAGATATCTAACAAAAAACTGGTCCACAAATGTTCAAAACAATATTGTTCCTTGCAGATAAAAAGTGGAAACAACTCAAATTTCTATCTACTGATGAACAGGTAAGCAAATTGCAGTCTATGTGTAAAATGAAGTATCATTCACCCCTGAAATAGTTTTCTCACAACATGAAAAGCCCTCCAAAATATCACAGGGGGTGGAAGAAGCCAGATAGCCACCTAGGACTGCATGTTGTATGATGCCATGTTTGTATGTGAAATATCCCAAATCGGTATAGCACTACAGAAAATAGATTACTGGCTACTTTACCTGTGATAGGAGGATTACCTGGGAAATAACTGTCATCAAGTATAAGTTTTTTTCTTAAGACAGTAAAAATGTTCAAAATTATATAAGTGGTGGTAGTTCCCAAATTTGTGAACATAGTAAGTATTACTGAATTTTAATGCAAATGAGTAAACTTTACATTATGCACTTCTTTGTTATTTTGTGTGTGCTCACACACACAGAAGCCATGTCATGTGTATTGAGAAGTCATTTTCCAGGACCCAGTCAGGCCTCCCTTTCCATCATAGAGGTCTTGGGGCTCAGACTCAGGTGGTCATACTTGGCAGAAGGCATCTTGACTCACTGACCCATCTCTCCAGCCCTGTCCCACCTTTTTGATAACAGCCATTTTAACAGTTGTGAGATAATATTTCATTGAGATTTTGATTAGCATTTTCTTAATTAGAGGTGAGTCTGACCTGTTGACTGCTTGTTTATGTTCTTTGGAAGACTATATTTAGATCTTTGCCAATTTTTAAAACCAGATTTTGAGGGGGGCCTATACTGAATTGTCTGAGTTAAATATAGCATTGTTTCTAAATGCGATATCCTGGATCTAATCTGGATGCCATCAATTGAAGATTTAGTCACTCCATAACTGTTACATAACACTACTACATGTGTGCTACAAAATATTATGCTCTACTAAAAAGAATGACATAGGTCTATGCATATAGACCTAGAGTGATATTCATGTTTTAACAGTTAGGAGAAAAGTTATTTGCAGAATAGAGAGTACAATTGATGCTACTTTTATAAAGTGCAAGTCACCGAGTCCATGTAAGAATGAATGCCTCAATAGCCAGGTAAGGATTAAAGAAGGATTCAGGGGACCCTATCTGAATTACTTCCTCCACATAGATTCAGGGAAAAGGGACGTCTTTGCCTTCAGTTGTGTACCTAGTGGTGAGTCCACCAGGCTCCAATGGATAGTTCCAAAGCACTGCTCACACTGATTGCCCTAGTTTAACTAAATGGGTCAAAAAACAAAACCAACAGTCATGAATCTGGGAAAGGGACTGGTAGAGAGGAGTTGGGGGTTGATAGGGATGGGATGGGGATAATAGAAGTGTGGGGAAAACGTAACCAGAATGCATTATATGCATGTATGAAATTGCCAAAGAATGAACTAAATAATAAAAAAATCACATGTAACTTATTTACTTTCTTTTAACACAAGGATACACATTTGATGAGAGACTTTTGGCTATCTTGTTTATTGCTATAGAAACCTATGCACAGAAGAGTGTCTGACATATAATAGGTGCCCAAAAGTTAATTTATTCAATGAATTTGTAACTGCTGGTGTACTTTTGTAGGACTGAGAAGAGGTGGAAGAGACCACCCTTGATGCTAGTTCTAGTTAGTTCTTGGGGAAAGGATTATTGAGAAGGGGAGAGAAGATAACATGATCTTTATGTTTATTCTTACACTTATTAAAAAGAATCATTGGATTTTTCATGCACAAAAATGTAGAAAAGAAACAAGAAGAAAAAGAAAATAAGCTATGAATGCCGCTATATGGAAAGACAATATTTCAGTCACATATACTTCTGAATACGGAACAAAGGGACAAAAGCAGATGGGGCTGTTTGGGGAGGGTTTCAGGTTAAGGGAGTGAAAGAGTGGCAAGGCCCTCCTTTCTTTGTATTCAGTTGTGTTCGTGGGTGTTTACTGCTTTATGAATTGAAAATTGTTCCTTTTGCTAACAAATATCAATGTATTGACCACTTGTTGACACCTGGAACTACTTGTGTTTTGTCTAATCATAGTGAACAGCTGCCTTCACTCGTGTGGCTGGTCCTGGTCACTAAGGACTGGTTCTACTTGGTCACAAATATAGTCTCTGGTAGTTTCAGAATATACATACCTTTGATTAAGAGGGCTCAGGCATGATGTACTAGTCACTTGGTACTGGAAAAATTGTGGATGTGAACCATAACTCAGTCTGATGTAAGCTCCTCGATTGCTGCCTTCTTCATAATAATTAGAAGCAGAGAATATAGTAATGACCTGATTAAAGAAGAAGAGGATCCAGTTCATTAAGTTACTTCTCAAAAGGTCATTCAAAAAAGCCAGAAATAGCTCAATTCTTTAGTAAAAATGCAAACAAAGCTAATAACGGCTGCAAATTATCCCAATCTGACATGATTTCTTATTCTTATGATACCCTTGAAGGAAAATAAAGGTCTTCACTTAGTGTCTCCAGAAGAACTAACTCCTAGGTATTCATCCAGTTTCCCCAGCATATGGCCCTGAACTCCTACATTCTGTTTGAATATCATATCTTAGAATTCTCTTTAATGCTTGCTTTTATAAATTCTAATTTTCCAAGAGGATAAATTCCTTATTTTCTTACCTTGTAATGTCTGAGCACTCAAAATAAAACTTGGTTAGAAGCTCAGTCCTTTTCTTTTCCAAGAAGCTAAGTGATTTATAGGGTTCAGAGCTGCATAAAACCAATGATTTAAGAACAGAGAAATAATGGAATAGTGACCACTATCTTGAGAAAGAACCAGCTTTGGCATCATGGGAGAGGATGAAAAGGCAATATTTGGGCTGGAGAGCTGGCGCAGCAGTTAAAGGCTCAGGCTCACAACCAAAAAGACAAGTGTTCAGTTCCCAGCACCCATGCTTGTCTCTCCAGATACCTGTCAGCCTCATCAGAATATAGACTGTCATTGTTGGACTACCTGGGCTGTATCATGGAGGCCAGTGCAGAGGGATCGAGACAGGATGAGTGCTTACTGGACTTCATTTGGGGGACCATGGGAGGGAAAGACCCCCATGTGGAGCAAAAGTACAGGATTGATAGTTGTTTGGGATTGCCAAGGAGGAACTTTCGAGTACTTCCTTAAGGAAAACATGACATCTTTTAGGNGTAGCAATACAAGTTGGAGAGAACAACAAAAGAACTGAAAAAAAAACTCTGGAAAGACTCAGAAAAAGATACAGGACATGTATGGCAGAGTGCAGGGACTCGGGTGTGGTTGGGGGCATGGAAAGGGAAGTGACTCTAGCTTCGATTGAGAAATGATGTATGACCTATGGAAAAAGTTTAATAAAAAATTTATTTATATTAAAAAAGAAAATAGAAAAAAAGAAAGAAAATGCAATATTTGCTAATGGCAGGAAACCTGGCTTAGGCCTAGTTTTGGCCTAATAATAATGTCACTTCAGGTGAGCCATTGCCATTTTCTAATTACAAACAGATTGTAAATACTTACCTTACTAATCTCACAGTGCTAGTATGAGCCAAAACTAAATAAAGTTAAGAAAGACAAAGTATTACCACAGAAAATGCCACACAATATGGTACTCATTTTTATGTATTGCTGTTCACTATGGAAAAGGAGCTGTCCCAGGGCAAGTGAGGGCAAGAACCAGCAGTCCTCACACCTCTAGCCATGGTGTGTGTGTGTGTGTGTGTGTGTGTGTGTGTGTGTGTGTGTGTGTATGCTCACTGTCACTGTTATGGTTTAAAGGAATGTATTTGGGTGTCGAATTGAAAAAGGGTGGACATGCAACGCTTAATTTTGGTTGTCAACTTGATTGGATTACCAAGCACAGTTCCTGGTGGGTATGTCTATGAGGGGGTTTTCAGGAAGGATTAACTGAGGGATGGAAGATCTTCCCTGAAAGTGGGTGGTACCATGCCATTTGTGGGGGTCTTGGACTGAACGAAAATGGAAAATGAGAATATCAGTTGAGCATCTGTGTTCATCTTTCTTTGCCTACTGGACATCCAAGATGTGAGCAAGCAGTCTCACACACCTGCCGCCATGCCTTCGCCACCACGATGAACTCTACCCTCAAAGCTGTGTTTCAAAATATAACCTTTCTCAAGTTGCTTCTTGCCAGTTTTGGTCATAGCAATGAGAAAAGTAATTAATACAGTCACATATCAGAATTTCTGTTTCTGGGATTAGGTGAAGATCAGGAAATAAGCCAAATATCTCTTGGGGTACAGGGCAATGAAACCCTTTCAAATAATCTATGTGAACTCCCAAGTTTGGTTTCTGTTTATACTAAGGAAGACTTCTTGTCGTGGACTTTTAGGTAGGACACAGTCGGTATAGAGAAGAGTGTGCTTGCAGGAAGATGTCTGTGACCAAGTCACCCAGGATATTAGCTCACCTTTCCACCATGGCAGATCTCGTACCCTTCAGACTTGCACTCGTGAGACCTAATGAGTAACTTCAATTGATTTTTACTAAGAACCTCGGAGGTAACGTCTGGTCCAAAATAGCAGCCCCTTCCTCGACATGTGTTTGTATAACAGCCTTTTTTGCCTCTGGGGTCACTCCACAGAAGGTCAATGATCTTGAAACAATAAATCAAATTAGTCTTATATTTCTAAGCAACAACCCACCTTTTTATATTCCAACTTGTTTTCTAGAAATATTAAGATATCTTAGAAACGATTTCTTATTTCTTCTTCAAAATGCTCCCCTATTCCTATAGTCAGTAGGAAGGTGGAGGAAGGAAGATCAGAACTTCAGGGTTACACTTGACTACTTAGTGAATTGAAAGGTCAGCCTGAACTACAAGAGACTGCCTTAAACAAACAAACAAACAAACAAACAAACAAATCACAGTCGATTCACAATGATTAAATCTACAAAGTTATTTTCTCTCTTTGCTTTTGTTTATTTAGACAGTGTCTTACACTGTAGCCCAGACTGGTCTGGCACTCATTATATTGTCCAGGCTGGTCTCAAAGTTATGATGATCTTGGTGCCTTAGCCTAAAGTTATGATGATCTTGGTGCCTTAGTCTCCCAAGTGCAAGGAATGCAGACATGAGCCACCATGCCCAGATAAGTCATTTTCTTTTAAGAGATCTTCACTGTTGTGTTCACAAGAGAAAGTAGATCCTTCCAATGAGCACCTATTAGGTGTTCTTAATATGTTCAAAGAGATTAGATAAATCTCTTAACCATAGGTACACGTTTTTGTCCTGTTGCACATACAGCCTAAAGAAACTCTTGCTGCTTCCCACCACAAACAGATAAAGCTATTCAGCCAAGAGACTCCCCAAAGTTTCTTGATCTTTTGGTCCCTTTCTAAGGACTTTCTCCATTACTGTGGTACATTGATCCACTGACTACATTCTACCAGGTGTTCTGAATCCACAATGATTTTTTTCAAGCTTAACATTTCCTTTGGGAGCCAAAAGAAGCAAATGCAGGTCACATGATACTCAGAGCTGAAGACTCAAGTTTCTGAGAATATTTGTCATAGAAAGTCAGAGGTTCCAGAGCCTCTTTGTGTCTCTGTTCTACATTTAATGTTTGACTTAAAAAATATTAACTACTACAAGATCTTAAAGGACAGTGGAAAAGTATATCACTAAAGTCAGTGACAACCTTGAGAAAACTGTCTAGGTCTGACTTTGAAAATCTCTCCATCAGGTATTTGGGTCAATTGACCCATAAAGCACTTCAGAATTCTAACAGAAAATGATTCAAAAGATCTATTCCATATTATTCTTTGTTGTTGTTGTTGTTGGTGGTGGTGGTGGTAGTGGTGTGTGTGTGTGTGTGTGTGTGTGTGTGTGTGTGTGTGTATGCAGGGAACTGAATCCAGGGCTTCATGTACATTAAGTAAATGCTCTACCTCTGGGCCTCCAATCCCTCTACCTATACAAGTTCCTTTTGATTAAAAGCGTGCAATTAAAATTTTGTGTGTATATGTGTATACATGTGTGTACATGTGTATAGAGGCCAGGGATCAATGCCTGATGTGTTCCTCAACTGCTCTCCTCTCTGATGGAACTTGGAGCTTCCCAACTGAGCTAGACTTACTGGCCAGCAAGCCTTAGGGATACACCTGTCATGGCCTCATCAACCCTGGGTATTACCAGGTGCAATGGCACACCTAGCTTTTGTGTGGGTGCTGGGGATATGAACTCAGACCTTATGGTTACACAGGGTGCCCTCTACTGATTGAGCCATCTCCTCAACACCCTTCAGCTGAAAATTTTGTCATTCTAGTGGGTCCAAATGAGGTCTTGAGAAGAGGACCTGAAATGGCTGCTCCACTAAACCTGTCTGTACACCCATTTACAGGCTTAGTATCAAAGGGGATCTACATTTAAGTGAGAAAAAGGACAGTAGAAAGAAGAGCAGACCTACAAGAACCATCCTGGAATGATCAGTACCTAGTCGACACTAGAGACAGCTGCACCAGGCTCAGACCAGACACTGAGGGTTTATGATGACTGATGGAGGTATGAATTAAAATCCCTCAAAGAAGAGTCAGCCCAAACATCTCTTTTCTCCCCACTGAATTCTAATATTGGCACATCTGTACACAACAAATAAATACAATGTAACACCTTCAATTTGGTGGTGTTTATGACAAAAATAACACTTTGTATTTCAAACAGAATCATATCTGGCTCCTATACCATGAAGTCACATTTGGAAGATATGATCTGACCTGTAATATAATAAAGGAGGAAACATGGAACATAAGGGATTATATTTTATTAGGAAAAGATTAAGTTTTCAATTCCTATATGGGATAAAATTATTTATAGGTAAAATTTCTTGGGGAAACTTCTTAAATTATCTTAAAAGTATAGCATACATGATTTTGTGCCCACAATCCTATAAAATGTGGATAATTGAGTATTTTGTATGTATGATAATGAATGAAGAATAAATGATAAGGGATATGAAAGTAAAATTTTATAGCATCAGTTTTCACCTTCTTTTCCACATACAATAGTTAAAATTTGTACAAATTAAATGTATATCTGAGCTGAACATGGTGGCACATGCCTATAATCCCAGGTTTAGGAAGGAATAGGCAGAAGGTTCAAAAGTTCCAGGCACACTTGAGTTATGCAGCAAGACTCTATCTCAAAAACCTAAAGACTGGAAGTATAATTTAATTACAAAAATGCTTGCCTAACATGCACAAAGCTCTGGGTTCAAGCTCCAGCACCATAAGAAAATCATACATATTCTGGAACTCTGCTAAACTACAATAAGCACTGGCCAAAGGCCTACCTCTTCAAGTACTTATGTTGTCTTGGACAAATTATTTTACATATTTAGGCCTTAGAATTATCAATGAAATAAGGAAGACAGATCTATCATCTATTTTTCATTGAAATAAACTCAAAAGGGCTAACATTTGCTAAGAAATGAGCTTTTCAGGGGCTGGAGGATGGCTCAGTGGTTAAGAGCACTGGCTGCTCCTTTAAAGAACCCAGGTTTGGTTCCCAGCACCTACATGGCAGCTAACCATCTGAAACTCCAATTCCAGGGGGGATCTGATGCTCTCTCTGGCATCCACAGGACTTGCACACATGTGTTGCACTTACATACATGCAGGCAAAACACTCATACACATAAAAAAAAAGAAATGCTAGTTATAGACAAGCATACTACGCACTACTCATCATGGAAGCTGCTTATTGAAACAGATGGAGGTTTCCACAAAGTTCTGTAACTGCTCAGACACAGGGAATATACAACTGAGAGATATCCAGTCCTGATTGACACATCTATAGTTGAACCTCTGCACCTAAGGCTCATGAAAAAAAAAAAAAAAGCAGAGCCAGGGGTAGAGAGAAAATGAATGCATCGCTCAACCCTCACCAGTGAACCTTCCACATACAACAAAGTATGATGCACACAGGGGGGCATAACTAGCCAAGTTTTAGAGAGAAAAGGAACTGCAGAATGTGTGTCCTTGTGTAGGACTTGGGTATTGAACTTCACCTACCCATGACTCAGGGACCATTGCAGAAGAGGGGGTGGAAAGATTATAAGGGCCAGGGCAGGTTCATGAACACAGGGGAGCAAAGGATTTCAGACCACCAGAAGCTGGCACATGTGAACTTTGGGTGAAGATGACATCAAGGAGAGGACCCATGCCAAGTCAATTGGATCCAGAGGGGACAAGAGAAATGGGCAGTGGGCCAGCCCTAGACTGAGAAATAGTGAAGAGTGATTATTACTGGGTATGAGAGAATATGCCTTACTTATCATTTCTAGATGGGCTGACTAGACTGAGGTAGATGACTTTTCACTTAAGAGCATATGGGTGCAAATTCTTGACTGAATAGGTCTTACCATATATGGTGGAATACAAGAGGTTTGGTGGGGGGGGTCAGTGGAGCATGGATGGGGAGGGGGTCTAAACTTGATATGAAACTACAAAAAGCTTAATAAAAAAATGAGATTCAGCCAGGTGTAGTGGTGCACACCTTTAATCCTAGCACTTGGGAGGCAGAGGCAGGCAGATCTCTGGTGAGTTCAAGGCCAGCCTGGTCTACAGAGTGAGTTCCAGGACAGTCAGAGCTACAAGGAGACCCTGTCTCAAAAAGACCAAAAAAATGAGATTCTCTTTCAGAATCCAGTTCATGAATTCTAGATTTTTTTCCACCTAGAAATTATTCATTTGATTAGGTTTACCCAGATTAGGGTTGTAGCATGGATGTAATTTTAGAGCTCACAATCAAAAATTCTATAAAAGGTAGTATGTTGGTGAAATTGATTCTTTCTTAGAAACCATCTCCTTTCTTCAGCAACTACCTATCTTCTAAAATGTAAGAGTCTTTGGGTGAAAAATGCATTAAAGATGATGTCTTTTCTTTCAGGAAAAATTAGGCCAGTTGGCCTGCAAAGCCTTTCAGAGTTCAAACAGACTATGACTCTAAAAGTTTATTATTTTTCATGTTTTACCATTTTTCTGTTGTTATTTTCCCCTGAGTAGGAAAGCTGTACTGAACTATAGCTTTATATCACCAGGGTGACAAAAATCTGTTTATTGCAGTCTTTTACACTTCTTCAATATAAAAAAAATCAAGATAAAAATGTAATTCCACCTATAGTGACTGAGATGTCTAGAATTATAGGAGTTGGGGTATACCTTGCTCAGCACATGTGAGGCCTTGGGTTCAATCAGTGTAAAGAAAAATAAATCACAGATAATAAAATGTCCTAATGAGGAAATAAGAGAATTTGGAATCTTAGCTTATACCTTGCTGGTGACAAGGTAAAATGGCATAGCTACTTGACAAATGAGTTAGAAATGTCTCCAAATGCTCAACTTTTAGTTACCTAAGAAATTCTACTCCGAGATATATAGCCAAAAGAATGAAAGATACATGCACACAAAAGCTTGTGTGTGAATATTCCTAGCAGCATTGTTCATAATAGCTCAAAAATGGAAACAACCCAGATGTTTAACAACTTGTGATTGAATACAATATGCTCCAGCCATACAACTGAAAATTATTCAGTGATAAAGGCAAAGTACTGATACATGCTCCAGTATGGGTGAACCTAAATAACACTGTGCTGAGTGAATGATGGCAGACACAAAAGATTGCATAGTACACATATCCGTTTCAATAATGTATACAGAATAGGCAAATCTATAAATAAGTGAGTTGTATGGCATGTGGTTTATATAACAATGAAGACATTAAATATAGGGATGAATTTAGAGAGGATCAAATGGTCTGCTGATAAAGGTAAAGTCATTTTTAATCTCTATTTTGTAAAAGACAGTATCATCCCTATTGATATCTTCCTTGCCACTCTGGTGAATGTGTTGATTACTCACTTGCTCCCATTCATACTTTGATAACTGTTCAGAACTGGATTTATTGGCTTTGTCCTTCACTGGCATACTGGTGGTTGGTTTATTCTTTTTGACGTCACTGACATGGTCTTTACTCACTGACTCTGGTGGCATCAACACAGATTTCATCTGCAAAACAAATTCATGCTTTAGTCAAATACTATCCATTTATTACACTGTATGCATGTAATTCAGTTCTGCTTGGGAATCTGGGCCTCAACTCAATGAAAAAATCTGCAGTACCCTTTCTCATCTCATTCACCTCTTCTGCCTTGTTGACTCACTGATGTCCATAAGATGTACCTATTAAAATCTTTCCATACATTTTTAACTAGAGGTGCTGCCTTACAGGGAAAGACTCACATTAGAGATTCTAAGGGACCCCAGAGGCTCATAGGTACGTACTAGATATATTGTAAGGCTTTACTGAAGGAAACAGAAGATGATAAATGTAGGGAAAACTAGCCTCATTCTGAGCCTTTCTCTATACCTGGGCCTTGAGGTATTCGGAAATATCTTTTTAAGGGGTTTACAATTCATCCGTGTTTTTCAAGATAACTAAAGAAAACCGACCACATTTATGTCTAGAAAGTTCTCACAGGGGACACAGGTTGAAGACTTCTTCAACCTAAATGCAGTATGATTCTCAGCCTGCTGGTCAACAATTGATCATGTTCTCTAATCCTAGTAGCAAACATTCTGTGCTTCTTTGGAAAATAAAATGTCTTCAAAATATCTTGTGACCTATTACAATCCCCCTGCGTTCACTTGTACAAGCTGAGATTAGAATGTTGTTCTTTTTTTTTTTTTTCTTTTCGACACTATACATTCCCACAAAGCAATTCAAATTTTTATATTTCTTTATTTTGTCTGCATGTGTGTGTGTATGCACATATATGGAGGTCAGAAGACAACTTGTGAGAGACAGTTCTTTCCTTCTACCATGTGGGTTCCAGAGATAAAACTCAGGTTGTCAGGCTGGGAGCAATTACATATACACAGCAAACCATTTCATTGGCCACACAGGGCAATTTTATTTTATTTTTTAAATATATTTTATGTATTCTTTTTATTTTACGTGTATGAGTGTTTTACCTGTGTGTATATAAGTACACATGTATTGTGCAAAGCCTGTGGGGGCCAGAAGATAGTGTTGGATCCTCTGGAACTGGAGTTACAAAGGTCGTTAGCTGCCATGTGGGTGCTGGGAATGAACCTGCAAGAGCAGCCACTGTTCTTAAGCACTGAGCTATCTCTCTATCCCCATAAGGCAATTTTAAATAATTTTTCTGTTACACTGGTAGCCATAGTTTATTGATAAGCACTTCTCTATGGTGGACCTTTAGATTCTTCTATAAATTAAAGTATGAAATTCTGTTTTGATTTTCAAAACACATTTGAATCTTATTCTAAAGTGTCTTGTTAACTTGGTTAGAAATTCAATATCGGCTATTATTCACTAGTTCATAGCTTACCATCTCTGTCTTCCCCAAGCAAGTTCGTAGATCTTAGGCAGAGTGGAATATTCTGGGAAAATTCTCCAGAACTAGGTACACAAAATTCACTTCTGATAATTTCATTGGACAAGGTATCATGGTCCCTTAAGAACATGGGGATCTGGGGTTTTCTTTTCTTTTCTTTTCTTTTTTATTTTTTTGGTATTTTTGAGGCAGGGTCTCCCTTTAGTCCCAGCTAGCCTGGAGCTTGCTCTGTAGACCAAGCTGGCTTTGAACTTACAGAGATCCACCTGCCTTTGCCTCCTGAGTTCTGGGATTAAAGGCATGCGCCACCACGCCCAGCTAAGGATCTGCGGTTTTCAAAGCCACTCTGGTTTATGATACTTTGCCCGTGACCTGATCAAGCATCTCATCACCATTTTCTATTGGGAGTCCTCCTAACAATCCTTCTCTACAACCTTGATGGAGAATTTGAAGAACAGTAAACCAGAGCCTCAGTCTTACAGAATCTCATTTCTCTGCATTAACCCCCATTCTGTTCTCTCTACGAAAATACCTTTAATGAATCCAGACTAGAGGTGGCCATCAGGTTTCTCCAACTCTACCCCTTCCCTATTAACAACCATAAGGGTAAACCAAGAGGTATAGCCCACCTGAAAGTGGAGTGATAAAGTAAGAGTTATACAATTTTGACTTAGAAATCTTCTTTTGTATCACATCCGCTAAGAGTTCCAGAAACGTGAACATATTGTTTTCATTACAATTTAATTTTATTTAATACAATAAATGTGTAGTACCAAGTTCAACCTAACTGTAAGGGTAGAAGTCACAAATAATATACAAGTCAAATGTCTTTTCTTTTACTTTCTTTTTGCCTGGACTCACTATGTGGACCAGGCTGGCCTCAATCTCACAGAGATGCACCTGCCTCTGCCTCCTTAATGCTAAGATTAAAGGCCTATACCACCATGTCCAGCTGAGTTTTTATTTAAAAAACCCATGTATAATCAGGTGAAACAACAATCTGTTAATAGGGTAAAATTATGGAGTATACTGGGAAAATTATTAGCTCCAAAATTACCCTTAGGATCTGTCTTGATAATTAAAATGAAGACCTTAAACCGGGCACAGTGGTGCACATCTGTAATCCCAGCACTCAGGAGGCAGAAAAAGTTCCACAAATTCATGGCCATCATAAGCCACATAAAAATATTCAAGCCATACAGGTCATATTGTGAAACCCCATCTCAAAAAAAAAAAAGATAAAACACCAAACAGATCTCAGATACAAGTATCAGACAATGAAAGGAAACCTGGAAAAAAAAGCTATATATGTTTAGCACTTATTAATGAGATGCTGTTTTATTTAAGTTGTGGTAGATATTTTATATTAACTTTCAGGTATGAGAACTGAGGTTTAAAAAAAACTTAAGTAACTTGTCCAATCAACCAGCCAGAAAGTGTCAGAGTCAGAATACAACCCTAGCTAAATCTGACTGATAGTATAGTTTCAATACTGACCTACATATACATCATATTCTTGGCTAGAATCATATCCACTCATTTTAGTTAACATTGACTATGTCTCTCTTGGTTATGTGCTGATTCCATGGATACTTTAAGTTTGGGGTGGCCTTAACATGTATTCCAAGTGGGATATCTTTTTATTTATTTATTTATTTATTTATTTATTTATTTATTTATTTATTGGTCTTTTCAAGACAGGGTCTCCCTGTAGCCGCAGCTGTCCTGGAACTTGCTCTGTAGACCAAGCTGGCCTTGAACTCACAAAGATCCGCCTGCCTCTGCCTCCCAAGTGGGATATCTTTTTAAAGACAAGAAGCAAGCACTATTAACAATTACACCAGGAACAAAAGTGTAAACCATCATATAAGTACGACCATCACTCAATGGTGAGGAGGAAGAATATCATCAGAGATTCTGGAAAGGGTTTCTAAGAAAGTTCCTATCAATTTTATTTTAGGTTTGCTCTGCTTTGGTCTTAGATTTCTAAGGAGGGGATTGGAGAGATGGCTCAGAGGTTAAGAGCACTCGCTGTTCTTGCAGAAGACCTAGATCCAAATCCCAGCACCCACCTGGCAGCTACCATCTGTAACTTCCAGTTCCCTCTTCTGACCTCTGGGCACTGCACGACATGAGTACACTTACATACATGCAAGCATAACACTCATACACAACATTAAAAAAATCTAAGGAGGTATTCAACAAATAAGAAGGGCTTACTACCTCTCAGATATTTATTTGCCTATGAAATGGAGAAGCAGAAGAGCATAGTAAAAACAAACAAACAAACAAACAAAAAAAAAAACAGGGCCACTCTTCTTTACTTAAATTTGGTAACTTATGGAGGATATGTACAAAGGTCTTGAAAGGACATAGAGGGGACCTAGTCTAGCCTGGAAGCTGTATTAAGGTGAAAGTAATGGGATAATGATAATGAGATGATAATAAAAACATTCATATTCAATAAAGGCTCCAAAATCTCCAGGAGCAGTAGGTATCGTATTTCTGTTTCTATCAGATTAAATTCCAGCTCTAGATCCCACCTGTCCAGACTGCTGGAAGTTGACTATTCATCTTTAGGGATAATGGTTTGAGTTCCCCACTTGGACCATAATAACATCATCTGTTCCACAGTTGCCATTGGTTCTCATGTCCATATGGCACCTCATTTGTCCCTAGATTAGGGACTTCAGCTTGGTGCCTGTAAAGGAGGAAGATAGCTCTAGCTCTCTGTAAGGCCCCACCTAGTAGCCCTTCACTAGGTTTGGAATCTTTACAGGCACCATAGAGCCAATTCTCAGAGAGGTTCTATAAAAATTCCTGCTCTAGCTGTTGTATTTGATTGTTTAGAGTTAAGATATCCTGAAAATAGCTACCCCGATCAAGCAAAGTAAAGAGAAATCATAACAACATGGGAATCAAGTACAGGATTCTACTTATGAGTTAACTATATCAGTCAAATTCACACGCAGAAAATCGAATATTGGTTATTGTAGCTAGAAAGAGAAGGGGACTAGGAGTTATTGTTTGGTATGTACAGTTTCAGTCTATGAAGACAAACCATTCTATAAATGGATAGTGGTCATGGCAGTGATGGTGGTACAACAATATGAATGCATACAGTGACATTGAACTATATATATTTAAAATGGCTCTAATGGGACTGGAGAGATGGCCTAGTGGTTAACAGCGCCAACTGCTCTTGCAGAGGACCTGGGTTCGATCCCCAGCACCCACGTGGCGGCTGAGAACCGTCTTTGACTCCAGTCCCCAGGGGAAACCGACACCCTCTTCTGACCTCCGCGGCATTGCACGACACGGGTGCACAGACCTACATGCACACAGTACATTCATACATGTACAGAAAAAAAAAATGGCTCTAATGGTAAATTCTGTTATTTTTTTTACTACAATGTAAGTGAAATAATTGAAGCTTTGCTTAAAAATTTTCACTTTGGGGGCTGGAGAGATGGTCTAGCGGTAAGAGCGCCGACCGCTCTTGCAGAGGACCCGGGTTCGATCCCCAGCACCCACATGGCGGCCGAGAACCGTCTGAAACTCCAATTCCAGGAGAACTCCAGTTCCAGGGGAATCCGACACCCTCTTCTGACCTCTGCAGCATTGCACGACACGGGTACACAAACTTGCATGCAGACAGTACATTCATACACATACATAAATAAATAAAATTAATAAAAAAATTTTCACTTTGAGGAAGTTATCCTATGTTTCAATGTATCCCCATTTTTTCCATTTTCAACAGGATTTTAAAAATATTTTCCACATAAAGATTCAGTGTTTAATTGCCATGTAATGTACCACAGAATTTCTTAAGATTTTTACTATTATGGGGCTGGAGAGGTGGCTCAAGTTTGGTTCCTAAGCACCCACATAGTGGCTAACAACTGCCCATAACTCCAGTTCCAGGGAATCCAACACCCTCTTCTAGCCTCCATGCGCAGGTGCACTTACATAATTAAATACTTATATAATATACATGCAGGTAAACCACTCATATACTTAAAATAAAAATAAATTTAAAAATTAAAAAATCCACTATTTTTTCAGTTACAAAAACTAAAACACATCATTTGAAAATGCCAAATGAAAAAAGAATATTCTATTATAAATCTCTGAGACAAGATTCATATAAACATTACTTACTTTATTTCTTTGTATTTGGTGGAGTGCTGTCAAGTCTGTGGACTCTGATATCCCACCATGTATGATCAAGATTTCATTGTCAATAATTGTACCGATTGGGAGCCAGGCATAGACTTCTTTCAAGACTTGCAAGATGTTTTTGCCATGTAACTATAAGGAAGAGCTTGAGTGAGTTTTATTTTATTAATAGATCCAGTTTACTGAGTAATCTCGATTCATAGGCAAAAAATAAGTTTTTGTGCCAACTAAAGGAAGCCAGCAAGGAATCATTAAACAACTAGTATGTATTTAGCATCGATCAACTAGAATGCATTTAGTATGGTACTTTTTTATTCTATATTTCTGATACTTTGACATGTTGGGGCCTTACTCAACCCAGGAGGAGAGCTTTCCCTCTCTAGCTAATTTCTAGAGATCTTAAATGACTCCATTTTCATGTGCAAACCAACCATTTCAGACTCCACACTTCCAAAGAATTACTTTATTGGAGTTTCACTCGGGGCCACTATTCATCTGTGCAATCAATCCAGGTCAAGATAGTAAGCAACTAGGAACAACCCTTATGGCCAGAGCAGTCTGTCATTCTTCCAACTACTCAAACTTAAACTTGGTTATACTGAGGGGCTTTGCCCTGTCACTCCCATGAAAACTACAATAGATCTTCTTGTCCATGTTTTCCCATGTCTCTGCCTGCCTCTGATTAGCTCTGGTTCTTCTCCATGTTGTATTCCCAGGGTGGTATGCTATGCCTTTGGTGTGTAGAGAACTGAATAACATTTTCTTTCATATCAATCATTTCTCTGACTGCCTGTTGTACCTGAGTAGAACAAATCCTGGGTGGGGCATGTTTAAAGCAATGCAATATGTTCACATCTATGCTGAAACTCACATGGAAGTCACAATGAAAAAGAGATTGCAAGACTCTACCAAGGTGAGGGTTTCCTGCTGTGCTTATATTTGTTTGGCATGGGCTCTGACTAGTTAGTCCATCATCTTCCCTAAAGCAGCAAACTAGAATTTGTTGACTTTTTTCCCACAGGAAAACAATGAAAAAATAAGTATGAGTCTTACCTTGTATTTATGTAAAATTTCTTTTGTGAAGCCATACCTGGAAATGGATTTGAAACTATTAATTACTGATAACTTCTACTTGCATGAGTCATGCAAAAGGAAAGCCATTGACATCTCACTATCACCAATAGTAGGAACTCAAGAAACTAAACTTCAGTTGGAGGTATTACTTGGTAACATCTTTGTGGGGCATAGTAATAAAGAACCAAAGCAACCGATGGCATCATCCCTACTCTCAGGACCTTAGAGTAAAATTAGAGAAAGAAAACAGATTCTCATGAAACAATCATATACCAACTTAACCAATATGTGCTCCAGGCGATGGAAAGGCTACAACTACAAGTCTTTTCAAAAGTATGCAATGGGAATTGGAAGAAGCTATGTGGAGAAGGTTTTTCATTTAGATAGCATCCCTCAGACATCCTATCTCTTATAGAGAGTGATTAGGGGAAAAACAATAAAAAAGCTTAGAAGATAAGTTGGATCCTTGTGCTTTTTCTCACATAAGTCATGTAATACAATGAATATTACTGAAAGTTTTAATAGAAAGTATCAGGAATGTTAATGCCTGAATAGCAGTAGCTAAGGGAGATTTTTTTTTTTCAATTAATTTTCCTTGCTTTAAGATAATACTGTAAACCTCCCATTTTTTGAGACAAAATCTCACTACGTAGCTCCAGTTGACCTGGAATTCACTAAGTAGACCAGGCTGGCCTTGAACTCACAGAGATCTGATTGTCTTGGCCTCCTGGGTGTTGGGATTAAAGATGTGCATCACCAGACCTGGCTAATACTCTGTACTCATAATACCCAACAGGTAAAGTAGAAACAAAGTACACTCACCCCTTGTTTTCATACAACTCACATAATGCCAGGCTCCTGTAGTGTAACATTATAATTTTCAAGATGAATTCATCATACCTACCTCTCTCACCTTCTGTGAAACAGTAAATTCAACATCCCTGGATGGCCAGGGATTGAGGTACTTCATGGCTATATCTGTACAGATATACAACAGCACCTCAAATCAGCTCACCTCAGACCGAATCCATTTGCCTTCAGAATGACCAGGGTATACTCTTAAACTCAAGCCAGCTCAGTCTTGATTCCTTCCCCCTTTCAAACCTCCCACATCAAGTTACTGAATCTTAAACTGTTATTGCCTAAAGTCTTTCTGAATCCATTTTTTGGCCATGTCCATCAACATCAGACTTGTCTAAATGAAGACCTACCATTTCTTCAACTATTTCCTAATGACCTCCCTCTGTCCACTCTTGCCTCTCTCCAAATCACTTTTCTTGGTACATTAAAACACACACACAAGGGGCTGGAGAGATAGCCTAGCGGTTAAGAGCACCGACTGCTCTTGCAGAGGACCCGGGTTCGATCCCCAGCACCCACATGGCAGCTAAGAACCNTAATATGTTTTTCTCAAACTCATCTGGAATCATTTTTCCCCTTAAAATGGAAATATACACACGGGGCTGGAGAGATGGCCTAGCGGTTAAGAGTGTTGACTGTTCTTGCAGAGGACCCGGGTTGGATCCCCAGCACCCACATGGCAGCTAAGAACCATCTGTAACTCCAATTCCAGGAGAACTCCAGTTCCAGGGGAATCCAAGACCCTCTTCTGACCTCTGCAGTATTGCACGACATGGGTGCACAAGCCCACATGGAGACAGTACATTCATACACATACAAAAATAAATTAAAAAATTAAAACACGCACACATACACACACAATAATATTCAATAATATTCACTTGTCCTTACAAGTCCATATTCCTTTGCATCACTCAACCATTCCTTACATTTCCAAATCTATCAGGCACCATCCTTTCCCTCATTCTGAGCTTCTTTACTCCTTAACTTCAAGTTTAAAAAAAAATCTTGTTTCAAGCTCTCCATAGGTCATCCCCTCATGATGGAACACTGTTTCCCATCCCAACATGCCTCTCTCTTGTCTGCTTGATTCATCCTTCAGGTCTTTGGCTACTTCTATGGCTACATCACTCCTTTACAAATTCATCACACTTAAAACCCCACTCAACGTGTGTCTTTCCTGCTTGATATAAACTCTATGTGAACAGGGGTTATATCTCTTTCTATAAGAACCATAGACACTAGATGAGTATGCTTGATCAGCTAACTGGATCAATAAAAGGAGAAATAGCTTGTCCAAATCAAAGTATTGAGCTATTTTATATAGAAAGGGATTCTGATAATAATCCTAGGAATTTTTCTCTTTGTAGTTATTGCATTTATTTCACACCTTGAGAATTAAAACTGAAACTCAGACCAGGTGTCAAAACTGCCTGCCAGATAAAAGTAATATGTTGAGCTTTGATCAAGGCACCCAAATGTGTAGTAAAAAAGAATAATACATGACATAATGTCTATTACTCTAGAACAAATTGATTTCTGTTTTCACAGAAAGAAAAGTAAAAGAAGAAAGAAGGGAACATTTGTTACCCACTGTGCCTTTCAGAAATAATTCTTAAACGATTTAACCAATCTTTATCCCTCAAATCTCCAGTGAGTCACATAGTTGAAATGTTATGTTACAGCTGTTCTCAAAAATGTTTATGAACAACCATGCCAGAAGCAATTACCAGAATATAAAAATATGCACATCACTGCAAAACATGGTACTAGCTTCTAAGACAATATTTGAGGCAAGCCAAGTGTAGCAACAGAAAAATTCATCTAAGCCTGCTCATACAAACCACCAGACATACAAACCTGACCTAACACATCTACCCAACATGCAATTTGGGCTGTGAAGGGTGGATATGATAGCAAGAGAAATAATATAATAAAAGGGAAAAGGAAATGTGGCTGGAAAAAAAGGAAGGCTTCAGAGCAATCATTACTTAGTTGAAGACTGGAGATGGGAACAATGGGAAGCACTTCAAGGTCTTCCTTGACATTCTTAGCTTTCCTTCTCTATAGCCCCACCTATACCTATCTGTTGGGAATTAACATGGCAGCATTTCCAGAGTGGGAAATAAAAGAAAAAACCTAAGGGCCAAGGTTACCTCATATTCATCATGAAATCTTCATGGTTCCCTCTGTTCAAGTGTAGGTTAGTGGGGTAGACAAGAAAACACACAAGCAGGATCATTAGGATCTCCATGGAATTGCTTCCTCGATCTACAAAATCACCATTAAAAATATATGTATTGTTCTCCGAAGGGAGACCATTCTGTGAAGGAAAGGGAGGGAAAAAAAAGCAGTTAAAATGATGCTCTTTTAAAAGTAAGGCTTTGTACACAATGCCTCTGTGAATATGGAGAAGAGGCCAAGTCAGTTCTTTCTTTTTTAGTACTTTATTTTTTATTTTATTTTTATGGGTATACTGCCTACGTGTGTGTAAGTACACCCATGTTGTGCAATGCCCCTGGAGGTCAAAAGAGGGCATCGGATCCCCTGGAACTAGAGATATGGACAGTTGTTAGCTGCCATGTGGATGCTGGGAATCAAATCCAGGTCCTCTGCTAGAGCAGCCAGTGCACTTAACTGCTGAGCCATCTCTCTAGCCCCCAAATAAGTTCTTTCACTGAGAAAAATTTGCTCACTGGCTTGAACTTCTTCTAGGCACACCTCTGTAAGGGACCTGGAACTGAGGAATTAGCTTGGAACAGGAAGACTCTGGGGAGGATAGGGGTTATTTATTCTACTCACAAAATGACATAAGTTTTCTCAGAAAGGAGCTAATATATATGTCTTGTCAAAACAGATATTCTCATCTTGTCCTTTTCTTTGAAAAGTGAGAATCTTTTATTCGAAGAGGTATACTAAACTGGGGCTGGAGAGATGCCTGAGCAGTTAAGAGCACTGTTCTTCCTGAGGACCCAGTTTGATTCTCAGCACCCACATGGTGGTTAACAACCATCTGTAACTTCAGTTTCAGGGGGTATGATGCTCTCTTGTAACCTGCAGAAGCATTGCACAACACAGGCACACTTCTGTACATGCAGGCAATACAGTCATACACCCAAAATTAAAACAATAAATAAAATATTTTTAAAACTAAGAACACTAAACCAAGAGCCAGCCATCTTTCATTGTAAGGGCCTTACTTATTTAACTTCTCTGAGTTGCAATTCTCTCAATTTGCAAAAAGAATATGACTCTATATCTCTTGCCAAATCACCTGTGACAATGTACATGAAAGAACTCAAGCAAGGGAAAGGTGCTATATGGTGGAACTGTGAGCAGGCTTGATACACTAGTTGGCAGATACAACCACACTTGGTGTCTCTAGCCAGCATACATTCTGACTGACTTCTGGCTTAGCCATATTAGTTGTCAGCTATTTTGAATATCACTCCTGATTTTGAGATAATATTTTATATATTCAGTTGAGAGAATTCTTTCTTTAAAACAGTTTTTGTATGAAAAGGATCTGAGATCAAGGAGAAAGTTTTAAAATAGCTAAGAATTTGTTTTCCCTTACAGTACTAAACTCTAAGACAAAACAAAGGTAACAGGATTACATATTTTAAGTGTCATACACGAATACATAACAAAGCAGACAAGTGTATTTCTATTGCATGGTAAGATAAAATGTTCTTAAATGTATTACAAGGCAAAAATCTAAGTACCCACATGTCAAAATACATGTTTTCCTTCAAAAATGGTACCTTCAGGAAAAAATAAATACATTCTAATTATCTAATGTTTTTCTATTTTCAAATTCTTCTGTTATATTTCAATCTACATAAGAAAATCTTAGTTCTTTACATCCAATGTCTTAGCATTTATCGGCATGCTGAGTTTTTTATATCAGTATAAAAGTCAATTTCAAAATACAGGTTATAACACATCACTTAGGGATTCCAAAAGTAATTTATACAGTGTAACATGTTATGAAAGTAAGTGGAGAACTACGATGGCTAAACCACAGTCCAGCTCCTCTTATACCCAGGTACCTTTGAGAAAGGTATTTAGTATTTTCTTCATCTGTAAGATGGGGGTGACAGCTTCCATAATTATCACGCAGAAATATTTTGGAACTCAAATGACATTATGTATATAAAATTGTATTAAAATCATAAATACAAAGAGATTCATTTTATTATGCTGTCCATGCATTTTCTAATTTTAAGATTGCATTATTTTATATTTCCTTAATATATTCATCACATGGGACAAAATAGACGCTATACTCATCAAAAGTTACAGAAAAGGAGAAGGATTCTACATCTCTGATAGTTTTCCTTTTCCCTGCCCTCAGTGGCATGGGATGAGTGACAGGATGGTTAGAGGCTACAAACACTGCTGGGATGTGCAGGCTCTCAAAGAGGCTAAAGGATCAGCAGCAAAGAGCCCTGGGGTAAAAATATGAAAGGATTAAGCCTGACAGTCCAGAAGGAACCCATGGACACCTTGACTAAAGGAGACCTCTACCTTAGATGGTAAAGGTGGTCCTGCTTGAGGGTGATGGGATGTTGGGTCTTACTAGGAAAAGTGTATGCACTTTGTCCGCATAGCAAAAGTCAGAGCAAAGAAAAACTTATTTCAAAAAGTAATAAAAGATGCAGCTCTTTTCACAATAACAAAGAGCTGGAAGCAATCCAAGTGTCCCACAACTGATGAGTGGATAATGAAAATGCGATATATTTACACAATGGAGTTCTATGAACTGGTAAAGACAGACAACATCATGAAATTTGCAGGTAAATGGATGGAATTAGAAACTATTATGCTAAGTGAAGTAACACAGTCTCAGAAAAACAAACGACATATTGTGTCCCTCATTGTGGATCCTAGCACCAAATCCCTATATGTAAGTCAAGATGGGCAATTTGTTAGTAAAAATAATACCAAAAAAAAAAGCACAAGCCGGGTGTGGTGGCGCACGCCTTTAATCCTAGCACTTGGGAGGCAGAGGCAGGCGGATCTTTGTGAGTTCAAGGCCAGCCTGGTCTACAGAGTGAGTTCCAGGACAGCTAGGGCTACAGGGAGACCCTGTCTCGAAAAAGCAAAAAAAAAAAAAAAAAAAAAGACAAAAAAAAGCACAATAGTTTTGCCTGTCTTACTGGCAAGTGCAGCTACCCTGTGGCTGCCACTGCTTTTGCCATCCTTCGAAGACATGAGACACAGCTTTTCAACCTTCCAATATGGACTTAAGACTTATGTCTCTCCAAGAATCCTCCAAACATTCAGTGCCAGATGGGGACTGCTGAGACATCCAACTTGTAGACTGAGCTACTACTGGGGTTTCAGCCTCTTCAGAATAAAGACTGCCATTTTTGGACTACCCAGGCTGTATCAAGGAGACCAATATAGGAAGATCAAGACAGGACACGGTGCGTACTGGACCTCATTTGGTGACTGTGGGAAGGGAAAACCCCAGTGTGGAGCACAAGGGCAGAACTGATGGTTGTTTGGGCTTGCCAAGGAGGAGCCTTCAAACATGAGATCTTTCATCCTAATAAAGAAAAAAATCATAAGCTGAAGAGGTTAAAACCTATGATATATGTGGCATGTATATATGCATATTTTGGCGTGATGTAAATTGGAAGCAACACAACAACAAAGACTGGGTCAAAGAACTGACCGAAATAGTGAACTTCTGCTCGAAACAGTAACCTTCTGTATCAAAAATTTTTAAAGAGACTGAGAAAAAGATGAAAAACATGTTTGGCAGAATGCATGAGCTCTGGTGGAGTGGGGGGGCAAGGAAGGGGGCACAGGTCTAGATTTGATTGGAAATTTTGTATGAAATGGACAAAGCTTCAATAAAAATTGGCTTTGAACAAAAAAATTTGCCCCAGCCAGGCGTGGTGGCGCACACCTTATGAACAACAACAAAAAAATACCACATTGACTAATATTACTATACAGTTCGAAGTTTATGTCTATTTTCCTCAATCTTAAGATTTATGAGAAAGAACAAAGCTCTTTTTTAAAAGTACGTCAAAACATACATCAACATAGTATGTGATTTAGGAATGCAAAGTTAAACGTCTTTTAACCTGCATGCAAGCTTACTGTTAAACTGTGAATCTCTAAATGTGTTTTGTAATTAACATAGTTTATTTTCAGATTTTGTAAACATAATATGTGTGGAGTGTATAGATGTATATTTTGGAGTAATATTAAACAGAAAAACCAAAAAATACCATAGCCATGACACTATTTGTGGGATAATAATGACACTCCCTTTATTTAGTTTTGTCACATAGTTACATTTCATCCTCTTCAGGGTGGGCTGTGTTTATGAGTGGGCCTCATTGCTCCCAGCCAAGACCCTCATGACTGATTCAGATCTACTTCCCTTTTATTCTCCCTATGTGAGGTATCATTTCTGACTCCTGTTACTGGAAGTGATGATATTGTAGAAGACTGACCATGTACAGACCCAGGTATTAGCAGAGGTTATCTCAACAGGCTAGTTTAGTTAATTCATCAGAAACATATACAAAGACCTAGGTGTATGGTATGATTAATGAGATTACAATTGTGATGAAAGAGAAAAACTCTAAGAACACATTTAGAAAACACTTCCAAGAAGCGTTTTAGATGCCAAGAATGGAGTACTATGCAGCAACTGTATATTATGTTAAAATATACCGAAAAATTGTCCAGTGGTGCTTTGTAAAAAGCATATATCAAAAAATATATGTCATTATGTGTCTGGAGTGATGACTCAGAGCTGAAGAAGAACACAAGCTGCTCTTCTAAAGTACATCAGTTGAATTCCAATCACCCAGGTCAGGTGGCTAACCACTGGCTGTACCTCCCGCTACAATGGACCAGATCCCTTCTTCTGTCCTCTGCAGGCATCTTCACACAGGTGGCATACACTTGGACAGACACATACAATTACAGATAAATTTAAAACTCCTCTATTTAAAAATGTCATTAGTATAATCATGTCTCTGTTCATTCATCATGGTACAGTACAGTTCATGCATAGTTATATTGGGGACACAGCTTCTCAGAGGTGCAAATTCACTTATTTAGGCCATGCAACTAAAAGTGAAGTGCTTGTACCAGGCTATTTGGTCTAGGGCTTGAATGTTTTCATTTGACCATGTGATACACATCAGCCAATTGAAAGTCAGCAATTGTGACATAAGGGAATCTATGACAAGCCATAATCTTGAAGCAGGTCTATTATTAACTCTAAAAACTAAGGAAACATTATTTTCTATACTTATAATCATTAGTTGTAACAAGTTGGAAACATATAGATAATAAAACAACTTATTTTTCTGTTAAAAAACATTTTAAAATTCATGGGAGAGGCTGGACAGTTGGCTCAGTAGTTAAGGACAAATATTGCTCTTGCAGAGGACCCAAGTTTGGTTCCTAGTACTCATATCTAGTGACAACTCCAGGTCCAGCTCTCTGGCCTCCAAGAGCACCTGCAGTCACATGCACATACTACCCCCTCCACCTACATATCATTTAAAAAAATCTTTAAAAATTCATGGATTAAATTATGCTATGCAAATTTAAAGATTAATGGATTAGTGATAGCTCAAAGAATAATTGTGAAATATATTACTGGCCTGAAAGAGCAAACATGATAAAAAGCAAAACTGATAGAATTCATAAAGAGTAAGTAGGAGTCAGGCATAGAGAATTCATAAAGAATAAGTAGGAGTCAGGCATAGTAGTGCATATCTATAATCCTAGTACTTGGGGGATAGAGGCAGCAGAATCAAGTGTTCAAGATCATCCTTCAGTTGCCTATTGTTGGCGTAGAGAAAGGCTACTGATTTTTCTAGATTCATTTTGCATCCTGCCACTTTGCTGAAGTTCTTAATCATTTCTAGGAGTTTCCTGGTGGAGTTCTTAGCATCCCTTAAGTAGACAATCATATCATCAGCAAAAAGGGATAGCTTGACTTCCTCTTTTCCTATTAGAACTCCTTTAATTTACTTTTCTTGCCTTATTGCCCTAGCAAGGGTTTCAAGCACTATATTGAAAAGGAGTGGTGACAAGGGGCAGCCTTGCCGAGTTCCTACCCTTAAGGGGAATGCTTCTGTCATTTCCCCATTTAGGATGATATTGGCTGTGGGTTTCCTGTATAT